>JAWWLV010000121.1:103264911-103285158 GCA_035041135.1 Platyrinchus mystaceus | reverse complement strand
CAGTGTGTCCCTGCCTTGGTCTCGCTTATCCAGAGGCCTGCAGTGACCGCTGCTCTTGCCACGCGGGAGGTTGGAGAGTGCTGGCCGTGTCTGCCCAGCCTGTCTCTCTAAGGGATGTGGTGAGATTCTTACTTTGCTAATTCCATATTTTACTAGTTTGGGTTTAGATTGTGCATATCTGTTCTGTTTTGTCCCTTTTTGTCCCTTTTCCCCTTTCCCTTTCCCTTTGGGGGGTGTTTGGGATCCCTTTGCGGTGTACATAGAATTTTAATTGTATGTAACTGTAATATATGCAAATATATATATATTTGATACAATTTGGTTGATTTTGGGTTCTTTCATTTTTTTATAGTTTTTTTCCTTTGCCCTAAGGGAAGAGGGGAGGGGGAAGGGGTTGTTACTGTGAGTTTGGGTGTTTGGCAGGGAGCCAGGTCCGAACCATCACAATCCTCAGTCTATATACTTTCACCTTCTCTTTATCCTTCAGGCCTTACTATAATGCAAATAACCTGTTGGCTGGATCTCTGAAAAATCTTTATTCTTTAGGCCAGACTTGGCTTTAATCATTCTTCTTAGAATATTTTAAAATAGTGGTGAAATAAATGAATTGTTCTGTCCTTTAATCGGAAGAGTAATAATAGACATTTGAATAGGCCTACTATTTTCAAAAGACAATTAACTATTAAGAGTATAAAATATAAAAGAAAAGCTAAGTATTTGTAATTTTGGTATCAAGTCAGGGTGAAGATTCTTAGGCAGAGGAAATGGGAAACAGCTTTGGAATAGTTTTCAAATGAGACAAAAGGGAAGGATAGTGAAAAATTGTAAGCAAGTGTTCAGAAGCTTCAGTTTAGGAGCTTAACGTTTAATAAATGCTCCCACCCACTCCAGGGCTTCATAAACCTACTCTAACTCTTTGTACCTTTTGAGTGCACAAATTATTAATGAAGAAATAGTTTTGTGGTCTTTGCATAGTAAAAAAATTTGCACCAGTTTCAAACTTTTAATTTTGAGATTCGAAGAGCAGCATTTCGTGTTTTCATTCTATCCTCAATATGTATTGCAGGTGCTTGACATCTCTTAAGTACTGCGACTCATCATCTCAGTTTGGATCCCCAACAGTTTAGCCTTACTATTTTGACTTAATGTTGGCATTTATTATAATCATGGATAATTATGTATAATTATAATTAAGCCCTAATCCTCCTCAATTACACTGACATAAATTAGGCATAAGGAATAATTTAATCAAAATTAATGGATTTGCACCAGTGTAGAGCTGACACAAGGATAAATCCAGATCCTGTATCTTATTATGAAGTATAGTATTCCAAATATGCCAGAGTGAACCCATCTTATAGGTAACTATTGTTCAGTTACATGAAATGTTCGTTATTCATTGACTGTCATTACTAACAAAAAGGGAAAATGTATTGATTCAGAAAATAAAGCAAATATTACAAAGGAAGCACTGAAATATGAAAGAATTTCAAATCTTATGCATAAGAAAAAACATTTGTAAATCATAAGGATGTTTATAAAGATTACTGTTGTTTAAAAAAAAAAATCAAAGGAAAATTCATTCCCTTGGGCATTTTAAATGTATGTGGTAGAAATACTCACATCCAGATGCTAACTTTTCTAACTGACCAAGAGTGGCCTTAGAGAGGGTAGTAGGGGAAATGATCCTTTACAAAACATGGGATACAAAGCTTATGTTGTTGAAAGGAGAAGCATGTAATCAGCTAAAGAATTCCTGAGAAAGACCAAGGGCAGCAGATACTGAAACCTTGAACTTCCTTACTTCAATGCATTTTTTGCATGCTTCCTGAAGAAAGGAACAACCAAGGGAATTTATTAACTTTTAACTTAATTAAGTAGAAGCCAAAAAAATGTTCATTCCTGAAGCAGTCTATTTAGACATTGCAGCCTTCAGAAAATTGTAGCTCCTCTCTAAGAGTCTGGTGGAGATTTTTTTTTTTTAGAGGCTATGTGAACTTTTTTGTCTTCTAAATATAACACAAGAGAAGTTTTAAAAGAGAATTCTAAGTGCCCAATTGCATGACAACATATCTCAGACAACAGGCAGTATGGTGTATATATGTGTGTAAGTTCAAATGAGACATTCCATGGAAATCTAAAATAAACCTTTACAAAATAATACAACAGTCATTTCCTGTGAAATCTGACAGATATCTCTCTCTTTCTCTCTCTCTAACTCTGTATCTACATATATATGCAAACATACTTTTTTTTTTCTAGCTTTGATTCTTATTCATTGCTCTCTGTCAGAGAATATATAACCTAACTCTAACTTTCCCAAGCAACAATGTGTAAAATCTATAATATAATTTAGAGTTATGCTTTCCCTTGGCTTATTTGTATAAAACTTACCTTTTATTTTTTTTAATTTAGTTTTCTCTTATTGTGAAATTTTTTATGAAATAAAAAAGCAACATTATTTTAAACTTCTTACTCATGTTATGCTCACAAAAAATTGCTAACAGAAGCAACAGAATTTAGATTCCCTGCTTCCCCCTAAGCTACAACCACTGTTTCACATGGTGTCTTCTGTGTCAATCAAAACAGATGAGGAGATGATGCTGTCTCTGGCAATGGAAACTCATTGCTGGCATTCCAGTCTGACAAGACCCATGAACTATGTACAGGGCTAAGAAAGAAAATAGGATTTTAAGAACCACTTTTACAGCAAAAACAAGTTATAGGTGCAGAACAATCACTGTATTCTAAACTGTAGATTAATTTTATTCACTATGTTGATTTAGAGTATCAGAATTGCAAAGAAGGTTGAAAGAAGAGACAGAAAGTGCCTAATTCTCTAGCCTGATTCACCAGCTACTGATGTTGAATTCATTGGACTACTTCCAAATAAATTAAAATATGTTTGAATTAAGAACAGTCTAATTACAGTAAAGCCGACAGACTTCCTCAAAAGCAAGGCCTAGAACTCCAAGACAAAATTTATAAAGAATAATTTCATTTTTATAATGGATTCTTAAATCCACTCACAGGTATTCTCTGTAACCCCTTTTGAGGCATAAAGATTATACAAAGAATGAGGCATAAATGAAAGATATTACAGTGCTGGGATAATAATAAAAACCCCACCTGTTGTAACTCCTATGTTATCAGAACTGCTGTTAAAGTGTGGGGTTTTTTTCATTCACAATGGATGCTGCAGTCATGTCACCACTCTTGTATCCCTACAAGTAAACCCTACTGTTTGCTATCAGTGTTACAGCCCTTTCAATATTGTCATCAGCTGCATATTCAGTCCCTGAATCAATAACATTAATCATCTTTATGGTTGTTCTTTTATTCATGTCTATTGATTACAGTATCACAGTATAAAACAGCAGGGAATGAAATGACAAAGGACTATTGGAAAAAACAAAACTAACCAAACAAAACTAAGAAACCTTTGAAATAGAGTAATTCTTTCAAAATGATGTCTCTGAAGAATTTTGATGCACCAGGCGGGCAATTCAATCATTTGTCTAAAGGCCTTGGTAAATTTTACACACAATATATTTCAGTAAAATCAAAATTAATATAATTTTCGTAAAAATTCATATACATGAGGATTTTTCTTAATGATACAAAACAAATAGATAGTGAGTGAAACACTGAATGAGTTTAACCAGCGTAACTGAAAGATGGACTTCTGCTCCACTTTGTTTCAGTCACCAAACTGAATGGTGCCCAAATACTTCTTTGTTTATTTTTAAACCTAATTACTTATCATGACTGAAATAATTCAGTAGACTATCCATTTGACTAAAACCACATGGTTGTATATCACTTGAAAAGTTCCTAAGTTATTCTATAAAGGTTATCCTGACTCTCTTGTGTGACCTAGGTCCACAAAGGTAAAAGATGGCCAAGTGTTCACTTCTTTTGTGTAACTCCTTTTTTTTTAAGTTAGCTCATTTGTTTTAGTCTCGGGGAGGCCCTTTGCTCTATCTTCTTACTGTCCAGTTAGGAGACAACTTTGAGGGCATGACAGAAATCTTAATTTTCTGTTTTTATCAGCATTACAACACTAATAAGAAACTATACAATGATTATAAAAAACTATACAACAGTTATAAAAAACTATAACAACAACAACGACCAAAACAAACAATCAAACAAAAGTAGGAAAAGTGTTGCATCGCAAAGATGAATCTCAGGGCTTTGGTAAAGTCTGGATTACCTTTGGGCTAGGAGAACTTCTACAGTAATCCTTTCTTAAGGCTGTGTCTGAGAAAATCTGAGTTTGTTAGCAGCTTCACATGGGTTTCAGAAAATATGAGATTCACACCTTTAGAATTTACCTCAGGAAGCTCTCTTACAAGTTTGTAGGAGTTTCTATAGAATAGATTTTGAGAAGGAGATACATGCACATACATAGGTCTTGCAGTTTATATCTCTTCTGAATAGTGAAAGAATGAAATCTATTTTGATGTGCTGGAAGTCAAAACAGATTCCTGCATGTGATTCATCCATCTCTGTTACATTACACAGAACTGGATAAAAACAAGCTTTCATTTTTTTCCAGATTGAAATGTGGGCGTCAGGGGGCTAAAAGAACAGTTTTCTCTCTTCCCCCCCACCAGACATTTTTCCCTCTTCATTGGAAACATAATGCTGTCAGTTGTCCCTGCCATCTTCCAATTTCAAGTTCTTTCTCTCCATCTGTGTTCATACTTTTTTTAACTCTTAATCAGGTCCTGCCTTGTCTTTGTATAGGAATTCATCATCATATGGCACCAATTCAGACCTGTAACATGAATAAAGGTTGGTATTTATCATAATTGTTGTAAAGGAAGTGCCTTTAAAAGGAAAAGGAGCATGTAATTCCCTGCCATTCACTTTCTCCTCAACCTTTCACCTTTTAATCAGTAGCCATAACCCAAGAAGATCTCACAATGGAAAGTTAATTATGAGGTCATGAAGATGAAAGCATCTGACTTGCATTTTCTAAAGGTGCTTTGCTTTTAAATTATACCTGATCTACCTGCATGAAAGGAAAGGAAGTTCCCAAAGATTATTGCAAATGGACCAGACTTTCAGATGCCAGCATTTCTAAGTGAAAATGGAAATGCAACCCTGTCAAAATGTCCTTTGAATATTTCTTAGGAAGGAATCTTCCATTTACCCATCTGATCTGACTCATAAATTGAAGATATATTCATGGACACTAAGGCATGGAACACTCAAAGGCAATACTTCATGGACACTCCACTGTTACAAGACCAGTGCATAACTAGTGTTTAGATGCATTTTGTATAGATGCATTTTCCTATGAAACTGAGTAAAATGCAGAATTTAAGTATTTGAGAATCTGTACTGTGGACAACTGAAGGAAGAAGTGTGTTTGTAGGACACTGTCCCATACTATGCTGAAAACTCCAAACTTATTCTGTCTTAATAACTGTATGTGTTGAAGGCAGCAGGAATAACTGCAGAAAAAAATATTAGTTTGTTTTATAGCATCTAGTATTCAGGAAGGTAAGATGGAAAGTTTACTAGCTGTAAATAGTAATAGCACATGTTTAAATTGTCCCTTTTTACATTAGAATGAAAATATTCTATTCACACAGTGGTTAAGACTAAAACCCCAGAGACAATCAAATAGTTAAAAAAGATGTTAATTTCAGAGCTATCCAAACTGAATTACCAGGCTATGGAATACATGGTGTGTCCATCTGAACTGAGCCTTTTCAACTTAGAATGTATCCTCTTTGAGAAGCGAGGATTGCCAGAAAGAAAGAGTGGCTCCATCAGAAAAAAAGGGGACATGAGCACCTTTGTCAACTGGCCTATCGACCTGGAAAGAAGTTTCATAAACAGTACAGAGATACTAGCTTTCTGTGATGCTATTTTTGGCTCCACTGTTCCTCTCCTAATACTCCTTTAAATTATGTCTACTTGGTCATTAATACTTCTTCAGTTGTTTTTGTTTCTTCTAAGGGATGAACAAAACATTTTCTTTGGACTTTTCATGACAGTTAATGGTAGAGAATGAATGGAAAAAGAAAGGTTGTGATTTGAGTTGGCAAAGGATTAATTGCATATTGCTCCTACTGAAATGAACCTTAATTGCAAGAACTGAAATCAATAGTTATTAGGAATCTCAGCTCTTCCAGGATCAAGTCCAGAGTGTCTACATTTGATAAAGTAATAGTCCTTTAACAAGTATTTTTAACATGAACAAGAATTTTGTGCGAAAGAAAATTTTCCTTATAATGCTATAAACCATGAGGTCAGCTGCAGCATATAAAAGAAAAGAAGCACAAAGTTTAAATAAGAGTCTCATGTCTCTGGAATTTCCTTGAAATGCCTTGAAATCATCATTTGATAGCACTACCTCACAACTCCTTTCTCTAAAATGCAGATGCCAAGTGTATGTTTGTGTTCAGAGAACTGTACCTAAAATGATATATGAGGATCACAGAAAATATGGATTAATAAAATGATGAAACAGCCACACAAAACCGATCCAAATCTAGGTTATGTAATTTGTTGTATAATGTTACTGTTCCATGAAGAAATGGAATGATGAAACTCCTTTTCCTTACAATGTTATCAATTTAGCTGTGACAGGAAGCCCTCTGGATACTATTCTCACAGGCTTCTTGTTCACATTATCAGATAAAGGGAGTTTCTGATAGGTTTTGAAGCTCGGCATGATTATTCAAACCAGAATTTGCATGAATGAGCAATAGTGATTTTATAATCTATGCAGCTGGTAGTCCGTGCCTGTATCCCCCCTAAACAGAAACAAGCCTCTTAAGTTCACCGTGGTACTTGGATGTTTAGTAATTTAATAGGCTTAAACTTTATTCCTTCAAGGTAATTGTGCAGACACCTTTAATAAAATACACTCAACATTGCCAGAAAACATTCTAGATAAATGAACACAAGAAATGTTAGATGCAGCTTTATTATACTGTTAATCCTTGCTGGAAGGCTTCCTGGAGTGTTTGAGGGTAGTGTTAGTAGCGCTGATAAACTAATTTGCCATGGCTCTTAAGTTCATGTTATCTTTTCTTATCAGCCTAAGGCTAGGTCAGGAAAAAAATTGGAAACATTTGCCAGAGACAGCAAAGTGGCTAATTCAAATGCCATTGCAGAGTGTCAATCCACCCATGTCTCCATAACGGTTAGTGTAATGGTCCATTTAATTCTTCAAAGCAATTGAATTTCCACCCATATCCTGATAAGGTGATATACCGCAGTAGTGTTGCCAGAATTTATCTTTTTTATAGACAAGACAAGCTTTATATGCAATACAGTCCAATTTCTCCAATGTAGATTGAGCTAAGAACAACAAAAGACTTGAGATTTTTGCTCTTATGTTTTCAGAGTCAAATATCATCTAAAATTGTGGGGATTGTTGAATTTTGTTTGGTTGGGTGTTTTAGCTGTCTTAGCATAGTAAGGCTCAAAATGATAAATACATTTTGGAGTGAGACATAAAGAGCAACATGGTGAATCATCCCTAAATCTTAGCATGTGTGCTCAACTCAGTGATAGGTGAGGTGCTAAGTTACTCTCATTACCTTCATCCTGTGGTGCTTGCTATACCTAGGACCTCTCAGATCTTCCACTGTTTGCACTGGTTTGCAAGATAAAGGATACTGAGCTTTCTGCTGTCTTCTACTGCTCTTTTCTATGCCACTTCACAAACTCAACTCACTCTCATACGATCCTCACAAAGTCAGTCTGTTGGTTGGCTGCAATTGCCTTGATTCTTCTACTCTGTTTTATCCAGGTTGGCTTCCACAAAATCAAACAAACCTATCAGATTAGAAACTACCAAAAGAACAGTGAAACAAGACTTCCAGATGACATCCTTGGATCTCCTGCCAATTTATAGTAACTGCACAGTCCCTCCAACCTGTTGAATTTGCATCTATTATGTGTCAGGACAACCTGCTTCCTACAGGCTGTGATATTTATTTTATAATTACCTTCACTTATATATGTTCAAGTGCAGGACCAGGTGAATATAGTTTCCAAAATCTGTCGACAATTTCCAAAAGCTTTAGCATATCATATTGAGTGGAATTTGTACAATTGCAGTAATTGCAGACAGACCTGCCAGAATGTTGTTTTCTTAAGTGAAAAAAGAAAGACTGTTTTCTATGTAAGACTTTTACCTCTTAAGCTTAAGTGAATTTTTTTTATGTAAATGACCTTCAGCTGAAATATGCTTAATAAATATTCACTCCATTTTATCTATTAGTAAAAAAATTATAAAATTGTGTTCAATAACTTTGAAAATACTGAAATACATTATTTTATACAGGTTGTTACACATATTTAGATTGTTATAATGTCTGATCTATTTCACACCAGTAATGTATTAGCATTCCATGAATATAAAAAAAATTCCCAGATGAAGATATGCTAAGAGTAATGGCCTTATTTTCAAGAAAAAAAAATTACATTGCACTCAAAAGTTGACAGTGTTGAAATTAAAAATAGAGTTACTTTCTAGTCAATATATATGAAAGGTCTTTTAAAAATGTGTTTAAACTCTGTACTTAACAGTTGAATTATTTTGAAATTCTGGTCAGAAAGGCCTTCTTCACACCTAAGTGTTGGCTTAGCAGAATTTTATTCAACCTGTGACTTATTGTTTTCAATAAAAGTAAGACGTCAGACCCAGATTATCAATTTAAAAATGTACCAAAGTGCCATCATGACTAAAATATGATGTATATGCTTCTCCTGAGATACTAATGAAGGTTGATAGTTTAGGGAAAAAGATTGGTAAAAATGTTCAAGTTTTCACAAACAAGTTTGATTACAGTATTAATAGTCTGGTTTGCCATGACCTTTTCCCCTTTTCTTGAGGCTTTAGTATTGGTTTAATATTGAACATAATATAAATCCAAAAGAAATGAAATATTTATCAAGATTGCTGAGAAACAATGACCAAACTGAAGAAAAGAAGAATTTTGTATTTAAGTAGACTAGGATTTTGTTAGTGATGGATTCATTTCCCCCACTTACTGCCTTGACTCAGCCTTCTGCAACTGCTTTCTTTCTCTTCAGAAAAATGTGGTTTGAACTGTTTAATTAAAAAAGCAAAGGCAAAAGCACATCTCAAAACCCTGCATGAGCACTTCTTAAACAGTTGGAAGAGCATTCTTAAAAATAAAATTTCTTAAACATAGAAAAAGCATTGCCAGCAAGTTGGGGGAGATAATCATGTATCTCTACTCAGACCTGGAGAAGCCACATCTGGAAAGCTGTGTCCAATTCTGGGCTCCAAAGTACAAAAGGGACATGGAACTCCTGGACTGAGTCCAGCAGAGGGCAACAAAAATGATGAGAGGCTGAAGCACCTCATTTGTGAGGAAAGGCTGAGGGGACTGGCCCTGTTTAGTCCGGAGAGAAGACTGAGAGGAACTTCATTGATGTCTATAAGTTTTTGAAGGGAGGGTGACAAGAGGATGGAGCTGGGCCCTTCTCCTTGGTGCCCAGCAACTGGATAAGAGGCAAGGGGCAGAAACTGATGCACAGGAAGTGTCACCTGAATATAAGGAAGAACTTCTTTACAGTGTGAGCCAATTTTCCAGGGAGGTTGTGGAGTTTCCCTCACTGGAGATATTCAGGAACTGTCTGGATGCAATCCTGTGTAAAGTACTCTAGGATGACCCTGCTTGGGCAGGGAGGTTGGACCAGATGACCACACTTTTCCTTTCCAAGCTTAACTATTCTGTGAAATTCTATGAAATTCTGTTAAATTAATATTAGAAATCAGAATTATTTAAATGTGCATGTGAATATATATATATTTAACATTATAAAATAAGATATACATTTATAAGACAAAGAAGGTGAAGTTAGTTTTAAACCAATCTACCTTTGGATCTGCTTTTTTTGCCTACATCCAAATTTTTGTGTTAGAATTGATAAACAAATAACAACATTAAATAAGAACAGGAAATTAAATAGAGGAAAATATCAATTTTAGGACCTATGAATTATTTTTATTTGTGTGCTTTAATCAAAGGACATTTTCTTGTCTAGATGCCAAATTGGTAATTTTCCTTTCTAAAGATAATGCTCTGGTTTACATTAGTCTCAAATATAGCATTCAGTAGAAAAGCTAGTCTGGAAGTAACCCGATAATTTTCTTATTTTTTGAGTGCAGCCAATGAAATATAAGACTAAATTTTGTGGAACTCCTCATGCCTTGTAGAAGGCACACTAAGAATTTTATGTAAAGAAACACTGGGGAGATTTTTTTTTTTTTTGACAGAGATGTTACTTAATCCAATTGAAAGTATCATTAGCTTCCTTACTTCTCACATTGGAGCTTTCATTCAGAAGCTCTGTGGTACTTTTAAAACTGATTTGCAAAAGCATAAGAATTTTACATTAGTTAATACATAAACTTGTTTTCAAGCTTCTTCATGTTCAAGTCTACAAATTACTGGACTGCAATATGTGCAAATCCAGTCCTTCCTACCCTTCAGAAGGATAATCCAGTCCTGAATGCAAAACTCTACTGCCCATTGAAGGCCACATCCCATCCAGGCCAGTCTTTCTGGAAGGTTTTCTCTACTCCCTGAAAGGCCTTTGTCAGGAATTTCTTGATGAAGTCCTCAGGCCTGTGCTACACAGGAAGTCAGATGAGATGACCTTAACAGTCATGAGTTTCAGTTTGAAAGCATGTTAGACCTAAGTCTTCTTAGAGAATGTTGGCTTTGAGACAGAAAATCAAAAACCTCACTGTCCTTGCCATTCATTCTTCTTAGCACTTAAGCTTATCCGAGTTTCAGAGAAGGACGCTTTGGGGGGGAAAGTTTTATCCTTAGTTTATTTGTGATGTAAATACACTTTACAAATAAAGATATTAAGACCTTATTTTGGGGGTTCTCTACCCAAAGTTAATGAGTGAAATGAATGCAAAGCTTCTCAGAACTCAATAGGGAATAGCTCCTGCATTAAACAAATACTGTGGATAAGAGGGAATGAGCACTCTTAATGTGCTACAAGGACAGAAGAGCTAGAGACTTACCCACGTTTTATTGCAGAGTCTCCATCAGGATTAGAGAACTTTGTTGCTTTAATTAATACAAGGCAAAACTTTTACTCCATGGCTTCTCATCCTCTTCTGTCCTTTTTTATTTCTTAACATTAGTTCTTTAACAAATCCCTCTTTTCAGGGGACCAAAAGCTGATATGTTCTGGGGAAATGCCAGCAAGATGTTAGAGATTGGCACAACTAGCTACTGTCATTCTATCAAGACAATAGGATTTGAGCGAAAGGGGTAGAGTTCTCCATGCAGAATTTAGCTGCTTAATCCTCTCTTGTGGGCTGGCACAAAATCAACAAAAGAAAGAAACCAAATTACCCAGCTCTGCTTTGGCAGATTTAGCCACTGTCAGCAGGCCAGAAGTTAATTCCCTCATATTCTTGTTTGCCACCAACTACGGCAGGCCTTGCTGAGCCAGCTTTCCTGTGTAAATCTGTCAGCTGAAATGATGCACAGCATGAAGAAGGGGAGAAAGGACATGCAAAGAGTGTGGTCCTTCTGCCAAATCAAGTCCCCAGAAGTCAGGGGCTGGCACAGGAACTGCCTCCTTGCCTTCAGCCTGAGTGATGTTTTTGACACATGATGAGAAAGATTTATAGTTTCTTAAACTGCTATCACACACCCACACACACACACACACCCCCACACACACACACCCCCACCCTTTCTTGCCAATAAGTACGGATAGCTGTTACATTAAACTCTGTGCGTGGGAGCCTATTTCCCTTCTGGCACTCGGCACAATCTTCCAGATGCTTAGCATCTTTCTGAGACTCAACAGTAGGGTATGATATGTTAATAATGAGGACAACATAGTCATCAAGGCCAGTAAAATTGCAATGAGGGTAGGAAATGCATCATCAGTTTGCTCTGTCACAAATACTTACTGACTAGTCACAGCGTATGGTGCCTTTTATTGTGTGCCCAAACTAAACTCTTGGGTGGATAACAGGACACAGGGGAATCAGGCTGTTGTTGTGTGTCATTCACTATTCTCCTCTTTCCTTAGAAATCAAGAAGCAGCACTACTGTGAGAGGAGGTAAGTCAGTTGCAAAATATTTGCAGTATCTTGCAAAATGGCTCAAATCACACAGCTCTTGAATTCTCATTGTGAACCCCAAAATGGGTATCATTTAATGAAAATTTTTACTTAAGGATTTTTCTTTTAACGCAAAGACAGTCTTGAGAGTAAAAGTGAGAAAATTAGGAAGAAAAATTCAGTCTTCTTAAGAGTGAAGTGAAAGAATATAGATATTTTTTAAAAGGTAATGGCTTTCACATGAAAATCACAAATGCCCAGGGATTACACAAGTTTTTAGTGCAAAAGTTCTTGAAGTACTTAGTGAAACATGTTTGACAAAATGAGTAATCCTGCAAAAATGTAGTTCTGTGTGTGAAATTCTTAGGCAAATTATGTGTTAACAGTTCTGGTTGCCTTTATTCTTGTAGTGCAAGAAGTTTCTACTAATATTAGACCAGTATATGCTGTATATGATGTACTGTGCTAACAGTGTATAACTGTAATGTAAGCAGTGTAATTTAGTGAGATCTGTTTAAGTTCTGATAATTTCTGTTTCAGATTATGTAAATACTAAATGATTGTGCACTACAGTGAGAAAAATCTTTTTTTTTTTTTCCTGGCCTGTGTTGAGACAAGTCTTTAGATACTCATCACAAACACCTTTATTTATTACAATAATCAGATGAAATGAAAGGATAGATGGAGCATTTTTCTCTTAATATCTGGATTTCTTTCTTGACATCAGCAAGCCACTTCTAGCTATAATTGCATCGCCTTATGTAAGTGCCAGACTTGGTAATTATGGCTACTGAACCTAAATATTAATGGGCAATTTCCTACTACTCCTGTATACCAAATCTTGACACAATCAATGCACAAAACTTGCTGCAAGTTCTAAATTAAATGGACAGAAAATTAGTACAAAAACAGCCTCTCATCTATTTTGTTATTTCTAGCTCTAACCCAAGACAGATGTTCATGTTATTAAAAAACACTATGGAAATAGTGTTTAATGGAAAATTGCCAACACTCCCAAGCAGGTTAATCTGGATAAAATTCAGAATGCTACCTAACAGAGACAAGTGCAAGATTACATACTTATGGGGAAATAATCAACTGAATAAATACAGGTCAGGGAATATTTAATGGATGAGATTCCAGTTCTGCAAAAAAGAATATAATTTGTCACTGGTTATGCAATTTTATTTTTTTTAATAGCCTTTCAGCACCAAAACTGGATTTTGAAGGCAGTTTAAAAGAGAAAGAAAAGACACCTGATCCAACTTTGGCCTCAGGTCTAAGTCTGAGCACTTAATTGAAACACCTGACCACGGAACAAAATCACTGCTCATTTCCTCTGTAGTTAGTGGAGAGAAATTGGCATTTCCAGAATAAAAAAGACTTTGATCAGACTGGAGATCTTCCCTAGGTATCTCAATAAAGTGCTTACATTTGTATGGAATAGGTCTAAGTGTGTCTATGGAAGCTGAATTTTAGAAATCCTACGGCCTTGTTAGTTGCCTAAGTGATTTAGGTGCATTTTTGAACTGTGCTTCTGAACTCCCATGCTAGCATTCTGTCTAAACTCATTCAAGTCCCACAGAGGAGACACAGCAGGCATTTTCAAGACATTGGACATGTTTATCTCATGTGTATGACTGCAAAGAGGATTTCAGCAATGTAAGACCATGAATTAAAATGTATAAGGTTATAATTATACATTAGGGACATGATTTTAGTGGTGGACTTGGCAGCTCTGGGTTAACAGTTGGACTTGATGATCTTAGAGATCTTTTCCAACTTACATGACTAATTCTATGATTTTAATGCTGCAGTGCTGTACTTGCTAAGATTTTGTGCAGAGGTTGCACAGCCTTACCCATAGTACAGGTGGCACTTTTCTTCACTTGCAAACGATATATAATGATGGGGAGGTGCTTTCCTATGTGTGTTTTCTGCACTTTTCTACCTGATGTAACGGCTCCAGAGCTGGTGTAAAGAAACAGTCAACACAAATTCAATCTTCAGAAAAGACCATGATGGTTCCTTGAGCTTTATATCAGTGGACATCCCTGTATAGCTCATTCAGCTGGGATTTGTACTTAACAAAGGCCTGGGGGAGGAGAGATGGGAGAGATATTGTTTGTGGAAACTTAGTCTGGACATTTTGTTGTACGTTTGATGTCGATTAAAAAATGCTTCAGAGAAACAAAACAAAGATGGTTCTCTCTGTAGAGAAGCCTTCACTCTCATAGTCTAGTCAATAGGAGTGCATGGGTGTAGCTGAGAGCAAATTTTGGCTCACATAGTTAGAAATCTATTTGAACTCTTAAAAAAATAAGTTTTTAAAAGGATTTCCTTCCTGTCAGCAAAAAACCACAGACATCAGATGAACAGAGTCAACCACATGTGTGTTTCTTTTCATGCTTCCTAATCAGATGTAATGATTGCTCACACTGCATAGATAGTTTTATTCAAGGATGTGCATTCCTGAGTCTTAGAACCCTGCCAAGTGTAAAAGCAAACAGAACAAGCCACACATGAGGTGATATATGCCCTTAGGCTTTCCTGACTTCAGGGCTACATGAATCTAGCAAAGTTCCTCTTCCATCCTGGCTGTTGTAAAGTTCTCAAGAGAAACCACAGCTGGCCTATGTCCAGTAACCATCCCTTTATTGGGCTGGAAAGTTACTTTTCTGAGAGTGCAGAAGAACAACAGCAGAAGGAAGTGCACTTACAGGGGCTATAAATAGCTCTGTTGAAAACCTAACAAAGGTGTCATAGTGCATAACTTAATCCACCATGCATGATGCTGTTATTGACAGTGATTCTCCAGTCTGTTTCCCAGGAAAGCAGGGGGAAAATTAAAATGCATATTAACAAACTGAAATGTTGAGGAATTATAAAAAAATATAATTTTGATATAAGCTCTTAACTTATATAAAGTTATATAAAGTTATAAAGCACTCATATATATATGAGCCCACTTTTTCTAGGTCTGTCTGTACTACAGATATCACAGTTTATGCATGTGTAGCTGAGCTAATTCAGGTATTACCACCAAGTATAGTAACAGCAATGCAAAATTGACTAGACATGAAGTACCTAAATTTTCATCCCATTTCTAAAGTAAATATTGCAGTTATTAAGCTCTATGTTATTGCAGACAGACTGGTGATCATAGTAGATCATTAAAACTTAAGTAGGTATATCCACATGATCTGCGTTATTATATATGTTATACATCTTTATGTCCCAATTCTGTGCTGGTAGACAGCTTGTAGCTTTGCTTTCTTAAGAAATGTAAAGAAAGAAATTCACTACTGGGCTGAGAGTCATGAGAGATAGGATTTATTTGCATTTGTTTTTTTGCTCATCTGAGATCTTGAATGTATAATTTCCCTCTGTCTTTCCTCTTCTCTGTCAACTGTCTTTGAAGAGGGAAGGCTGATGCAGACAACATACACAATGCCTGTTAAAATTGGTCTTAATTTTTGTGACTTCAAACCATCTTTTCCAGTTTAAGTCCTACTTCTGGCCAGGACTGTGCACATTGTTTCCCTGCTGTGTACACAACCCCCCCATAAAATAGCATAAAGAAATGAATTTCATTCTGGCCTGCCATTAGCCATGACTTCTGCTTCAGAAATCACAACTGAAATAAAAATGCTTTTCTTCAAAGTGAGGGAAAAGGCTTCTCATGATTAATACTATGCTAGACATTTACTGCATGCTAAAGCTAAAGCTTTTAGTTCCATTTAGTCCAAATAACTGTGAGTGGTGATGGGCAGACAAAACAACATCAGATGTCTGAAATAAAAAAACTGAGCTTCTGACATCATTAAAAGTGAGTATATGACCCAGAGAAGAAATAGTTAAAGAAAACCTTGATTAGCAGTATAAGCTATTTTTAAATTAAAATTGACTAATACTTTTTTTTTTTAGAAACCCTAAACTTCATTACAGCCACACTTCCCTGAACTATAGTATTCTCTTACCTTTGAGCAGTAGATCCGACTTTGTCTTCAGGTGATGGTTGTCTTTACTGAGATTGTTCGCAGTCACTGAAATACCAGTACTTTAAGTAAGCACAATTAATATAATTCCCAAAATTATGCTGCTTGACACTGCACTGATTTCCTAAAGGGGAGACACTATAGATTGGTTCTGTCTAATACAGCCACACCATCCTACTAAACAAAATGTACCCAGGGATGTTCTCAGTTGTGAAGGCCAACTGGCACAGAGCAATCTGTGTACACAGCAATAAATTCCACTAGCAACCAAACTGCCCATTGGGAACAGTTTCTGCCCATAGTAAATGGAATTTTGGGAGAGAGTGCTAGCTGGCTGAGGTAAAAAATCGGGACAGGGACGATTCTGACAATTTCCTAGTCTAGATAACTGAGTACCAGTACCACAGAACATGCTCAGGAGGTGTGTAGCTTTTGTGAGATTTTTTTATAAAGAGGAAATAGATGTTTTGAGTGTAATTCATTCTACATTTCCAACTATAGTCATGTAAAACAAATCAAATTAATCAAGTCCTGGTGTCTATTTCTTCTCATTGTCTGTAAAGTGAACCTAGAGAGACTTATAAGATATAGAAGAGATTATAGGAATCTAAGGGCATGAATCTCCCTCACATGATTAGAGCAACTAGTTAATGAGGATGCACAGCCAGTAAACATCTTTACTTTTCCTGTATGTGAGTCTACCAATTTGAATAGAAGCTTCTTTCAGGCATAAAATCCAGATCGACTCCTAGTTTTCAGATATCAAAAGGCTTCTGTATATATCAGGTTTTGCTGTTTACATGTGCAATACATGTTTTTTCAGGAATCTGAAAGAAGCTGTTATTTTTGCAACTGTGGTATGAAATAATTAGACACACAGCAGTAAAAACTTGTATGATTATGAGTTCTAGAAGAAAAGTAGGAATGTAAGATCAGAAGAGCACTTTCATGATGCTAAAACTCCAGTAAAGGTAAATTACACACATTACAAAATCCCTTTCTAAATATTTATCTGTACAAGGAGATATTTGTTCCAGTGCTTTTACTGAATGATTAAGTCAAATAACTTTACTTCTCTGGTTCTTACAAAGTTGGTTCCAGCTTCCAGGCTAGATTTATGCTTGACTATTCTGTCTTTATTTTTTCTTGTGACAAGTTTGTCATTCATGTTGAATTGTCATTTTACTTCCCTGCTGGTAGCCTCCATTACATCTTTGTGGAGAGATATCATATCTTCTCTCCTGTCTTTGTTTCAGCAAGAAATACCAATGAAGGTTTTTGGATCTACTGCCTGTGTCTAGTCTACCTTCTGTGTCTGTTCCAGTTTAAATTAGCCTTTCTTGAGCACAGATTTCAAAAAAGGTACAGTTAAAATTTCTCTAATTCCTTGTAAAATTATTTTAGCTTATTATTTATTTCAGCTGGAAATAAGCCATCAAATGCATCTGTTCTCATTTTTCTTTTCTACAGAGACATCACACTAAGTCTAGAGGTTGTCCTGGTGCTTATTCTGCTCTTTTATTTGAACATAATGAGATCCTTGACTTTTTCTCATGTCTGAGGTGTGATTGTTTCCATCTTGTTTGCATTAGATGAGGGCCTTTTCCCCATGCTCAACTTCTTCATGATTTTTAAGACCTAAGGCAAAAAAATAATAATATTTTGAAGAATGCATTATTTTCTTTGATGACATTCTTATCCTGAGCAGCAGAAGTTTTGTTTCTTCTTTCTAAGGTACTTTTACAGCTGAACAACTGTTTCAGTAGTTGTGAGGTTTAACTGATCTTTTAAGTTGAATATCTTGCTTTTACTTATTTCTGGGTCATAAAGTTTGTTTGCTTATTTATAAATTTGTTTTCATTTTTTATAGTTTCTCTGCTTAATACACATGTTCTTTTTGGAAGAGGGGTTTCATTTATCCATTTACTGGTAGATTTTCTTTGATAGTTATTTCTTTTCTTGGGATGAAACACTGAGAAAATTTCTGGCCCTTTAAGGTTATCTGACATCTTCTTCATATTACAGACACTGCGTTATGAAATTTAGTAGTAAATTTTATAAGTTCAAAGCTTTATTTCTGAGTGTTCTGTTCTAAAACTGAAAATGTTAACTAGTCACTTAATTTTGTTTATCTGGTCATGTAACTTAAATTGAGTAAGTTCATGATGACTTTAACTAAAGTTATTTTCTACAGCTATTGGACTACTACTAATGGAAAGATAATATAATTTTTCAAGATTCCATTATACTTTGGCAAAATTCTGTCTTGGCTTTTGTGACTGTACTGTCATTAGTAGAATATGTTTTCTAACCTTTATCTGTGAAGTAAAATACCATAATGACTTACTTCTTACCAATATTTATCTTCCTGACAGCAATAAATCTGTTCCCATTCAAATCCCACCTTGGGAGCCTGCAGCATAACTGTGGTAATGAGAACCTTTCCTTGTGTTGAAGGAAAATCTGTCAAACCTGAAATATTTTGACATAAACTCTTCAGGTTCAGTGAACAAGCATATTTCTATGTAACTTTTGTTTCATCAGGAATTTTTCTCACCAGCTCTACACACGTCCCCCAGATAAATGATATAAACTTTAATCAAACACAGATCTTGCAAACAACAACCAGACAAACTACCAAGCAACTGAGAAACAAAGACTTGGTCCTCATTCTAAAGAACATATCTCTCTCATGCTCATTACAGTGCTTTCTGCTCTTTGCTCGCTGGTCCCTTTAAATTGCCTGAAACATTTGCTAAAGAGGGAAACTATGTGGAGTCCAACTATAAAAAGCCAATGGCAGGCCCTTTTCCTATTTTGAGAGCTTCCACAGAAGGAAATCATATTAAAGGCTAGAAATATTATTAGAAGGCAATTTTACAATATAGGACTAGTGATAGTCAGCAGTTTAACACATTCAAATTGTTCTGCTAAAGTGATCTAAAGTAGAAGGATGTGTGTTTATGCATAGTGTATATACATAAACATACACATATGTACATACATACATAAAGGATAGAGGGTCACAACTTAGGAACTTGAATAAAGCAATGGGCTAATCATTATTTTTCCATCGGTATTTTTCCACCTCCCTAAGCCTGCAAGCTGTGGCACGGGTTGATACAAGACCTGATATAAGAAGCATAGAATCACAGAAAGGTCTGAGCTGTAAGGGACATTTAAAGGCCATACAGTCCAAGCCTCCCTCTGCAATGAGCAGGAACATCTTCAACTAGATCAGGTTGCTCAGAGCCTCGACCAACCTGACCTCGAATTTTTCCTAGGATGGAGCATCCATCACCTCTCTGGGCAGCCAGTGGTTGACCACCTTCACTGTAGAAAATTTCCTCATTGTAGAAACTGTATGAATTAATCCTCTTTTAGTTTAAAATCATTACTCCTTGTCTTATCACTACAGGCCTTGCTACAAAGTCTGTCCCCAGCATGGCCTTACTGACTAGCTCTGTAAACAAGAGACCAGGAGAAATCCCTGATCCCAAGACTCTGTGGTGCTCATTGTGTGTCTATATTAATTAGAGCTAGCTCCTTCACATTTGTAACACTTCTCTGAGTATCTCCTCTGGATCATTGGATCTATGTGATCTTTCTTACCCTAGGACACAATTATAAATTTTCAGTGTTTTCTTGGTCAAAATGTACAAAGTAATGGAAAAGGTGTGTAACAGCTGCCAAAATGATATTTTCATGGCACGAAATTTAGGATATGTGTTGTACTGGGGCAACATATAAGGCATGTAGGAGACGACTAAGATTGTTTTGAGATTGCAAAGCTTACTGGGAAAATGCCTCATGACTCTTCAATAAGGAAAGACCTGGTTCAGGTTCATACATATTGCCTTTTAATTTAAGAGACCTTCTTCATATTTTTGAAACCTTGTACAGGCTTGGATCAGTCAACACCAGAGCGAGTTAACAGTCAAGGAGTGTCGACTTCCAAGAGTTTAGGCTGTGCACTGATGCTGTTATTTATTAAAGTAGTATACATGAGAACCAGCGTGGCCAAGTCAGGTATGGCAATGCACTTTCTGAGTCCTTTCCAATATCCAACGGTGTGAAGCAAGGCTGTGTTCTTGCACCAACTCTTTTCACAATCTTCTTCAGTATGATGCTCCAAAGGGCCACGGC
>JAWWLV010000121.1:103216688-103261122 GCA_035041135.1 Platyrinchus mystaceus | reverse complement strand
AAAGGGTGGGCTCAGTTCAGCGCAGGCTGTGTCTCACCTAAAAAATCCATTGCGCAGGCTTGAAAGGTAAAAAAAAACACCTTTCCCAGATCTTCGTTCGCGAAGACTGGCCACTTACTGTTTGGGTTCTGAGGTGCTTTGTGTGGCAGTGTCTAAACCTGGGCAGAGCTGCTATTACAAAATAAGCATTAATGATAGAGTTATTTTAATGCAGTTCTACAGACCTTCCTGAACGGTTTACAGCTTCTACAGTCATATATGCAAACCAGCATCTTGGGGCATGCAGCCAAAAATCTACCTAATGTGGACTGTAGTAAATAATTCAGAATAACTAATTTATTTCAGAAAAGAGCCATTATATGGCCATGAACAATATGAAATAGAGAGAGACAGAATTCACTGAATACATTATTTTCTACTGATTACTTGTTCAGCTCCAGCCAGCAAACATCATTCCTGATTTGCATTACGACAGAAAAATTAATATGAGTACAGTCACTCTTTCTTGTATCCTAAAGTCTTTAGACCATGAAAAATATCTAGGAATGTGTGTGTTCTTTCCCACAACAGATGCTAAATAACAGCTTGTAAGTAAAAAAAAATGTTATCAAAGTCAGCGGTTCAAAAAACGCATGTGATTTTTTCCTTTGAACACATTTAATATATAACAGAAGATTAAAAATCATAAAGGAGGGTTAAGCTATATATCAATCACAACTTTGATTATGCAGCAAAAAAAAGCTGGCAAATGTTGGCTTGATACAAAACATTTTGATCCAATAATATCTCTTTGCCTCCTAAACTTTAAAAAGTATTATTTAAAGGCTAATGAAGGGCATAGGATTCCTTCCACTGAACTCAGATAGTCCAGAGCAGCTTCTCAATCACCAGCAATGGTATAGTAAAGTAGGACAATTCAACTTTGCTGTAACTCAACCAAGGGGCTTTCTAGTAGATCCATAGCCACACACAGTGGGAAAATAGCTGAAGGAAGGGTGCATGGTTTATGTTAATGAGACAAACAGAGTAATAGGAAAGAAATAATTGTTTACACATGTTGAAATGCTTGTATTATATGTTCAGGATCCACACATGTGGCACAGGATATAATAATATCTGTTCAGAATCCACATATGTGGCCACATTTGTGCCACAGGGAATAATCAGGTACCTTTTACTACCAGGCTGTGTGAATGCCCAGAACCACTAAGACCTCCATGAAGTCCTTACTGATTTTTTTCCATTATTGCTCCTCACATTTCCAGCAATACAACTCTGTGTCTCTGTTGCTTTAGATGGTCTGGTGGGGCCATTGTATGCAAACTGATGTCAGATGGGTCTCAAATTCAGTAACGTGATTGAAAGTCCAGCAAACCAACATCTGTCCTTTAACAGGGGTGGCATTTTACATCTTCATTTAATCCATGCACTAGGCTGAGTACAATAGCAAGAATTATGTTTCCCACAGGAAAAACCGTATCCTAAGGAGAAAGGAAGTGTAAAATTTACTGTAAAACCAAGAAAAAACATTCTGTCTTATGGAGACATTTTTAGGCAGGTTTTCTCAAAAACAAGCAAATTATCTACCTTTATTTTGTTTGTCTCTTCCATAACTTTTGAACATTCTGGACAGTGTCAATTGAGAAATAGAAGTTTTACAAAGCTGTTGAACCATCTGGAAAACAGGGTCCAAAAGAGACTTAGAAATCCCTTTTAGTGCTGTGATGGCAGAAGAAACAGCAGCAGAAGTTTATGATTCAGCAGATTCCAGATACCCAACAGACAGAGTCCAGCCATTGGGAAATTTCAATCAGAGCTTGCAATGAGCAATAAGACACAAACCCCATAGGAGACCATACTCCATTAATCAAGAAGAGTAAGTAGGTTATGAAGTTATCTGTGTTTCATTGTTTGTGGTTTTTAATATAAATAAAAACTTGTTCGCAGTCACATGTAGAATAGGTTATTTTATTTAAATTGTATTTAAGAAGTCCTAAGCTTTAAGAGCTCATATGATGAGCTATAACCAGCAGAGTATCTTGAATTTTGATCGGTTTTAATTTCTTTTTCTTTACTACTTGATGATCTTTTTCTTGTTGTTTTCCTAAAGTGTGTATTTAGTAAATTATTAATAGTCCATCAAAAATTCACTGAAATTTTTGTAGTGTACTTAATTAATGTTATGGACCAAGTAGATTAAGTACTAGATGATATGCTTACTGGAAATCATACTAAAATATTTAAATACGTGCAGGAAAGACAATAATAAAATAAATATGTTGCTCCTACTTACAAACTCTTTACAAATATAGTGAATCTCAGTCACAAGGACAAAAGTAAGGGTTTTGGTCTTTCTGCATGTCATTAGCATTTTACCAACTATTGTGCAGGATCAAGCACAACAAAACACAGCAGTGCAGTTCAGCACAAGAAGTCAGAATCAGTTGATGCAAATGGTTTTCACCTAAAATGTTGATAAATTGCTTATTGAAAAAGATATATACCATAAAAACCCAATCTTGCTATTCTATATCAACCAGAACTTCACTTTTGTTTAATATTTTAAGTATTAATAATCTTAAATTTTATGAGAAATTTCACTGCAAACAAAGACTAGAGGATTTGGCTCCAATATAAAAAGGTGATTTTAAAACAAAGGTGATTTTAAAACAAAAACAATCTATGTCTAATTGCTATAAAGGGAACCATATTTTCAAGGCTGACAAAAATTTGAAGCATATTTTCAAATTGTGAGTCTCCCAAGTTTTTGATAGGGAATTCAAATAAATTTCCATGGAATGTGCACAGACAGGTTTAGGATTTGGGTTTTTTTAAAGAAGGTTTTCTGTCATATAAATTGTAAAGTGAGCTAACATAATAGCCATGACATGTAATTCTGAATTACTATGAAATTCTTTCATAATATTTAACAAATAGTTTCTCATAATTTCTAACCAAGCTGGAGGTATGTTTGAAAAGGGTTTGATTAGAATGAGCTAAAAGGCATCTCACCACCACCCACTACTACTTTCTTAGCTACTATTGTTTTTTTATATGGGATTGCATTGTGTGAACCAGAAATCTGCAAGATGCTTAAAGTCACCACAGTGTCTTCCAGAGCACAATGGTATACCTACTGCAACAAGTAATTAATCTTGGGCTCAAGATTTCCTGATGGGAGCCTATTGACCCCAGCACAATAGATGAAAGTATTTTATCCTGTGTGTTCCCCTACTGACCCCTTGTCACCTTTTTTCATGCGCTGTCTGCTCTCATACCAAACCAAAGAATTCATCCTTCACTCTGATATTTGGGGTCTGCCTGACCCTCTCTTGCTCTGTGGAACAAGATTTCTTGATTTTGCTTAAGAAGATCACTCAGTAAGAAAAGTCTGGCAAAGTTTTACCATACATGAATGAATGAGCTCAGAAGTTAAGTGTGAGGGATGCTGTGCTTTACTTACACCCTTGATCTCACACAGTTATTAATGGGAAGCTGCATGCCATCTCTGCATCTGCTGGGAGAAAAGCTGAGGAACAACTGGCCACATTTAGGACTAACTGTGCAAAGGGACATCAGTGCGTTTGCTCACAAATCACAATCGTGGTCCTTCTGGGACGGCTGCTGCAAGCTTGGGAAGCGAATCTTTGAGATGTCTGATACACTAAATAGTCCTAAGGGTGGATGGGAAAATGGCACATTGTATCACAGTCCATACATCTGTATGATCACCAGTATCCAGGTCACCTCTAAACCAGCCCAGAAGGTGCTTCTGTAGGTAACACACAGACAATTTTAGCCATGAGTTCATTCCTGGGACTAATGTCCATAATCAGGTTAAAAGAGATAGATCTAGGGTAGGTATCTGAAAGGAATCTGGTTTTTAGATAATGTCTCTTCAGAGTTTTCTTGAGTTCAGGTCTCTTTGGGTGTCTCAGACTTCAGAGCCAGGAAGGGAGGTACTAAAACTGACTCCTGACCGCTGATAAAATATTTTGTCTCCCAGAGGCTTGCAGTTAGAGAAGGTGGACATTAGTTTACAGACCACACCCAGCAAGCCAGTGCAAACAATGTGTAGCTACCACTGTTTTCAGCTCTCCAGACTGCAGTGCAAAAGCTAACATTGGCTTTTGCCAACTTAAAAAGTTAGAGAGCTGTTTCAGCCTCACTCCTGTAGCAGCAATTACCGTCTGCTGAGAAAGCTGTGCTGTAAATCTCCAGGGTCCCCTGACAGTCTCAGTGGCAGCAGACCTCTACCTCTAACCCACGGGACACTTCAAAGGCCATCTTGGATAAATATGTGAAAACTGTCCTAAACTCTTACAGTAACTGTAGTCCTAGAGTGAAAGTCCCCTCCCTCATTCCCACCCATCAGGATCCCATCTATTGTAATTGCTTCTTCTCCTTGCTTCTCTATGCCTGTCATTGGGAATACTTTCCAATGCAACATAATCACTCCCCCTCACAGGCTTGAAAGAGGGTGAAAAAGAAAACACCAAAAAATGTTTCCCCTGTAGATAATCATATTTTCATTAGAGCCTTTAAACTTCTCCAGGGTCTTCCATATTCAGTTAATAAATTACCTTGGGCCTGGATCTTCACTAAATTAGAATAACATTATTGTTATCAACGCTAATCGTCTCATTTAGTCCAGCTGCATATCTGGATTGCCTGGACTCAGAGGAAGTTTGCTACTGATTTGAGTGAAATGGGAACTTAAAATCCAGGTTTTTCCTCTCTCAAACAGTCCCCTATTGTCTGCCACGAAAGAGTAATACAAGCAGAAGGCAGAAAACACAGTTGTCTATAACAGTGCAGCTCTGGCAGTTTGTCTGAACAACATAAAGTGTTGCAGGCTGGTTTGAGGGTTACTTCAGCCCCCTGTGAAAGGGTAGTGATCAGCAGGTGACCTGCAGTGAGTGCAGGAGATGCTGTGACTTCAAGTACTGCCTAGGTCTGCTGAGAAAAGTAATCATTCTCTGCTTGTCCTCCCTCGGTTTGCAACATGGTGGGCAAGTGGGAAACTATTGGTTGCATTCTGCTGTCCTCTCTGGAAAAAGTATAGGTGAGAGCAGATGCATGGGTAAGTCCAAGGAGCTTTAGGAGACAGAGATGGTAACACATGGCTGTGGAGGAAGTTGAGGCATGTGAATATGGAAAAAGGTTGTGTAAATATACGTGAATAGGTAAAAACAAACTAAAACCTTCCTCTGGTGCTTTTTGGAAAATTTAAAGAACATGGAGAAAGGGTGCTGAGCACAGAGAAGCTGGGGAGGCTGTGGGCAGAAAGGAGTGTTGAGAAGAGATGACACTTGGAAGGTGGAATATTTCCCAAACCAGTTCTTCCAAGGCCCTGTACGTTTCCATACATGGATACCTGTATTTGTGTTCAGAAAAGATGCAAAAACAATAAAGTTTTATATTTCACATGTATCTTCTTCAGACTTCAAAGGCAGTGATATTAAGCACTGTGCCTTTCTTCTGTAAATTTACCCAGTAATCTCTTTTAAATGGAATTTGGTCCTTCTTTGCTCTTTCGCTCCTTGGCTGAAAGACCACCAACTTTCCTGTCCTGCCAGTCGGCCTCTGTCTAGAACAGACATTGATGGTGAGGATTTAGATATTTTCCTTGAGTAACTTGTGTAATTACACAATGTTCATAGGGCTTATTCACCCCAAGAAGTGGCAACAAATGCCATGAGACATTTGCATTAATTATCATCAGGTAAGATCTGGCCTCTGGAGGCAGCTGTCTTAAGATGTGTTTCTGAAAAGCTCATGCAATACTAATTGTGTGGCAGATAGTTGAAGTCCCTGACCCAGACCATGAGTTTTACAGGTGGAATTCTCTAAAGATGAGGTTATTCACAGAGATAGCAGGGGCCAGTGGGTGGGTGGTCTTATATGTCCATTGGCATGATGCATTCAACCTACCAGCAACACAAAGGAAACATAGGAGTTGTCCTAAGAGACAAATGCAGAGCATATAATGATTTTATAGACACAGTTGTTCTGTGGCATCTTTGTATCACCTAAAAGGAATTTCATCCTTAGTACTCACACATCATTGATGCCTAACACAAAAAAGGTGTTTCTTTTACAACACTAAATGATGTAACCTTACTCACAAATGAGGTCATTACTTCATATTTATAACATTATCTAGTGTGCACCGTGCACATACCATATTTTCCTTCCAATGGTTTTGTGCTGTTCTTCACCTTTTTTTTAATCAATGTCAAGTGAATAGTGACATGATAAATATTCAGTGAGGGTAGATAACAATGTTGTTATATCCACGGTACCAGATTCTGTCTAAATCATCTCATTCTTTTATACTTTTTTTCGTGGGCACCTTGTTCCTAATACGAATTTGAATGAATTGACTACTTGTCAAGACTTTGCATCATTGTATGAAAGAGTAATAGGCTATATTTATTCACTATTTTTCTGGTTCAATTATATATACCAGCTCTCCTGCTATGGACTAAAGATGACCGTTGTTTTCTAACAGTATCATAGAACCCTTTTAACAAATCTGGTCTGGAGTTCCTAAAAAATAACATCTTTTCTTAGTGGAGTTTTACTTTAAGCCAAAAAATAGACAATGTTCGTGTGATATAGACATTTCCAATTTTTCATCTATCAATTAATTAAACTTTTCTATTCCTTTCTCAAATATTTCACTCATCTCTAAAATGTTTTAGAAAAAGTGTTTCAGGCATAAATTAGTTTGCACTGCAGCAGGAATTATTTTTATGTATGTTTAAGCAGAGAAAGAATATTAAAATTATTCAGCTGGATAATAAATACCATAAGAGCAGTTGGAAGACTATTGTTTGCAACATTCTTCTTATACAAGATGTATATATCTCAGGCTCATGGTGGTCATTCCAACAATTTAACCACCTAAACTCTTCCGCACATAGTTTAAAAAATGCTTTGGTTTACATGCAGTGAAAAAAAAAGAAAGTTCTGATGTCCTTGTGAAGCACATAAAGGAATGTCGGAGAGGATCTAAGACTAAGCCCCCTTCTCTATATGGTGACATGCCCAGGGCAAGCTCCTCCAGGCCATTCTGCTGCCAGCTCGAGGCCACAAGTATGTATGAGGCTCCTGATACTAAAGGTAGGCAGTGAAGGATCATAACTCCTACTTTGTCAGTGCTCCCTTGGAAGTTACTTTTGATTCCTTTGTCAACAAGAGCAGTCTTAATATCCTACTTGCATAGAATACTTCCTCCATATAATAGGCTAGACTAGAGTGGACTAGAATAGAACAGAATATTTCAGTTGTAAGGGACCTACAGTGATCATCTAGTCCAACTGGCCAATCACTTTGGGGATGTCCAAAAGTTAAAGGATGTTATCAAGAGCATTGTCCAAATGCCTCTTAAACACCAACAGGTTTGAGGCACCAATCACTCTCTAGGAAGCCTGATCCTTGACCACCCTCTCAGTAAAGAAATGTTTCCTAATGTCCAGCCTACACCTTCCCTGGTGCAGCTTTGAGCCATTCCCCTGTGTCCTCCCTCTCCATGTCCCCTCCTCAGAAAGCTGTAGAGAGCAATGTTGTTGCCCCTCAGCCTCCTTTTTACAGACTAGACAATCCCAAAATCCTTAGCTGCTCCTCATAGGACAAATTAAGGAAAAGTACATCTAATATCTGACAATGGAGGCTGCCAGTCTGCAGGGAAGAAATCTGTTCTTGCTCTGGGAGTACAAGTTCATGGTCCTCAGTAATAGAAAGAATTTTAGGAAGGATGTTAGGGCAAAAATAGCTTCTCATAAGAGAAATAGCCAAGAAGGATTTTAACTTTAGGATACAGGGGAATATAAGCTCATCATTAAAAATTTTAGAATGGACACATAGAGGAAAATGGAAGAAAGCATGAGTTTTATTCAATTTATGTCTTTATTTCTAGTATTTAACATTTTAGTAGTAGCTGAAAGAAGATCTACATGAATCAGGATTTGTATTATATTTTTTCTTTTATATTGAATGCAGCTTTTCCTTACTTTTTAGAAAAAAATTTAATCTGATTCTGACCAAAACAAATTATATTCAAAATACTGTATTACTGAAGCTGATGTACCTCGATGACAGTGAGATCAGACAATACAGGACATTTTTACAGGTTTGTAAAGGTGTCTGGCATCAATATGATTTTATCTGTTCAGAGATATAATACTGTGGGAGGAGCTTTATGATCTGATCTTACAAAAATCCTTACAATATAAACCAAGATTAGATCTCACACATTTTTTCAAGGAAGCTTATATTCTTAAAATCCCTCAGGGGAAAAAAAAAAAAAAAAAGAAAAACAGGTAAAACAAACAAACAATACCTTATTCAATACAAATATAAAAAGCTGGAGTATTCTAATATTCATCAACTCCCTTATTGATTTTTAATAATTATATTTTTTCTTGAGAAAAACACAGTTAAATGGTTTCTCAGTTCACACTAAAGTAAAAGATTAACAGTGATCATTTCCAGTTTAAAGTTTTTGTGACTCCAAGTGACTGTCTGAAATTTATGTTTATTTTTTTCAAGAGATGAATTATCTTGATTTTGAGGCTTTAAATTTTTCATTGATTTGAAGTCATATTGATGCATCATTATTATCCTGGAAGTTGCTTAGTCAAGTGATCACCACGGACCAGAGAGTTTCCTGACTGAGATTCCACTGTTTATTACTGGGAAGAAAGCAAATGGGTATCACTTTCTATCCTTGAACAAGAAGGATAAAAATGTTGGTTAATGAGTGCTCAATACCAAGCATGTGCTGCCTTCCAGGTCGCTTCTCCAAAGTTACAGCAGGGTTTTGTGGATTCCTGAGTTTATTTAGTTTGTGTTGCTGTTTCTGTCTGCAAATACTGCATTCAAAGCTAGGTGAAATATCCATAAAAATTTCTGATATAGGAACTTTTCTATTCTTGCACCATGTTCACTGAGCAATTAATATTTTTTTACAACTCTGAAAAAGCTGATTGTGAAAATTTACCATAGAAATCCATAATTGGGAACCTGATATATTTTGAGTATTTATATCTGGCCATTTAAATATCATAATAAACTTAACATTGCCATGTTAGACTTTAAACCTTTCTTTAACCAGAAGTCACATTAATTTAACTATTCAATTTTCAGTGTTGCTAATTCAAGTAACCACAGCAGAGGAAGAGTGGCCAAGCCTGTGGCTGGTTGTTGTTTCTCAATCCCTGCTGCACTGGTGGAGCCTGATCAGCTGTAATCAACTGTCTTTACTATGTCTTTTCATTTTCTCTCTCTCTCTTTCGCTTTCACCTTTTCCACCTGCAATGTGTACTCTGGACAACAGTAGCTGTCTGTGAAGAGAGTATTTATAATGCATATCATTACCCTACATCTATTTATTAGCATCTTCATACTTTAGTTTAGTAACAATTCATGGTAGGACAAGATCTAGGACAGGAGGCAGACAGGGTGGAGAACTGAGACCCTGGGAGGGTCGGGCAGGAATATGAGATAGTTGAACCCAAGTTAATCTTGGTTGCCACAATGAAGGTGGAGTGATGTAAAGATATCCATGTGGGCAACATGTCATAGGAGGCTCTTTAACTAGGATGTCACTTCATATTTAAGAGATGTTGATAAAATCTCTCAGTGTACTGCACTATATGGACTTACTCCTTCCAAACTTCAAGAATTTCTTTTTTACAATTTCATGGTGTATACTTAATTAGAGATGGAGAACACCTTAGCAAAAAAGATTATAACAAGTTAAAGTTAACCCTATACTATCTGTGGATAACAATACTCAAGTTTTAGTCAAGTTGCAAGTTTTGGTTCTCATCATACTACACTTAATTTTTCCTCTCCCTACTGTAGTTACAGGATAATTAAAATTACCTTGGCTTTGTCTTTCATCTTTGCTCAGAAGAAAAGAAGGTTTCAGCATTTATTCTGTTTTGTCTTTTTTACTTTGAATAGCCAGAGGTGTGTGGAATATTTCAGATGATATATTACTGTGACTTTTTAAAATGTCATAATTCCAATTCTGTACTGGAAAAAAAAATCCTTTACTAGGATGATTCATAAGTATTGCTTGCTTTCAATTCACAATGCAATCCTTATCAGTCTGTAAGCTCAGATTCACCACAATTTATGTTTCCAGACATGTAAATTAGGAGCACCTCATAGTATTATTCTTAAATTAACAATGACGGGACTGATTCAGATGAAAGGTGGATGATCATTACTTATCTCTGAGCCTCAACTGGATGCCTGAAATTCAACAAACTGAATCTGAATACACAATTTACCCATTTTCGAGTAAACAATTTGAACTAGCATAACTCCTGCATTTTGTGTCAAATTTGTTACTAAAATATTCGATAAGTTCATTGATATCATTGCAAAGGATAAAAATAGGAAAAGTTTGTTAATAAGTCTTTCAGTATGAACTATGGTTATATAGCCTTGAGAAGTTACCTTAATTTTATTACAATGACCCTGTTTCATACCAAGGTTTTTGCATGCAACTAACACTACAGGGCCATACTTGAATGGCACTGTATTATGGGCTTCACTGACGTTGCTTATTTAGAAGTTCTGTTTTTTCATCAAAAACTATAAGGTTGCATTACACCTAAAATGGGAGTCTTTGATTTTTTCATGATCAGGCTACACTTTAGATATGCAAATGGATCTGTGACCCATATCTTCTACTCATTTTAATTATATCATTTCAATAATAGAAAGTGTGAACAAGAGGCCTCTACATGTCTTTAGAAATCTCAGCATATATCTACCTCTCTTTAAAAGATGCTATCAGCCAGAGAGTTTTTGTTAACAATATTAACAATAATGTTAAGTAGCGATGATAACAGCAATCATAATAAGTCATAAGCAGTAAGGGGATACACTTGATTTTTGTACCAAGGAGAGTGTGAGGACAATTCAGTTATGTTTGCAAAGACTCTTGGATCAGTCCAGATAATATAATAGGAGCATTATTGTTTGGCAGCCAATGTATTTTGTAACTGTTGATGATTTTTGAGATATAAAAGAAAAGAATACTAATCTGCTTAAACTAGTATTAATCTTGCAAAAAAAGAGTAGTGTTTTAAATTAATTAATCTGTCTCTCATTAACACTGTATTAATTTAGGAACAAATTAATCCTGGAGTTCTTTTATTCAAGAATACTAGCTTCATAATTTTATGACAAAAAGGAGAATAAGAATTGAAATATGTTGCTCATCACTATCACTAGGAAACAGAAATACCTTTCACATTTCTCAAGATACTTCTCCCTTTGTGGATTTTCTCTCACAGAAATCTGAGTACAGTTAACCTCTCACAGTCAATAACTGCACACTTGAATAAATCAAAATTAAGCCTAATTCATTTTTAACCCTACACTCAGCAACAGTAATGATTGAGTATTTGTGACAAAACTGCAGAAGGGAGCTCATACTTTAAGGGTCCAAACATTGCCTGTGTTGAAGAAAATGGAAAGCTGAGGTGACCTGATCTGCCTCTGCCCATTAGGGACTTTTTGATAGTCATTGTCTTCAAGAAAAATAATTGCTTCCCAAGAATGCTCAGCTAAATCATTTTATTAGTGTGAACTGGATTAAGGTTATAGGAAGGTCCCTCTTGCTTCTTACCCAATAATATCTGACCATGCATATCAAAGAGTGGAGGAGGCAAATTATTCATTATTTCACCAGCATAATGAAAGCATAAGGGAGGTTTAAAAGGACGCTATCTGCAGCAGGAAACTGTCAAAGAACGTGGGAACACAGCCCTCCTGCATTTTTGTTTCAGCTCCGTTGATCAGAAGATTGAAAGGCCTGCTCTACCTACAGGGGTCCTCTGTTCAGGCCCCACAGTGCAATTATAATCCGTCCTCACCTCCTTTAGAATGACAGCCCAAAAACAAAGCCCAGAGCTTTTGTACAGCTTAGCATTCCTAAGAAACACAAATCTTCATTTCTTTCTTTTATTTTTTAAACTCTTAAGAATTAATTAAAATTGCACTTATATAATATCAAGGGGTAAAACTGCCTAAAATTATCTAATACTTTTTAAGGATCTAATTTTTTTTTTACAGAAGGATCAATTGCTCACTGCTGTAAGGTAGAGCAGCTCTGCTTTTGTCTTCCTGCTACCTCCAGGAATAAGGACTACAGTTGGCAGTATTTTGAATGAAGCTGTTTAATTTCATTTTTTTCTGCCTTATTCCTGTTGTTTACACATTTTAATGACAGAAATTTGCAAGTAGTTGGCTCCTTAATGGCTCTTGCAGTTAATCTTCTTGTTGGATCGCTGCTTTTCAAAGGGTGCCTAAAAAAAACCATGCACCTCCACAACTAACATATATATTAGGTCACTGTAAAAGCATAAAATGGTAGGAAATATGAGGGCCTAAGTATATTGGGAGGTGGAGGATCCATATGAGAAAGTAAGATTTTTAATAGCTTCCAACAGCAGACTGTTTTGGAGGCCAATTTTAAAACAACGGCAGAAAACTACTAAACTTCCTAAACGTATTAGCTGCTTATTGTTCCTTGAGCTGGTCCACCACATCATTGTGGTTATCTGAGGAATGCTGTAGATTGCATGGTTATAGTAGCTTGGAAAACTCTGTGTTTAACATAAAATGTTGAGGCTGCATTGCCTTACCCAGCACAAACCAGCACCAAGCAGGCTAAAGTTAACTGTCAGGTTACATTGTAGAATGAGCACACAGAATGCGTTTGGCAAGCGAATCTCACATCATGTGTGTGACCTTTAAATGCATATATTTGCAGAAGGTTAGACAAGATTCCAGGCTGCTTGAAAGCTTTACTGGGTGAGATCAATACGGGATGCCACAGTATAGTCTAGCTATGCATGTAAAAGTCTGCTTTGGAAATGCAAGACCAGGTGATAATAAAAACTATGGTAATTACATGATTTTTTTTTTTCCACTATTCTCATCCTCTGATTTCTTATTTCTCATCCGGGACAACTTAGAATTACTTTTAGGCTGATTTGGAGGGGGGGAGGGGAGGATGGGTGGGCGGGGGGGGGGAGCTGTTATACCTTTGAAATGTGGTCTGGCTACAATAAAAAGTGTTTTTCAAGAATACAAGTGCATTTACAGGTCAGAATATATCCCAACTGTTCTGACACTTACTGGTAAGTTCACACTATTCTTGTTTCACTTAACATTTTGCTATTTACATTATTTTTCAATTGCTTATGATTTTTTTTTAATTAGTAAAGATATTTTTAATGTGTGTTAAATTTACTGGTTAAGGACCCTTTACAAGCATTTAGGAAGACTGCATTTTAGTGAATTCATGCTTAAAAAGAGAAATATTTTACTATCTCTTTCAATATTTATTTTTCCTGTTGGGAAGGTGTAGCCAATGTAAGTGAGAATCAGGCTGCTCAGTCATAAAGCTATTTTTTCTGGTTTGTTATAGGTTGACTTCCTTTGTTCGAAAGGGACAAAGGCACATTATTTTATTCTTTTTTTTACATAAGGTTTATCTCTTTGCCCTTTAAGTGACACCAGTTGGATCGTTCATGTAAGATATTCAGGAGCCTGAAGACAGAAGGGAACCAAGTAGTGAATAGCCAGCGGGGACATATCAAAAGCCAAGTGCCTGGTTTGTCATTCCTTACATATGCTATTACCTTTGGAAGTACTGTGGCATGGAAAATCACTTCTGGAGCAGTAGATGTATTCAGGGATTTGGAGGAACATCTGTCCCTGATATATTTCTGCAGCAGAACCTGAGAAAAAATCTGACATGATTCTCTGAACTGGCCAGTGGAGTCCCACCAGCAAGGCACTTGTGGGGAAACGTTCAGAAATGTGGCTTTCTTCAAAGCTATAGAAAACCTTCTCTTTGGGATGAGGCATTAGCTGTCTCTTGCTACATCATAGCGACAGTATTTAGCAGGTAGAACTTTTTTGTTTTCTTTTACTTTAAGTAATTCTGCAAGTTTGTATGTCTTAATGGATGTAGTGCTTGACTGACCTGCAAATAACTGGTGGTAACATATCCCTCTCTGGAATTCAGAGCACCTTTTTGACAACCTCTGATAATGTGCAGGACAGATCAGACTCCAAAGACTAGGCATACCTTGACACTAAAAGAAGGCTCAAATGAGATCAATCTATCTTGAGGAAGTGTATGACTCACTGAGCTCCATCCAAGGGAATATGGAGTTCCACCAGAAAAACCAGGAGTTGTAGCTGAAGGTGGACTTTTTTATAACTTACATATAATTCTGCAGAGCTTCAGGTCAGAGTTGGTTTAATGAGCCATGGTAACTGCAGGTTTATTTCTACAGTTGCTAATGAAATAATTGTGAAAGTTTCTAGCAATTTCCATTCCAGATATCTGTTCTATTACCTAACACCCATTAGCTACAAAAACCTACTTACTGATAGTGTTTATGAGGAAAAAAAAGCATGTGGACACTATTTATTCCTGTTAGACAGCTAGAATCAATAATTATTTTTAATGGTTTCACTTTTGGGGGTTTTGGGGTTTTTTTTCTTTAATAGGAAATAGAACTAATGAGCTTTTAAGAAATTCTGAAACACCTTAAGGAACTATGACAGATTTTTCAATTTGAGCAAATACACCACAGCTATAGCTAGCAGTCTTCATGGTTTTAGCACTAGTGTCATCAAAATATCGCCTAAAGAATGTATAGTCCTAAAAGGTCAGCTTGAGTCAGTGTTTCCAGTTTCTTAATAATTTCTTTAATAGTGTTTTTCTACAAGGTTTCTCAAGTCAAATGCTTACATTTTTCCAGGAAACACTCTAAAAATGAAAAAAAAAAAGCACAGACATATGAAGTTATCTTACATTTTATTTCCCCCTTTTGTACAGTGTGATCTCTCAAGTATAGTTCCTTCAGAATAGCTTTTCAGATACAAAACCTCTCACAGTTTTAACTTTAAAACAGAATGATAATGTCATCCTTTCCCTGTAAACTGAGGGATTGCAAGAACAAAGAAGTAGCATTGACCCCACAGCTGAAAGCAAGAAGAAACATCCATCGTAATTCTCTAGAAGTGTCTGTCTGAGCTTCCTAATGCAAGAAAATTGCCTTGTGCTGCATTTGAATAGAAATACATCATTCATAGTCGGTGGACTATCAGTAAGAAAATAGGCGTTTGGAGACTAAACAGATCTTCTTGAATTCTCTTTGTTTCCCAGCTGTTTCAGCTGTGAACTCATTCCTTTTTTTTTTTTTTTCCAGAGTTTACTGAGTTCATGTTTAAGGTAGATTTCAGGAGCTGGATAAATCAAAAGATGTTTGCACCATTGCACCTCCATGCCAAAAGACCAGATTCCTTGTGTGTGTGTTGTGTGTGTGTAAGCACCCACGTTATCAAAGGGAGAACTCGGTTTCTAATAATATTTAGGTTCAGATCAATCCCTGCTCAGCTAAGTCGTCCTACTGTTCCAGCTACTATGGCCACACATCCCCTGAGGAGTCCAAAAGTTTAATGGCCTTTAGGCATCCAGAATCCCTTCTGTCTCCCTAGTCCGAAGGGTTCCTTGTATAGTAACAAAGACATATTCTTACTCTGATCTCTTTCACTGTCCCTAAAGGTGAGAAAACTCAACACACAGATCTTTACATCTTTCCTTTTTCTAACAGGATCTGAGCAAGAGCTGATTGGATTTTCTCCTGTAAGAGCTCTTATATTAGAATTAGCAGGAGGAGCCTCTGTAATTTTTTTCCAAACACGTCTTGCATCTGAGAAGTCTCACAGAAAGATTCAGAGATTCTTGAAACTACCATAAGCTGGTGCAAATTGTTATGGCTCAACCACAGCTAGATATGGATAACATTCACTTTATGGATAACATTCACAAGAATGCCTCCAATTAATGCAAATGTTAACCTATTTCTTTCTTTCCATATAGGGCTGGGGTGAGATGGTTGCATCCATATTCTGAGTATTCTTTTTCATAACCTACTGGAAAGTAACTGACAGCATAATTGTTTTCCTCTGTCCTTTAAGCTTTGTCCTGAATGCAGAGACTTACCTCAACTGAATGGCTTCAATAAATATCATCTCTGTGCCTTTCTACCTGGGAAAACAATTATATGAAATAATTTCTTTAGTCATTTAAATATGAGTGAAAATAAGTTTTTATTTTTCCATTAGTTAAAAGTTATTGACCTGGACATGTTCTCATCACAAATCACTTTCAAGTGTGAATACCTTAATGAAAGAAGTAAGCCAGAGGGTAATTAAATTAAGTGGTGAATGTATCTAAAAATATACAAAGGAAACAATAAAAATTATTTCTTAGATTTTCAATTTATGTTATTTCAGCACTCTGTTTTGTACTTGTACCTCACAATTAGTTTTCAATCCAATATAGAGACAAAGAATGTGCAAAATACAAGAAAAGGGCAGTATCCACAAGGTTTTTTGGCAAAACAATATAAGGGACTATTGTCAGAGTTAGAGAGTTTACTCTTGGGAGCCTAGAACTAGGACCTAGGAGTTGAAATTCAGCTTTTTAGGCAAAAACTGTGTCAATTCCTTTCCACACCAAATGTGTCAGGTATGTTGAGATAGTTTCTTGAAAGTCACTCTAAAGATCAAAACTTTCCATCAAACTAGCAAACTTGACCAGCCATGGCCAGAAGATGCATTCTGAATGCATGTGCCCTGTTATTTGGGAAAAAAAATAAATAAATAATCATTAAAAAAATAAAGCTACTCGTTTGAAAGGGAAAAGCATCTTCTCCCCAGCATTTACTTTTCTTCTTCAAATCTTCTGCAGAAGGTAAAGAGGTTTCTGAAATCCTGCTTGGGTTAGTTGGGTTGAATTAGAAGTTCCTGATGGAAAAACCAGTAAAAACATCTAAGAGTCAAGTGCAGCTAATGTTGAAGGGAGGAAATTGCTTATGCTGATGAGTAGTGTAAACATGCTGCTATGTACCTTGTCAAGTATGGTAATATATTACACAGAGGTTGTGCTGAAGGCAGTCATTCTAAGGCACACCAGTCAGTGAAGCTGCAAAATATTACTGCTTTGTGAGAACATCCTAAACATTTCTGTTTAATTACTACAGTCATGGAGCTAGTATCAAACAACTGTAATCATGTGGATGCTTTTAGCACCTTTTACTACCTTTTTAAAAAACATTTTCACAAAGGTAACTTGTTGCTTAGAGAAATACATTGGGGCTTCTGCTTCAAATACATATTTTTAGATCAGACATGCTAGTACCTGCAGGGAACATCAACATTTTTTATTAAGCTTTAGCAAGGCTCTTCCCTCTGGCAAGAGTTTCTACTGCCTGGTGATGATTTTATGGACATTTACTGGTTGCAGCCTGTCAAAAGGACAACTGTAGTAACAGCATGGTGAAATTTTGGAGATGGGATGAAACAAAACTTCAGATCAAAAATTGCAATTTCGTGTTAATTTTTTAAGTGGAACCTATTCAGCATGTTGAGAAGCAAAAGAGCTGATTCACTGTTTCTTTGTCCTTTTGAAGTTATGTTGATACTTTCCATGCAAAATTAACTTAAAAGGATACCTCCAAGATATCTGTTTGAAATCATGCCCTGCCTTACTTTTCCCCACATTAACTTAAGCAGATGTATATTAAGATATTTTCTTTGTAACATCAGATTTCTATTGCCAGCAGTAGGAGTCAGTTTTCATGCCCATACTGACAAAAAGTAAAACTGGAGGAGAGTTGCAGCAGCGCAAACCAACAGATTTTATAGTTCCTTTGTAGAGGGGAGGAAAGACAGGGAAGATTTGTGGCCAGGGCCCTGGGGAAGCACTATAGGATGTCTTGTTTAGATCCATGAGGTTAAATCCCTAACTGTAACCTGTATGAAAGGCAGCACAAAGGTTGCTGCACCCTTCCACTGCCACAGATATGTCATCTGTGCATACAAGAATGAGTCAAATCCACTGTTTGAAAAATGCTTTTAATGTTTTGGGTTTGTTTAGGTTTTTGTTTGCTTGTTTGCTTGTTTTTTAACATAGATAAACCTTAAGAAAATATTTTCTTTATTACCAGTTTCCCTGGAGACATTCTGCTTTGAAATGATAAAGAAGAAACTTCCAGTGCATGAGTTTTTGCCATCACAGGCACTCTTTGGACACTCAGAGGAACTCTGCAAACTCTAGGGTAATATCCATAACAACACATGATGGCTTGTTATATCGTGCAGCTTAATCAACCATAAAGTGATTTGAATATGTTCTATTTTAATTGGCAATTGTCTTGCTATCTGTGCTTACAAATAAAAGTCAGAATAGTCATGTTAACTTCTGTCACGTTGCTCTGCAGACTAATTTGCACTGTCTTAAAGGACATTGATTATTCAAAGTTGTAATAATTGTTAAGGTATGATTATAATATCAGATCATGGATTTGTGGGTTTGATAGTGGAAGTAGTAGAAGGAAAGGAGAAAAAGTAGGTGAATGTGGAAAAACAAGAAAACTTTTTAAATTTTGGTCGGTTTACTCTTCAAGTACAATGACAAGTGCAACTTTAGGTACTGTCTGACCTTATATCCAGTTCTGCTGTGAAAAAGAAGCTGGACTGGACCTCCTTAGGTCCCTTCCAATCTGAATTGTCCCACTTTTCTAAATGCCAAAACCAAAATAAAGGCCAGAAAAATTCCAGTTCTTCACCATTATTCTGCTTTCTGCTTGTTAGCTATGACATACCATGGAATTTCTCATTTCATTATTGTTAGCATAACTGCACTGTCACATTTTGTTCATATTATACTTGGTACACTTATGCAAAATACAATGCAACTTAAAATTCTTGATCTGTGACATTCCTCTTCAAGATGTTTCTTCCACTGGAGGAGAAAACCAGGAAAGACATGTATGGAAACTGTCTGTCTGTCCCCTACAGACTTTACTTTTCCTTTAATCAAAGAGAAGCTTCATTCATTACAATTATGTAAGATCACCCATACCATCAAACTACAAAGGAAAAACTTGAAAACACTTGACATTTGATACATCTGATTAAAATTGTAAGAATTTTCTTGCACAATTAACCTAATTTTCTTACCCAACATTCAGGAGTGAGCGCAAGAAAAATATAAATGTAGACACTGTGAAAATCATTCTGTTTATCAGGTGCTCTTTACCTCTTGAGCTCTTCTTTGCCTTCAAGGAGAAGCCTGGGTGGGTCAGAACACTCAGACACCAAACTGCTCGGAGCAAACTCGTTGTGTCAGCCAACATCATGATTTTGTCTCCGAAGCAGCAAGAGTAAGGGAGGGTGAACTTTAAACAGAGGTAGCCACCTGTAGAGTAGTAAAACATAAGATCATTGCATTCAGGTAACACGTCAAATAAGAACCTTTACAGAAAAATCATCTGGATTTACAAGATAACATTTATATTTCTTTAAAATATTTAAATCAGGGTACAAGATCAAGAGCTGGTATGTCACTGTGCCTTCAGCTCCCCCTGAGTATTTCAGAACTCCGTAGCTCACTGCTCCTTTTCTGCAGTGCAGAGGGAGGCTCTTGCTATGTAAACCTAAAGAGCTACACTCCACTAGTAAAACTATTTATCCACACTATCTATCTCTATTGTGTCTTTAGATTACCTTCCATATAATTTGATATTATACCTTTTTCATTATATGGAGAATCACTTCCAGAGCAAAATCTCAGTTTTTTCATAAAAAAAGATGTTGCATAAAAAGGTAGTGCATAAACAAGGATTGGAACTAGCTATTTAAATTCTGAATAGTAATAAAAATTAAAATAAAAGTAAAGATATATGTCTCCAAAATGAAAGGAAGGAAAAATTTCTTATCCAGCAATGCCCATTTGGCAGAACTATTCTCTATCCAATTGCAAGGCACCACAAATATGCTGTATGTTCACTAGAATTTTGTGTAGACAGTGTGAAATCAGAAATTCTTTCCAAGCATGTCAAAAGGCTAAAAAACTCCTTCCAGTGATGCAGCACCTGATGAAATCAGTCTCCAAACTGATGATTGCATGAAAAATAAGCTTTGAGTCCTGAACAGTCACCCTGTGGAACCTTCTCTTGTTGTGCAGACCCAGGTGACTGCAAGGCTGTTCCTATTAATAAGGTAGAGGAAAAGAGGCTGGATATGACAAACAGAACAAAACAGGATTTTACACTGGAGATCAGAGGCATATATAGCACTCTCAGTTCCACACAACCACACACACATGCAGGGAAGCAGAAGAGGCAGTGACTGCCCTTGCATAGTCATGGACTGTTAAATTTCTGTTTTCTCAGCAGTTTTCTTGGAGAGTGATCACCATCCAGCACCTGTGGTCTATCCTTTGGAAGTCAGTAGAGTGAGTAGAAAGGAAGAACAGATAATGCAAGAAGAAAAGGAAACAAACACAGGGAGCATCGTAGAAAGAGAGCAGACTGGCAGGCTGCACACTAGAACCTCCATATCACACTATAACCTGGGCTCAAAAGCCACAGTTCAATTCCCTCAGCTTTAGGTCCTCACATCCAGTCAACTATTAACAAGACCAGCAGTCATACTATCCATACATTCGGCTCAGCCTTTGAACTAGTTACTTTTTGGTTTTATTGCTATTGGAAGACCCTTGTCAAAACAAAAGGTCAAAAAGGACCTTCTGATTTGCTAAGTGTATTTACAGCCACAGCTCATTTGTCCAGGTGTCAACCTTTCCTTTACTTTAGATGCTTTCATGTCATTTGACAGTAAACATTTTAGAGAGTAGTTATGTCCCCACTACACCTTCTTCTGGCTAAGCCTGTCAAACCAAGCTGTTCCAATACCACACATTTTCTTTTCTTATTGATTATCTAAATAACACCTCACCACAAGTGCAGGTAATTCGTACATTTTAGGAACAAGCTTCCTTTTACTGTAGCCATATCTGTGCTGTTCTAGCTGTTCTTGAGGTGCAGTCTCTGACTTCATGATTAACAGCTTCATGAACTGGTGTGGTACAGGAGGGAGGTGATACTTCTGTCCTGTCCCTGATAAAACTTTATGTTTGCCTGGACTGAGAGTTAGCCAAGGAAACTGAATGATCCCAGGGTCATATTTTTTTTGCTCATTCAGCTCTTTCATCAAGCCCTGAAGAAAGCTTTTCAGCAAAGGGTCCCTAGTCCATAAGGACAGCAGGGGTTTCTGCACTAGATTAATACTTTGTAATATTCTAAGCTGCTTGAGCTTTTCCTGACACTTAGGGAAGCGGATGAGGTAGACCAGCTTGTTTCTTTTGCCCTCTATTACCGTAATGATTATATTTCACCAACAGGTAAAAGAGTCCTTCTTACTCCTTTCCCTGTGTGATGTGGATGTGGCAGCATCCCCAGAATGTTCCTAACCTGCTGCTTCTCACCCTAACCTGAAGCATGAGTTTGTATCATAGTAATAATTCGTAACAGAGACCTTGTGTTCCAGCCTGTTTTCCACTTTGGCTATGTCACAACTATTTATGTGATTCTGGGGCTACAGATTCCTCACACATGGGAAAATAGGTCAGTGATTTACAAAATAATATTAAGCGTCCTTTCCCTAACTCAAGGACTGTCTGTTAGGGAACTTCACTGTCCTTTCGCTAACTCAGAATCGACCTGACTGTTGTGCACACATCTTAAGAATCCAATATGCCTTTTATTTCTGCATCACTTTGCCTTCTAATTTGCTGTAAGATGTTCCAGAAGGTAATTATTTCTGATGACTGTGAAGAATTCAACACTCAACATATCTTCCTTTCTTCTAATGTGCAATAAAAATGCATTGATTTGAACCTTTTGCAAAATATAAGCTTGTTAAAAGGCACATTGTCTGCAAATCTGGCATGCTAATTTCCCATATGTGATTGGTTCAACATGCAGATACCCTATGGTAAATAAAACCCAAGGTTTGCAAAAAAGAATTTCTGAGTTAGTTTATTAGGTTAAAAACTGTTTTGTTTTGATGTGCCACTGTTGTTGTTTTCACTTGGTCCCACATGGAGAGCAAACATGGCCTGGAAGAGTGTTATGTCAAGTACCTCCCATCATGCATTGTCGCTGCTCAGTGAACTGGAGTCTAAAAAAAGTAATTCCTCATTTTCATCTTGACTAGGATTCCCCTTTTCTTTGCTGTGAAGCTGCACTAATCCTTCATTCAGAGCAACCCACACCCTCTGGTTCCACTCGGAGTTCTCCCTTTCTAATATCATTGTATTCTTTATCTGGGCCTTCTTCTTCCAATAGTACTCATTGAAAGCTCTTTCACAGACAAGAAAGGACCAGCTCCATAATGGCCAAGTTGGCCCTTTTCTTTTCTCTCTCTTTTTTTTTAAGCTTCCGACTGAGCTTTGCTATTTAATCTTCTTGAGGCGTTCAAGATGTCACTTGCCTCTGATGACTATAGACAAAAGGGAAATCCATCCAACTTGAATGCAGTGTATACTTGAATACATAGGGTTGCTTTGAAGAGAGTTTCTTGAAGCCTCTGTGTTTCATTGGCTGTCCTGGTGGCCTTCGTGCAGGTCTTTATGTGAAATCATATGCCCTTTCACAGATCATGTTTCCTGGAAAGTTACCTGAATTTATACAACCGTAAATGTTAGCAGGTGAGATATAAATCAAGAGATTGTTGCAATCACATATTTTTAATGAGCTAATGAGAATTCCTTCCTCTTCAAAAGTATAGATTAACATTTGCTACTTTGTGGATGCTTTTACGGCTTGGTTTGCACATATTATGCAGGTAACTGTCGTATTTTTCCTTCTCACTTTCCTTTCTCACAGAGGACGGGGTGCAGCAACTCCTTGCTCCAGGCCCTCCATTCCCTGTTTGAGCACTAAGAAGTAAACATTTGCCTCACTGTAATGCATTATCTCAAGACTAATTTTAGACTTGCATTTTAGGAAACATGAAACATTAATACAAGTTATTTTAATAACTGTTAAGGACAGTATAGGTAAAATACATTTATTTATACTCACAAATGTTCTACATTACACACATTCTCTAAAGGACCCCAGTTTCCCTGAAGTGCTGAATGTCCCAAGACAAGTAACTCTTTAGCTGCTGGTTACCTATGAATATTTATACAGACTGACAACAGGCTGATGGTGTGGAGGATGTGGATGAACAGGTATCTGTCCATATAGGTTATCATCAGTATAGATTACATGGTTTTTGTATAGATTCAGTTTTGTGAACTTATTTTTATGTCTCATCTATAGATAAAATTCTAGGAAAACAAAAAATTTGTTATGTTCACGGCAGTGTGGATGGAAGTGCCAGCACTTTTACTAAATGGAAATATAGAATAGGAATTTCTTCATTAAAATATGAATCTACCAATTCCTAGCATTGGTCAGGAGAAGAAAACTCGCAGTCTTTGTAGAGATATATACAACTTTTCATTTCCCATATCAATCACGAGAACAAGTTGAAGTTCAGATAATGGCCAGTTCCATTTACTCTAATTGTGAAGGACTTAGCCTGACTGTTTGCATTACAGACTGTGGCCACTGGGTTCTCAGTAGGGGTTTTCGGCCTACTCCATCCCGTAACAAACCCATGTTCATGCGTCGATTCAGATCCATCACCCTGAGATAAACTGTGAATATTGCCCTTTGTCCTGCACTGCATTCTTTCATGCATTGTGTAGTGACTATTTAAGGATTTAAAGGCTCATTTGCACAATTCTTTTGTCAGCAGCCTGGGTGCAGAATGGAAAAGTGATGGCTTCTCTGTCTGGGTTATGCCCTGAAGCTCTTGTGAGAGGAATCTACATACATAAGTTTTTCTTACACATGCAGAATGTCAACACTAAAAAAAAAAATGACCTGTCTGTTTCTGTAGCTTAAAAGGTTATGGGTTAATATAAGATGTGATTTGTTTTCCCCTTTTGTGGCATTTTAAAAAAATCAACACTTGAAAACAAACAGTAAAGGAATACAGAAACACTGGGTATTTAAAAATTCAGCTGATTAGGGTTGCTGGAATTTGCAAAATAAATCTCCTTTGCTGAAGGAGATTGATGACATTAATAATTTAGATGTTCTCAATTGCTCAGGAAATGTATGAGAAGATAATATTTCAAAGGTCTATCTCATCTGCCTATTATGCCTGTCTGTTTTGTTAATACAAGTTTATTTAAACAAAAAAATCATTGAAATGACAATAGTTTTGCATAGGTGTGTATATATATAAAAATATATTTTAAAGTATATTTATTTATTTATTTATTTATTTTAGAAAAAGATGTTGATATGCTTCCCCTCAAAGCAAAGTTGGTTCAAAATTTACAGAAAAGGTTAAAATTTGGTAAAACCACCTCCTTGCACTTGAGGTGAGAACTGAGAAGGCTGTGCTCACTCCATTTGAACAATTTATCTGCCTTATTTACTATATCAATGATTTTTATTTGACAGAGATGGATGTGTCATTATATTAATGAAATTTACAGTAATTTCTCACAAATAAGTATCGAGGATTTGAAATCATATAGCAAAGTAATGTCTCAGCAGACTCAAACTGCTTAGCCAGTACACCTGAATTGTGGAGGAATTGCATTGCCTTTTTCCATACAGCATTTTTCATTAAGATTTATGACTTGACTAGAATTGGCTGCACTTCTTTTTCAATGTTTTGAAAATAAATTGTTTTGTAATATGTCTCATATCATTTGGTCTGAATGAAATGTGTGACACAAGTGACTCATGCAGTTTCTAAAAACCTTGAAACATGTAAGATTGTGGCCTTCAAAATAAATCTGATCGATATTTTTAGACCATTAGAGCCTTAACAATATGATTATAAAAATTAAGTATTCTATAGGCTGTACTATTTATCTATTTGTTTTCCACCTACAAGTTATTAACTTTTGACTGAATACTGAATTCTGTCCAGACTGGTTTTAATCATACTTCATCTGATCTTAATCAAACTCCAGATGTTGTTTAAAAAATACTTTGTTAGGGTATTCCATAGGTGTTCATATCAGTCATCCATCCCCTCTGCTCTGCAAACACTATGAGTTTTTATCACCCAAATGTTCACTTTTCCCAGAGTTATTAAACCATTTTCTAGTCTAATGTGTGCGGTCAAGGTCTCTAAAGCTACCATATTAATCACATTTCTTCTCAAAGCTTCTCTTTGCTGGAGTCCAGGTACCATCTGGTAACAAATGATGGCAAGTGATACGTTCCAAATTATGTTGTTAATGGCAACAGTTGGTTTAATCAATCTACAGCTAAGGCTTATAACCGGTATAACCCTTGCTAAGGCTTCTGACTATCATGTTGACCGTATCTTTCCCCTGTCTCTGCCTACCTGCATGTTTTTGGCTCATGTTTCAAATTTTGTTGCAGACTGCAGATTGTGTGGCACAAGAGCAGCTGCCAGTTCTGCAGGATCCCTAGGACTATGAAGCCTTGTCAAGGAAAAATATGTAACTGCCCCAACAATCAGTTTTAAATCCATTCCTACTGAAAAATCTGCCTGTTTGATCTTAATATAGAGATTGTGGTTTTTTCTTTTGAACCAGTAAAGACAAGAATTTAAATTCTTTGAAAACTAAGAATGAATAATTTGTAAATATTTTATATGGAACATATTAAAACTACATTTACAATACAGACTTTTTTTCCCTTCTATTTGATAAGCTTACAGTAGAATACTGAGAAATAAAAAATAGAGAAATCCTAAAGTGGATGTTTCTTATAGGATTGTGGATCCTTAGAAGTTATGCATATCATGGTGTCTATATATCTGAAGATTTGTCTGTCATCCTTAAGTATAATGTGAACCGTTGGTCTCCCCTCCAGGAAATTCCATGAAATTTTATGCTATGATACATGTCTCATTTAAACATTTGTAGTACTTTTCTTTTTTTATTACATTCCTTAGCCTCAAGATACGCAAAATCATGTGAACCCAAATGTAATCTCTCTGTGACAGACTGATGTCACTGACACAAGATAGCCTTTGAACTCTGGCTCGTGGTCCTGGCTGTGAGAAATGGCTGTACCAGAGAGGATTGTAAATATTGCCACAATTTCAGAATAACTGGGGCTGAGTTCTCTCTTGACCCCACTACTTCAGTTAAATGCAAATGACCATTTGAAAAATCTTTGTATCTAATGTGTATCAATAGTACCTACAACACATAAAATATCCTGTGTCCAGGTGTCCAGGGCAGTGATAAACATTTATTCCTAATTGCAACAGTGTGTGAGAGTCCAGGTGAAGGCCTGAACCAGATCACTGAGCTCCGGGGCGTGTAGCTGATTGTATTGGTTACCATTATAGGAGGAAAATATAGCCCATAGTCCTCCTGAGTTGTAGACATGGAAAGAATTGTCTCTCCACATGTGCTCTGTCATTCTTTGACACCTTGAAAGGTGGCCAGATTCAAATCCAGAAATCTGCAGGAATGATGTGCAGGAAGTCTCATCAGTCCAGAAATTCAGGTTTGTAGTGCCAGCTTGTTCCAGCCCACATGAAGTACCAGCTCACCCATTTCTCCACTTTGCTAAAGGTCCATCATTGTCTGAAACAGAAAAAGAAAAGGTGGCTGACAAACAGAAAGCAGATACAACAGTCTGCCAAAAAAGGAAAGGTTAGAAAGAATTTCAAGAAAGCATCCAGTGAACATGATTAAATGCAAGGACAAAGACATCTATTACCAGACCTTCCTGACAGATGTTTGCCTAAATCATTCAAAAAAATCTCTGACCTACAACATTTTTAGATTCTTTTCCGGACTAAGTTTGGAGCTTTATACCAGTAAAAGATTTGTATTTTGCATTTCTAACATTTGATTATCTCTGGGTTTTTTCCTTATGTTCAGATATATAGGAAACACAAAATCATAGAATCATCAAGGTTGGAAGAGACCTTCAAGATCATCCAGTCCGACCATCCACCCAGCACTACCACTGTAACCCCTAAATCACTAAACCGTACCAACCAGCACCAGATCCAGACACCTCTTGAACGACTCCAGGGATAAAATATACAGGAAAAAAACTTCAAGGATTTTTTTTTTTTGGTGTCTTTCATAATGTTGTATATGAGTTTTTGTGGATGCCTCATCTAGCTTTGGTTCAACATAATATAGCAGCAGATTTAAATTAGCTTTTAGAAAAATGAGTGATGTTTTTACACGCGAATAACATGAAAACATATATCTAATATTTAGTGTATATAAGCAGTTATATGACAACCCAAATCAATTTAAACAGATTCAGACCAAGTAAGGTCATAATAATATATTCCAGAATGTTACTATTCATTATATTTATATTAATGATGATTATGATGAACAGCCTTTTTTTTCATCTGGAGACAGACTTTCAAATTTGTATCTAATTTTAACCTACAGTACTTAACAGCATTTTCCTCAATCTTTTATGGCAAGCTGAATATCAGCCACAGTGATGACACTTCTCTATTACCTTGATTATTTGCTTAGCTCTTAAGATTCAAGGTCATAAATTTTATTCAACTTAGACTGAAACTATGCTTAATAGTCAAGTTCTTTGAACAAAAGAATATCCATATGGGAATGCAGGGCTTCTCTATCTGGACAGTTAGAATGGATTTTTTTGTCCAGAATTTACTAACAGGAAGGATTTCTTTTAATCTCAGTTCAGTTAACCAGAGATGAATCACATACAACACAATTGCAAATCAAACAGCTGACTTTTTTTTTTTCCTCATGAGTAAAAACACAACTGTGTTATCTCTCTTTGCTAAAAAACACCTGGTTGATACCATCAGTCATTGTCTTATTGAACATTTAGATATTCAGCATAAATATTAAACATTTTGATTGATTAGTTTATACAAGTTTTTTTTCATTTTGTTACAACTTTTTTCTTAGAAAAAACATTTTTCTTCTAAGGAAGTAGTTAACAGTTTTAGATCGAAGCCTCCTATTTTACATGCAACGCTAGAACTTTTGACAATAAAGCATTCTGCATTTATTATGGTGTCAAAAATTTCCTTTAGGAACAAGATAGACACAATCTGCCATGTACTGCGTCTTGAAGTCAATAGAATCTGCCCTCCCACAACAGAGAAAACAAAAGTAGCCCACTAACTATTAAGAAAATGCAAATGACACAAAATTAATTCAGTTTTTTATAGGGATGGTTGATTTTCTTTCTAAGTTGGGTGCAGACCTAGCAATCACCTGGAAATTTCAAGGGAAGTTGGATACAATGATTCAACAGTAAAACAGCAGTAACAGGAAACAGATTTGAAAGATGAACAAAATTTAAAAGTGAAATACAAAACCTGAAGAATATACAAGCCACAGAACAAACAATCCTACAGTCCAACACCTGGAAAGATGCATTTGGGAAACAGTGGTGAGAAACTGGTATCCTATATAAAGGAGTTTCTGCAGCCATAGAAGGGAGGTAGGTACAGTCAGAGAATAAGCTGTTTGTAGGCCTGGAGGGGATGTTTGCAGCAAAAGAAGGAATCTAGCTCAGTCCTCTAGTACTAAATCTAGAATTATATATATCACCATACCAAGAATTGTCAAGGAATAACTCTGACTCTCAAAGATTATTAAGACTGGTTCCTTTGCTCCATTTCCACTCTATTAAACTTGTTTCCAACTCATGTTCACCTGCTAATATTCAACTTATATTCAAACTGCCAATAAGAAAGGGTGCCTAGACTCTGCTGGCTCCTGAACTGTGCTGGCTCCTGAACTGCGCCTGGCAGGTCTGGGAGAGTGCTCACTGACTGACCAAAACAATGTCATAGTAACAATATTATGACACAGGTGATGAAGTTCCAGAGCAGCAAAGACAGCAAAATAATCAAATATCGTGAGGTTAACTTTCTGTTTGCCCCTAATTACCTTAGGCAGCTCCCCACCAAACATGTCATTTCTTTATGATCTCCAGTCAAAAGTGGCCTGCTTGTTTTAGAGCAAGGGAATGTCTAGTATCCATGTCAATGCTGGCCATGCCATATCAGCTGGCAACTCCAGTGCACATATGTGCCTAAGTTATTTTATTTTTCAGTACACACATAGTCTAGGTGTCAAATTCAAGGCTGTGAATTCCCACAGCTATGAATTTTAGTGAATCCTTTTACAGTTCTTGCCCTAACTGTCTAACCCCATTGACTTTGATAGGAGTTATATGCTTAGACACTTCCACAAGGGGCTCTTAGTAGAATTTTTAAGATGTTTATAGATAAACATATATGGGTTTAAGAACAAGGACCGTAAACTGTAAATCTTTGGTCTGTAGCTGTGTTTTAATTTGTCTTCAAAACTACAGTGTTGGTGTCACCATAGAAATTATGTCAGGATAAAACAGAGAATTTCAGTTATTATCCATTTTAGTTTACTTCATTGTTCTTATACAGCAATGCCTTTACTGTAAAAGAATTTACCTAGAGGCATTAGTATTCATAATATGTATTTTGAGGGCATTATATAATTTTATTTTTTCAGGTTATCTCTTCCTCTTTGCCCTTTCAAATTTTATTTTATTTTTATTCTCACTTTGGCACTTTTAACTGATAATATAACAACATTTGCATTTAATAATTTGCATAATATAATTGTAACAAACTTTAAAATAAATGAAAGCTTGCAGATTACAAAACTGCAGAGCTCAGCACTGCTTAAGTACACACAGAGAAGAATGATGCTGATAAGGCAGTCTGCCTTGCTAATAAGTATAGTAAAATCGGGTTCCTTAAGCCACAAAATAAAGCTAATTAAGACAGAAGAATTCAAACACAAATTGAAAGTGATTTTTTTTCCCCCTCAGCTGTAAAGAGCTTTTCTCTAAAAGTGGCATATATAGTACAGTGTATCTTGGATTTACTCCAAGAAGAATTGTGAGCCAGTGCAGAAGGCCACGCTGGGATTAACAAATACATAAAAGAATTTGCACCAGGAGTACAGCTGGTGATAAACAGTGTAAGATAATCTAACACTTAATTTCTATTTACAAGAGGAAGAGAAATATCCTCAGATTTGAAATGGAAGATGCCTGACTCTGTTCTGCTTGAAGCTGCAAGAATTTTAGGGAGAACTGAAGAAATTATTTTTTATCCTCAGTGCAAAAGACTCTGCTGTGAGCATGATCAAGTTCTGCATCCCTGAGTTTAAATTTTAAAATTCCCTATGATAGAAGGAGTATTTCTTACCCAGAGAAATGCTGGTTTAGGCTTTGTCTTTCCTTCTTGCCTCAGTATTCTTACTTCTAGTCACCTCCTGCCATTGACACCCAAACTCCTGTTCAATCCTCTGTTACACTTCACCTGATTTTTCCTGAGCCATCCCGCAGTTCTCTCCTTCCTACACCTTGCCATGTGCCTTCTCTCTGTTTCTGGATCCCATATCTTTTAGGAACATTCCTCCCATTAAGTCTTTTCCTAGGCAGTCCCTTTTTTTCCTTCCTGGGCATCCTTGCTGCTGCTTGTCCACTTCTGATCCTTATTCGCTGTCAGCTCTGTCCCTTCATAGTTACCCGCCTTCTACCATGACATCTTCCTGTAGTTCAGGAAGGACTAGTATTTTCCTAGGAAAGTCTTGGAATTAGTGAGCCTAACTTGTCCTGGCAACACTGCAAAACAGTGAATCCTCTTCCCAAAGTAACACTGATCTGCAAACCCCCACAAGGTAGAAGAAAACCAAACCCATCTTCCTTTCAGTGAAGAAACACATGGGTAATATTCAGCATTTGGACCCAATTTGTTGGTTTTCAGTCATCCCTACGTTAATTTATATGGATGTAGCCAGGAAGTTTGGAGAATAAACACCTAGGGCAATTTCAATGGAGATTACTGTAAATCTTCAGTGCTACAGTTATTCTGGGGACAGACAGAAGTTGGGTGTAGCTTGGCATCACTTTGCATTACCACAAAAGTGAATTTTAAAATGAATAAAGGGAGTCAGCACAGCCACAGATAATTGACTGTGGTACAATAGCAGGATAAATAATGCTTGAGAAGGGGACATTCATTGGGCAGGGTCCTCCAAAGACACAACAGTTCTTCAGCCTTAATTCTGTAGCTTGCTAAATGAGTTAGCGAAGACACAAAGTGACCAGAACTTTAGATGCACTTGCCTTCCATTCTGAAACAGCAATGTTTCCTCTTGCACCACAGATTTACAGGGAAAGGATGATGGGACTTTTAGCCACTGTTTCAAACTGTACAGTAGAAAAAGCAAGATGTGAAGACCTTCATTCTTCTGTACCACTGAAGCATAACTCAGAGTAATAAGAAATTAAGAGTCAAGGTTTGACTTCTTATGCTTATTCCATGGTTGTATGGATGAAGAATTCAATATCATCAACTTCTGTTGATGTAAAATCAGATAGTTCAAAATCTGCAATATATATGTTTATCCCATTCCTGATCTTTTAATCACAGAGGCCAACTATTTATGGTAGTAATGTCAGCAAATTAACTGTGGAGAAAACAAAGTTCTCTATCATCATCTTGACCCCTAAACCTACTCCTCTTGAAGTTAATAGATATTCCTTTATTCGTTTTCCCCAAAAGTTACTGGGAGAGTCCGAATATGCAATATGAATTCTTTCAATGGTAGTTGTTAGGTGAACTACAGATGGCATGACAAAAGGGAATAAACCCTAAATGAAGTGAATATCTGAACTTATATTCCACTTTTTTGATGTTCTGTCTAGCCAAATGCCACTATTATGTGTTTTCAAAAAGGAAACTCAAGAGAAAGATGAATATTATTGACAGGAATTTTTTTTTTAATTAAAGATATACTTTCAGATATAGCTGAAAAATATGTGCCATCAATCAGTGCCTATTTGCTTCTCCTGTCTCACTATTTGCAAGTTTGAAAGGAAAATTACTACATTTTCTAACAACTTATCTACAGCCTTGCCTCTTCCCAGTAATTCACATGGAATGTACAGTTCAAACAACAAAGAGAAGCTGTCTGAAATATTTTATCATGAAATGTTACTGCTGTTTGAAAGATATTTTTAAACTGCTGTCCTCTCCAAAGACCTCATGGGGATTTTTTTCTGACTTTCACAACATATTATTTCAAGTCACCTTTTGAAAACAGAAAAGCCACGTGTTCTTGGAAATACACAGTCTAGCAAAAGGATGCTGGACTGCATTCATAAATAGTATGTAGGACAGGAGTAACCCCAGGGGCCAGTTTGCAGTGAGCATGTGCTGCCCTGGAACCAGACAAGCAGTAGCAGTGCTGCAGCTGAACAGAGGTCTTGTCAGAGCCACAGAGTAAATCCCCAGAGTAGGCTGACTGTGACTGACTTGAATTTGTTGATTTACATTCTCTGAGACAATATGTGGTTTCTTCTAATAATTATATGACCAGTTCTCTTAGCTATTCATCATCTTTAGCATATGCCATTATGAGCCATTTCTAAATGAGTCTTAAACATAAACATAATACTCTGTTTATTTTCCTCTTTCATACGTGATCCAAAAATAGACACTTGAAAGCACCCGCAACTTCCCTTCTTTTAAAGGCAATTTCTTTCCAAATTGATTAAATTACTTCCATGAATAAAGGCCCAAGATTAAAAAAAAAAGTTGAAAAAACCCACTCCAGATTGCCCTTTGTGTACACCTTGGGGAGCTGCCATGGGAAATGTTTACATAATTTACTTGAGTCCCAGCTGAATGAGCTGAGGAGAAACATCCTTAGCAGTGAACATCATCATCTTGTTAGGCTGTGCCTGAAGTCTGGAAATACTTGTAAAAATCAGTAAAAGAAAATTCATCTTTGACATATGTTTAAGAATGTTAAATAAATGGACCCAGCAGAGAAAAATAACCTATGGATCTGATACAAATTTTCTTCAATTTTTCTGGTAGCAGACTGCAGGTAGCATAAAACCACATCCCTCATCCTTAGTCACATGATAAAATAATGTTATATCAAGAATAATTACCCAGTTAAGGACTGAAATACACTGTTTTAGTAGTATAAGAATCAATTCTGTAGATTGAAAAGCAGAATATTTAAGACTTGTAAAATAAATTCTTGTTTAGTAAAATGTCATAGGAAAAATTATAATAAAACTCAAAGCATAAAGGAAAATATTATAGACACAAAAAATTAGGTCATCTGCAACTATATTAGTTTTCAAATATTTTTATCTAATACTTACATCAGTGTAGAGTTTTGTCCATACAGGTGTAAGCCAAAAAAATGTTAACACACTAGGAGGATCCTTGCTGTGAAAACTTCTGTCTCTAATATAGAGATGTCAACAATTTAGTGATTGTTGATGTTGTTCTTGCTTTTGGTATTGCCTTTAATTTTGTGAGAACTGCTAAGTAAAACTGACATTGAGAGAGAGCCTGCCAAGCCAAGTCAATGTGATTCTCCTCAGTCTGCATGCAGAACAAGCAGCAAGTTCTTTCTATTTGGCCACTTCATGCCAACATGACCAACATGCTGAGCAGTCATAGTACAAGTGTCTCTTACTCTCCGAGCATATGGCAGTACAATAAGGGGTGCACTCAGATGATATGAGGACAAATGGAAGCACCGTGGGTGCACTGCTGAACATTAACTTACCCAACATCAAGATTCTTTCAAGTCTGGAGGACATTTCAGAAGTAAGCCAAAGATCCATGTCTTATCAACTCTGTATGGTTGGTAGATTTCAATGGACGCTTAATAAAATAATTCAATTCTTGGTGAAGAAAATAAATATGGAAGCAAATGCATACTGAGGTGTGAGCACTCATGCTTAATCAGAGGGCAGCAACATCCTCTAGATCCCATATTATTCCACCAAGGATCAGTTAGGAATCTGCTAGACAAAAAGACAACTCAGTAGTGTCATGTGTTTTTTGAGAATTCCCTTCCCACACTTCTGTCAACAAGACATATGAGTCACAGCAACTTCTGCTCTTCTAGGCTTTCCCAGCTGTGTTGGGATCAGTGATGGGACATCCTCCCACCTGTTCTTTCTCTTCCTCACTGTCCTGCTTTTATAAAAATAGATTGTTTCTCCATCAGGCTGCAAGCCACTGTATACAAACTCGGTGATTCTAATGCATAATTTTATTTTTCTTCTTCATGGCCCAAGTCATGCCAGAAAGGCAGTATCCCACATGCTAGATCCACTAAACTCACTACCTTTTGATTCCATCCCTGAAGCTTGAGAAACCATCATGATGGCTGATTCCACAAGCCTTAACTGAGTCCTGACTAGGTTGTGTTTTCCTGAGCAGTTATCAAGTCCCAGTGGAACATGAACTTGCTTGTTTAAAGGTAAGTTCTGATCTCTTTTGATCACCAATGTAGCACCAATTCCCTTAGATGCCTCTTGCCTCTTCAGAGCACTTTGGTTAAATTTGTTCTAGAAAAAGTTACTCTATGCAGTTCACCTCCTTGTGCTTTATGAGTGTGGCATAATTTTGCAGTAAATGACCTGAATTTAATTTTAATTTTGTAGTAAGTGACCTGAAACTGAACTGCTCATTCAAAGATTAATATTTTGCTGCTGAGCAGTATGGCTGCAAGTGATCAAGTTAACTTACAACTTATTCTGTTACTGTTAGTCCCTGCTGTTTGACCCTTTGCTTCTGTTGTGTGTCTCTGTTCATGCTTGCCTTCTCCTCTCTTTATGTTTCTTTATGCTCCTCCCAAAATGCATTTTAAAAGCTCTTCTGTTCACTGTGTTTCTCAGAGTCCGTAAGTATAATATGTATTAAGATGTAGGACTGCATGACTTATCTTTTAAAGGTGATTGAAAAAAAAGAGACAAATTTCAAATCCCAGATATTGTAATTGAATGAGCATTTTTACAGCTAACCATTTTGCTCAATAAACTGGGAAAAAAATGCATAACAACTAAGAAACACTTACTAGGACTACAGCAAGTTTAGTCTTGAACTTTTTGAAGTTAATAGCTTCCTTGTATTTGGGCTCTCACATATATTTTACAGTTAAATTATAGTGGCAATCCATTTCAACAGTTCCATCTCCGTTCCTCATGCCACAGTAAGAAACAATTGGTTTATCTTTATGGATACATGTTTACAGTCATTTAGTTTATAATACTGACTGTCCCTCTTTTTAGGCATCATTGAAATCAAAACTAGACAACTCAGTCAAAATGATCAGTCAACAAGATGTTATAGGGTATAGACAAGCTGTTACATGCCAGAAAAGCAAGTGTTCACAAAGGCTTTAACTACACTTCTGATATGATGACTTGTAGCAGTAAGTTAATAGTTCTTATAGCTGTTCATTAATGTGGCTACAGCACAGTGACTACTGGGAAAACAAAAATAAACAACATTTATAAAACTATGTATAGCTTTGGCAGACAACCGTAGGCAGGTTTTGACGATGTTACCCAGTTACCTGCTTTCAAAATTAATAAAATCTCTCCCCTCAGGGGCTCAATAGCTTCTTCCATGCTAATTTCTCCCTGTTATTAAATTCAGAGGGAAGGCTATTGGATTAAATAGTTGCAGGAGGAAGCATGGGAGAAGATCCTACCCTAGAAAAAATTGTGGAACCATGTCACCAGGACTGTCTCATGTAGGTTAAGCAAAAATTAAAAAAAAAAGAAAAAAAAAAAGAAAGATAACCCCCCAGCAAAGTATAGCGTATTACAGAACCACTGCTGCATGGGTCTATAAAAGACCTTCTCACAGTCCAGAAGTTTTTAATGTCTAGTCAGACATGAAGGTCTGATAACTGTTCTGAAGGGGCCTGTGGGAGGTCAGTAAGATCAAGGTCCTGTATACTATACATCAGTCTCTGACATTTCTGCATCTCAAGTGGAATGTTTTAGGAGCCCACAAATAAAAAATTATTTGAAAATTTCTAGTTTCAGCCCAACATTCTGAGTTGTGTCATGGTCTAGTATCTGTCCGATCATTCACAGGTGTTTGTCTAACCTGTTCTTGCAAAGCTTTCACAGGATAGAATTCTGCAACAAGTTTTGAAAAATGTTGTAGACAAACATCTGTTATTCACGATATCTATGTCTTCATGACATTTATATAAAACATACAAGATTCCCTCCAAATCTACAATAACTTAAAGGAAGTGGAAGTATTATCTGACCTGGAAGGTTGCAAAGTGAACATGTAAGAGTCTGTATGCCTGTAATGTTCTCAAACATATGGAATAATGTTAACTCTAATGAACATTTCATAGGAAAGTCTCCTACTGGCCTTGGGAGAAAGCCTGGTGCAAAACAGACATAGAGGCATGTCTACATACAAAGGGAGGGCTGAAGATAGTTCCATAATTATAGCAGCATGAAATGACACACACATATATTTGTCCCAGATCCTGGGAAGTCCAGCTAGCTTGTTTAAAGAAAGTATGGTATCTAATCAGCAGCAACTTTCCATTGCAGTGCCCTGATGCTGTAGTTTGGTGGTCAGGTTCATTCTTCTAGAATGTGAAGGTTTCAAGATTTTGTAACAGAGTAGTTCAGACAGAAAGAAGAACTTTACCTTCACTTTCTCCTCCCCCAAGACAAGTTGCTCAGTTGTTGAACTCTCTGTCAGATAATCTCTTCTTGTTTTCTATGCTAAGACAGAAATAAATACCAGACATTTTTCAGACATTTTTTTTTCCCAGCCAGTTCTACCAAAAAATGATAACCCCTGTCTTCCTTTGATCTGAAACCTTGTAACTGTAGGAATTCTGCAGCCACGTCTCTGGCCTAGGTGTATATTGAGCTATTAATTGGATTCCAAATACTGATCCATCCCTGCATAATACTTCCTAAGAAAAACATCAGCAAGGTCTGATCTTAACAAGCTTAAACTCCAGTAAAAATAAGATCACAGTTTATTTGTATTTATTTGTACAACTCAGTGGATCATTCAGATCCTAAATCCACATGAATAACCAGGAATTGATTCTATCATCAAAGCTAGTATTTTCAGTACTTTTTTAGGTTTTCTACTTCTTTTTATTTTGTCGTCACCTAAATATTGGTCCAAAACACTCTTTGTCAAAGTAAGAAAAATATCCATTAAGCAGATAATATAAATATGTTTACCTATTGTACAGCAAAGCAGAAGTGACCAATTAGTTGATATATGTGTAGTTCTTTGAAGATTTAGCATCGAAGTATTATTTAAGAATTTTTGGCAAATAACCATGAAATGTTGCTGTTATTTTTGCACCTATTAAAGAATTTGTCTGTGTTGTAGACCTTCATCCTACAACTGACTTGTTTTAGAAGCTAAATCTCTAGAGAAGAAGTTTCAGTTATTCACATGTGAACATCCATGTATAAATAGCAGTAGACTCCTAAAAATATTCAAATATTTAACTCACAGATAACATTTTTCAAGGGACTAAGAATCCTGCAGCTGTTATGACACAAACTGCATCTTGAATGTTTAGTTCTTCATTATATACAACATACTTTCTAGTTTTTATTTTCATTGCTCATATTATTTTTTTCTTTATGCTTTGCATTTTCATGATGCCTCAGTCAACATAGATCATGGCTTAAATGAAACTTGTCAAACATATTTCAATCTCTTGACATGAAAGGCCTATAAAATATTCGGTATGTATTGGGGAGAGCATATGTTTGTAAAAGATGATTTCATTTGAAGTGGATTGGTCTAATTTCTATAATTAGAAAGGGCATAAGTAGATCATGTGTAAACAGACAGTTCTGTAGAATATGATATAAACACCTTCTTTTCAAATCAGAGCAGTATATTTAATGAAATTTATTCAATTAGTAGTTTTGAACAAGATGTGTTTTGGGCAAGTTTCATGTGACAAATGAGTGACAGAGGATTCTGACTTACAAAACCAGGTCTATCTTTTTCTAAGAACATTTTCCAGTTTGCTTTCTGTAGCCCAGCCCTTAAAATTTGGTGGATGTTAATTGTTGCTTCTTTGAAGTGAAAGTTAAAAAAGAGCATATTGTTTTTTGTCAGGCCCTTTTATTTTCTCTTTAATAATGCTCATTTTACCTTTTATTCACCTTACTCCTAAGACAACAGCAGCTTGTCATTGTATTTGTATTAGTTAAGTAAGGTATCTAGGACTTCAATGATTAAACACAGCCATTTTTTAGCATATGAAAGTCACAATAACATGGAATTATCCATCTAAGCATATATGATAGATAGAGAGATAGATTTGTGTGTGTGTGTGTGAAACAATTATTACCATGACCTCATTGTGATATGTTTAATAGGCAATATTTCAATGGCTGAAATAAAACAAAAGTTTTTCATCTTTTTCTCTTCCCCCTATATGCAGTACCAGTTAACTAAATTCAGGTGCCCTCCATTGCGCATTCTGGATGAGAATTACTCATTACTTGTTTATCTTGTTCTCATTGTACTGTAATGCATTCATATATTCTAGAGTTCATTTATTCAAGAACAGACTTTAGATTGTCCTGAATTTGTGGGAAGTTTCAATTATGTGAAAGAAATTTGTTTGTATTGTGCTTTGGAAAATGTTTTCAGCTGGTTAGATGTACAGTCAACATGAGTATGGTTTGATCCTTTTTCTCTTGCCCTATAAATGCTTGATATTTCCTCTTTGAATTAAAAGTGATCTCTTTTCCAGAGAAGAGGATCAGATGCATATAAATTATGGCAGTTGTTTGCTTCTTACTAAAATAGTTGGATGGCATACTCTGCATGTAAACATGCTACTAAAACCAAGTCATTTCAATAATTCTGTATTTTTTTTTCTGTATATTTTACCTCCTAACTTTTGACTTCCACCTACAATTATAATTCAGAGTTCATTTTATCACACTCGATTAGAGTCGTAGAATCATGGAATCATAGAATGGCCTGGGTTTGAAGGGACCTTAAGGAACATCTTGTTCCAAATCCTCCACCATGGAAAGGGTTACCTTTCACTAGACCAGGTTGCTCAAAGCCACATCCAACCTAGTCTAGAACATTTCCAGGGACAAGGTGTCCAGAATCTTCTGGAAAACATGTTCCAGTGCCTCACCCATCTCACAGTAAATAATTTCTTCCTTATATCTAATCTAAATCTCTTTCAGTTTAAAGCCATTCCTAATTGTTCTATCACTCTCTGCCCTTGTAAAGAGTCCCTCTCCAGTTCTCTTATAGCCCCTTTAGGTACTGAAGGTGCTCCAATGTCTCCCCAGAGCCCTCTCTTCTCCAGGCAGAACAGCCCTAACTCTCTCAGCCTGTCTTCATAGCAAGTGTGTGTTTCATCCTGGGCTTCTCAGTTGCAGTCTTTATTCTCACTTTATTTGTAGACCTCTTTTTAATAAATACCTGTCAATCTGGTAATGATCTCTTTATGCCTAAAATGAAATCTTACTTCAATTGCAAACAACACAGCTGAGATGGCCCTCCTGCCTTGTGCATCCCAAGAGCATTTTAATAATAATACGTCTCTCTCTCACCATAAAAACTGTTGTTGCTCTATGTTGATCATTAGAAATGATTTAGAGAGGAAGTGAGAGGCTTGTGACTTAGTCACTATATTCAGCCCCTAAGCTGGGCCACAACTTCCTGTGTGACTTTCTCAAAGTCTTTGCTCTTAGCTCACTACCCAGGACAGAGAGGCAATACCAACATCCCATACAGGGCTCACAACAATTATTTCATTGATGTTTTGAGTACCAATACACCTATTTTAGAGTATTTATTTCAGATGTTATGACCTCATAGCATTTACATGGTTTACAGGAACATATTAGGACATTGTGATTGAAACACAAGGATTGGAGGGTCATTTAGACATAATATGCATACTATGAGAAAATTACTGGCCTAATGCAGCAACAGTTAATACTGCTCCAAAGAGATATTTGTTCTTTCAAGCTACAACAGTTTCTGAAAAATTGTTTCAGTGCTTAAAAATCCTGACCTAAAGAAAATTCTTTCCAAACTAGATCTTCCTTGCTGCATCTTACACTCTTTACAATAGATGTAGTGAACAATAAGCAATCTTTTTGCTACTTACTACCTTTACCATACAAAAAGTCTTCAGTCTTCATTTTTTTATGTTCAACAATTCCATAAATGATGTTTTTGACATCTGTTCTCCTCTGGACTCATCAGCTTGTCCCTTGAATAGCACTTCAGTTTGGCGTAAGATGAGATATTAGGCAGATACTCTTTATTGTGATGCTGGTGAGACACTGGAACAGGTTGCCCAGAGAAGCTGTGGATACCCTGGAAGTGTTCAAGACCAGGTTGGATGGGGCTTTGAGACATCTGGTTTAGTGGAAGCTGTCCCTGCCCATGGCAGAAGGGTTGAAACAAGATGATCTTTAATGTCCCTTCCAACCCAAGCCGTTCCATGATTCTATGATGCCATGTCTAACATCTAATGCACTCAAGCTCTACCAGTGAAGTGTCTTGTGGACAGAGAAGTTCTGCAGCAAAGCCCAGCAGTGAGAATACTGATCTAATGCTGTTGTGATACCCCACTGCACTTCCAAAATGCAATCAGTGTCACCCAAGGCTGTATCGTGCTGGCAGAGGGATTGACAGCCCTCTGTTAAGAGGCCATAGAGAAGAAGTCTCTCTCATTTGTGTGCACAGAGAAAGCAACTGAACACAAATCTCCCACATCCAGTGTCAGTGCCCTGACCATCAGTTATGGACTAAAGGAGGGACTTCTCCTATTTTGTGCAGTCTGGTTCAGTTGACAGGTTCTCAGAGTAACCTCAGCATTCTAAGCATCCTCAGTGTGCTCACCATAGCAGGACCAGTGAGGCTTATAGAGGAACAACTTACCCCCGAGTCACGCAGAGGATTAACTTATCTGTGAACTCTGACAAGCTTTTAAGCTTAAGAATGACACAAAACTGCTAAAAAGTCTTTCTAACACAGACAGAAATGGAGATGCAGGTGCCTAGAGGGTGCCAATCATTAAAACTCAGACTCTGCAGGTTTCATTGTGCAGCGCCATATTGATAAACCTATATTTATCATTGTATAAACGAGTGTATTATAGGCATTAAAATAAGAAATTCATTAATTTAACTCTGAGAATGAGACCCATCATACTCAAATCTGTTTTCCATAAAGAAAAAAAAAGTGTCTGCAGAAAATGGAGATTTGGAAGCTCATGGCTTAAATTCATATCAGTAAAGCTTTTCATAAGGCAATTTACAAATGCAGTTTCCTTCAATGAATGTTGATGGTTAAAATAAAGTCATTTTCATTGTAGAATTTCTGGATAACTTTATTGCAAATTTATAATTTATGTTCATATTACAAATTCAGGTCAAGTTGTAGATGCTGTTAAAATCAAAGAGCAGATGAGCCGACATTAAATTACAGTAGTTCCAGGGCATGGTGTTTCCATAATGTTGACCTAACCTGACTGAGGTGAACAGGTAGCTCTGTCAGCTCCTGTAAGCTTTTTATGATGTTATAGGCTTGCATAAAAATTACCAGTGAGGAAATTAATTCTGCATTTGACACAAAGGCTCAAACTGCAGGCTATGGAGCATTACAAGCGTTATGGGCTACAGCAGAGGTAATTCTGGCAATTCTATTCAGAGCCAGGTTTTTCCACCCCTCCTGGTTTATTTAGGACCACATCCTGGGATTCACCTGACAAAGGGCAACAGGAAATAAATTAACTCTTCATGTAAATCTAATTTTGTTGACAGACAAAATCAATTTGGATCAAATATTCAAGGATGCTGATCACAGTCTCATAGTAGTTTCTAACTGAGCAACAACAGAGGTCCATTTCAGGCTGCACAAGGGGCAAAGACAATGTCTATCAGTTTGATTTTGAAAAGACCCAGAGACCTTTCTAAAATATACTGCCTTTTGATAAGTTATTTAGATTGCTGTTGTTGCATCAAACCACTATTTTTGAACTCCTATGTTAAAAACACGGGTAAACAGCATTTTACCCATATCCCTCAATCTGTTATTTCACCACTGACAGTGCTCAGCAGCAGGGCCCTGGAGACTGCCAGATTATCAAGGAGGTCCCCTGTCCTTAGCTGCAGAGGTTGCTCTTGACTGACTCCCTTCACACCTACTCCCCCTGCCAGCTGGAAGAAATGCCCTGCTAGGACTAATTTAGCCAAAGGATGGATTGTAAAAGGTCACTAATGGGAAACAATGTTTTTCAACTTAATGTTCTTGATATAATAGATTATTATTATGATAGGGTCATGAGCTTTAATCAAAAGAGACTTGATTGGTTCAAAACAAGAAGTCACTGCAAGATTACGAAGGAATTTATAATGTCAGAACCCTATCTGGTATTACAAAGGGAGCATAGACATCAGTACCAAGGCCTTTGGGAGGTTTCATTTTCAGTCTGCTCGTTCTCAAAAGTAAATCACGCTGGTAATATTGCTGAGCTTCTCTGGAATATATATTCATCAAATAAATAATTTACATTATAAAGGCATAGGACAATAGATGCACAAAAGCCATCAAAGGCGATATTTTAATATAGTCTTTCCATTTAAAAATTGAGACAATAAGCGTGGCAGTTTTCACTCTCTCAAAGCATGGGTTTACCTGTGCAAATATCCAAAACTATCTGTGATAAGTGTTCTGAAATACAATGACCCTGTGAATTGTGCATTAGGAAAAATATATTTGGAATAAAGTTATAATCAGTTCACAGGGACATTGCTGTTAGCTGCCAACCAAGACAATATTCACCCTGGCAGTCCTGGTTATGTCGTCTATGAGCCAGTATGAAACCAAATGCTCAGTGAGCTGAATGATTCATTTGTGCTGTAATTCACAGTCACTGCAAGATACTATTTTGTATATATTATTTCAGAGGAGGAAGGAGAGATGTCATTGATGCTATAAATGTTCTTAACTGCATAAGTTCACTCATCTCCTCTTTTATCATTTGCACTATCTGTAGCTTTGGTGAAAGACAGATATTGAAAATATTACTAGATCCAGACAGACCTATGCACAAGTGTACCCTAGCTTTTCTTCTGAACTGGTAGGAACAGTGTCTTGCTGAAGTATGTTTAGGATGAGATTTTGCAATGTTTTATTCTCTCTAGAATTACAAGCATCATTACGTGCCTGCATTGCAATACCAGTACCAAGAGTTATTCTGCTACTTCCAAACCAGGGCTAGGCAAATTTCAAATTCCTTTGTATAACAAATCCTATTTTTCAGCATACCAGATTACCACTTTCAAAGCCATTCAAAACTCTTAGCCAGCATATTCATTGCTTTTTTTCCTCTGTCAGATCACACAACATCCATTTCTTCCTCCTTTCTCCTGTGGATGTCAGCCAGAATTGCCTGTCAGTTATGTTCTCCAATAAGCCTCACACTGAAGTGTCTGTCTGTTCATGGAATAGCTCACTTAAAGAAAATAATAGTCATCTTTTTATAGTATCTTTTTACAACATATTTCTTTAACAGTGTAGTAGATAGAGTTCTTGCACAGGGTGGGGAAACGTGGTTTTTTTTCATGTTTTTCTGTCAGAAAAACACATTTCAAGAGACAACTCTAAATGGTGAACTAGACTTAGATTCCCTTTTCCCTGTCTTTTAGTTTATGACTTTTTAAATACTCACTATTTGATTTCCTGGCTCCAGGAGGAAAGATAGAACAGAGCAGGAGTATGTCCTTGTTCAGGATGTTTAAAAGCATACTGGTAAGGATAGTCTCCTGAATTATGAGTTCAAAACTACCAAAAACAAAGACAGAAAAGATCCTAATGATCACATTTTCTAGGAATGTGTTGTAATCAGCAGGCTATTATAAAATATAGATAATGGAATTACTTTATATAACTTCCTCGGCAGGTAAAACAGTGGATTCTTTTGATAAAACCAAGAATTGGCAAGTGCTGGAAGGAGACAGATCTATTTCCAAGAGCAGGCTGACTCAGTACTTGTTCTGTGAATGTGTACCTTCAATTAAACACTCTGGGAATGTTAAGGCCTAAAGGAAGAAATTATGGCAAATTAACACAACCAGGATAAGCTACTGAGCAACATACAAGGGGAAACCTTCATTTCGTTGAATGTCTGCAGGGTGGATGTCTGTACCTGTGCCAGTCACCAGGACCATTTAAAAATGAAAAAAAAAGTCTAACCTAGTTTACACTTCTATCTTAGGTAATGGATTGCAACTTATGGGTGTCTATTTCGTAGAAAAGAATCATAGAATCATAGAGTCATTTGGGTTGGAAAAGACCTCCAAGATCATCGAGTCCAACCCTTGATCCAACTCCAGCCTGTTTACTACATTATGGCACTAAGGGCCACGTCCAATCTCAGTTTAAAAACCTCCAGGGATGGTGAATCCACCACTTCTCGGGGCAGGCCATTCCAATGCCTGATTACTCTCTTTGTAAAGAATTTCTTTCTAATATCCAATCTAAATTTTCCCTGGCAGAGCTTAAGCCCGTGTCCCCTTGTCCTATTGCTGGCTGCCTGGGAGAAGAGACCGACCCCCACCTGGCT
>JAWWLV010000121.1:103189546-103216588 GCA_035041135.1 Platyrinchus mystaceus | reverse complement strand
AGTGAGCCAGGATTGTTGGAAGATGATGGAGAGTGGCTTGGCAAGCTCTTCTGCCAGCTCCCTCATTACCTTAGGATGGATCCCGTCTGGTCCTATAGACTTGTGAGGATCCAGATGGCTCAATAAGTCTTTTTCTCAGTTTATTTTAAAAAGACTATAAAATTAACTGAGATGTAAATATCTACCTGAAGTCAAATAAATAAATACATTCGGAATAAGAATCATCTGTCTAAAACTTTGTAGGAATTTTTGTAAAGTTTATTGGCTTCAACCAGGAGCTGTCACTCTCACACAGAAATTGCCAAAGTACTATTACACAGATGATGCTTGATGGCCCATTCTGAGCTCACCATTTATGAATTCAGAACTAAATAAAAAAAATAACAAAGTAATTCAGCAAATTAGTATGGCAGCACAATGACAAATGTCAAACATAAAAAGATTAGACATTGATGCCAGGCTGATGGCTGATGGTTGCAGACTGTAGAAATCAGTGTGGTTTTACTATGTACTACATCTTTCGTATAGTTAGACAGATGTCTTGTTTTTCCAATGCCTTAATTTTGGTACACCTCTCCAAATTAACGTTTAAAAGTAACAGCAGTAATAATAGTGGTAATAATAATAACAACTTAAAAACCAATAATAAAACCAATAATAATAATCCCAATTCTCTTTCTCAGTGCCTTGGTGCCATTAAAAATAGATGGACCTATGAAACTTTGTTACTGTTAGTATAATCAACACAATTTTGTAGTAGTTATTAGATTGAAATGGGTGGGTATGTTTGTTTGTTTTTATCGTTGCAGGAATGAGAGATGAAAACTTAAGATTCCCTTTCTGATAAAATTGTGTAACAATGACAAGTCATTTTAGCAGTGAACATTGAGGTGTTTTTGTGCTCTTGCAAGACATCTGTAAGAGTTCCATTTATCATTGTCGAGAAACTGCTGTATGTTCCACACATGGGAGCTGCTGCAAAACACCTGGTCTACTTCGGGAAACATCATAGAATTTTACAGGAGTGAGATCTATTTTAGAACTGTGTAACTGAGTATTGATGCTTATTTACCATCCTTATTTACAATTGGGAAGTGGTTGTTTTGCCTTCTTTGCAAGCTTTTCAACAACACTAGGGTATGGTAGAAGCATATGAATAGATTAAAAGACATTCATAGAAATACACCCCCACCATAGGATGTATGATAATTCAGGTTGGAAGGGACCTCAAGGGTCTTTAGTCCAACCTCCTGCTCAAAGCAGGGTCAGCTACAAGGTCAGACCAGGTTGCTTAGCCTTTAATTTATTTATTAGGTTGTTTATTAGGTTTCCTGGCTTGAGGAAGAATTCTTGAGAAATATGGACTTCATTCACATCTCTTTTTGAATTTTTTTCCAGTCTGTCTGTCAGCTGCTGAGGTGTACTGAAATTCCTCCTTTGCCTGTAGGCATAGTAATAACTTCAACAGTGAATTATTGAAAATATTTTGTTTCTATTGCATTCACTGTTTATTATATCAGAGCAATTGTTAGTATTAATAACAAGCACTATAAAATAATAAAAATATTGAGAAACAATATATAAAATATTAATAACAATATTGGGAAAACAGGTGAGTGTACTTATTTCTTGCAGTATTTTTAGAGGATCCTAAAGGCAGCACAGGAACCTAAGGTGGTAATTTTTTGTTCCAGTTTGTAAATATCCAGTTGAAATTAAAAAAAAAAAAAAAAAAGGAAACCACTAAAAAGAATCCTATAATCCTATGTGGAAAACATTGGTTACAACATACAGGGCTGTGACATTAAAAGTGTCACTTGTAATCCTTATTGTTAAAATGGTTCTTACACACTATAGGGTTATCACGAGACAAAGGAATCAGGGATTATATTAGGCACATCATATCTTCATATTAGAAGAAACAGTTTTTCATAACTGCAAAAAGGAACTAGTGTTGCTGAGCATTTTTTAATAATTACAATTAATTTTCATTTAAGGGTTCATTATTTTGCCCAAATCACCTACTGTTCTTGGTAGCTAACCATAAAGCTATATTCTTTGATTAGGAGGGCTGCATATAGCTGAAGAGTATTTATGGCATTTAATATAGCAAGACCCTTCCATTTGCATATTTATTTGAGGATTTCATTAATTAAACATTATGCAATACAAACTTCTCCATTTTACTGTATTCTTATAGTTCATCACAAACATACTAAGACTTACAGTGTATTGTGCATCATTAAACTGATCTTGGAAGGGAAGAGGGGAATTTAACCTTGACCTTTTCATATTCCTTCAAACCACAGGTAAATCAAACTCCTTGTTCTTAATAGCCCTCAACTCAGTTTTTCAATTTCCACTAAATTTACCTTAAAAGTGTGTGTTTTATATCATTTGTTATGTTAAAACCCCACAGAAAAACACTGTTCTGGTGTAGCTACGTGTAAATGCTGGTTTTATTCATCACAGAGCATTTCCTTGTGTAACTTTAGAGAATACAAGAGAGACTTTTACCAAAACGTTTTTTGTACTCTGTATCAAGGGTGATCTGTTAAGAAAGTTAAAAGCTTTAAGAAAGCTTTAAGAAGGTCAGATATCTCTTCTCAAACTTCTGTAAATATCGTGAAGAGTTTCTTGTGCAGAAAACTTGTGGGATGGAGCAGTGTAGACAGCACTATTGGGTTTAGTTATTTTTCAATCTCAATTTGCTTTTTAGAAGGTGATTCCCATCAACATAACCCAATGTAGGTCAAATATCAAAGAGTGAATATAATTAATAAACTTGGTTTGATGAATGAAGACAACTTTATAAAGTTTGGCAATATTTAGTATATGCTCTTATTCAGTGTTTGTTCTATTCAAGCTAAAAAAAAGAGCTTCAAATGTATGACACTAGTTTAGTGTTCATTGTACAACACTAATCATTCCTTGGGTTTTAGGAAACTAAGAGTAGATAAAGGAAAGTAGTGGACAATGAAAAGAAAAAGATGCTATAAATTAAACCAGTAAATTTAAAAATATGTACCTAGGCTTTGCAAGCACCAAATCTTTACATTTTTTACAGAGAGAATCAGATATTTAACTTGAATTAAACATTAAATTTTCTATAAGGGACGGTTGTTACCACTTCTTGAGGATTGAGACTACGGTAAAAAATATCCATTCTCCATGCACTATTGTCTTGATGTCCTTCAGCTTTTTCCTATTTCAAGATTTGTCAGAAACCACTACTTTTAGTAGTATAAATGAAGTAACTCTAACTCTAGCTCAACAGATGAAGTAGCTCACTTAACCCTACCCTCCTATATCAGATGTGTCCTGTAGATACCACTTTTTTGAAGAGCCACCCACACATGAAAGATGTTTTCTGACTGTTTCTAAAGTACATCTATGGCAAAATCAGAGAAAGAGCAGAAGAAAAAAAAATAGTACACTGAGAAGAGAGAAGAAAGTCAAAGTGAAAGCCAAAAGATCAAAGAAATGTAGAATGTTTTGCAAGGCGAGATAGATTTGAGGCAGTTGCCAAGAGCTGGAGTGAAATATAGGTAAACAACAACAAAAATAACAAACAAACAAAGGAATATTCAAATTACTGTCTACTCCAGCTGCTTAGTTTAGGCTGTTTTTCAAAAATGTCACATCAATTTATAGCAGCTGAAAGTTCAGACCTACAAGTCTACCGGGGAATTAAAGAAGAAAGCAAGTGGGGGAGCAACTCCCAAAGAGTTCTTACACTGTGGGCTTTTCTGTGTTTATGCTTTTCATCCTTATGTTTTGCATAAGTTGTAAAAAGAGAACAAAATACAATTTTTATGTGTTTACTTGAAGGCATTACCAAGAGGACACTGTTCTTTTCTGCACCAGTATCAAAGATCATTGTTCTACCCTGGTAGAGTCACCTGTTTTGTATTAATCACTGAGGAACCATCACGACCAGTTTCTGTGTTGCAAGTGTCCAGTTGTGAGATTATGGTCCATTTCATCATCAGTAGAAAATTTCTTTCTGATTTAAGTAAGGCTCATTTTGTACTCATCACTGTTTTTTCAAACAAGCAAAATATATTTTAGTCATGAAGAGTTTTAAAAAAATTGTACTATCAGAAATGGCCAGAATTTAAGACTTTACAATATGACAATTGTTTTTATGTGCTATCCACATACACAGTCCTTCTGGTACAATAAAAATATCAATTCCTAATTTGTATTTGCATGGGAAATTGGAACACAAGTGGGAAGAAAAACAATTACAGATACTTGTTAATTAAAGTTCTAAAAATGAATTATGCAAATAAACCTCAAAAGGCTTTTTAAGCTCTTTCCAAGATTTCTTTACAGCTTTTAATGAGAATTTTTGAATTACTATATTTACATTAAAGGCAGAACTTTAAAATAGTTCAGCCTAAGTATTGTCATACTAACAAAATAATTCATTTTGCTCCAGCATAGAAAGAAAAAAAAAACATTTTCTTGGTATCCTAACTCAAGTTTATATATTTTACACTCTGAATGCAGACAGGCAGAATAAATAAATAAAATTAAACTTATACAAAAAAAATAAAAAAAATTAGGAAGTTAAGTTTCGTAATCAGCTGGGAAATATCAGCAATAAAGATCAGAGCACAAGTTTTAACCAAACTATTCAAAAAATGCAGGCAATAAAACAAAAGCTTTCATGAAATCTTGTCAATCTCAGAAAATACGTTCAATCAGAAAGTAAATTGCAGGGAATAAAACTGTGTTCATGTACAGATCAAAGTATTCTTTCTCTGTATGTTCAGAATGTAATACTTGCCCTTTTTCTTCGATATAATTGACATAATTTGTGTTGATGGGATTTAAAAATTGAAGAAAACTCAAAACCAAAGCAGAAGTTGTTTTACATGGTCCTGAACATTTCTGTTCATTTCGCAGGCTCTCAAAAATTCTAGAAAATATATTCCAATATATTTTAGTTTTTGTCAAAGAACTGATAATATCTTTTCTATGGCAGAGTACAAGGTGTGTAATAATGTAATGGATTAATAATTTATTTAATAAGCAATTTACCTATGATCATTCGATTAAAGTTCACCAGTAGCTTTAATTAATTAAGTCGCTTTAACAGCCTGTAGATAAGATGGGCAAAGCGCATCAGCTTACTCCATGTTCCCACTATAACACGTAGAGGAAAGTTATATTAGAGTTGGGAATATAACGGAATAAAGCATCTTAAATGAGACCTGATCTTAGCAAAACCTCAGCATGATGTTCTCTACAAGGCTGTACAGGAGTTTGGGTCCCAGGCAGCAGCAGGAACAGAGGGAAGTCCCTAGAGAAAGCAGTAGCTTTAAAGAGAGAAGAGTAAGATTTGAGTTAAAAAAAGCTGGAAATTCTTATCTGTATATACTTCTAGACTTGTGGGAAGTTACCACGTATGTGTCTCTATGTTTGAGTTCTCTGAAACAGTGTAAGATAAATATACTAAGGAAAAGGACACTATTTCCACTGCAATGACTCACAGAGAATAATTATGCTACTTGATGAATCAAAATTTCTCTTCTTTTACATATCCTGGATAGTACTGTGTCATTTAAGGAACTAAACAAATATGAACAGCTCTGATAATCTGGAGGACAAAAAGACAACACCATGTGAACCCACTGCAATAACATTGTGGCTTACTAATAGAAACACGACTTCTTGTTTCTATTCCTGTGTATGATGCTCATCATGTAAACAAGAACATGTGGATGAGTAAATAACTTGTCTCAAGTTTCTGAAATAAACCCTGATTTATTGCATTGGAGTATTCTTAATTCTTTCTCAAATAGTGCAGTCTTCTAGACAGGTATGTTACATACATCAATGTTTGTTTTCTGGTAATTTTTTTTCAACATTATATTATGTAGAATAATGTCCAAACAGCATCTGTGCAGCATATAGTCTCAGTAATATCTGCCATGAAACATTCCCAGTTACAACTCAAGGCATGTATTTTTACTTTGCTGTATGACTGCTACAAACAAAATACAAGGTCAGAGACACAAAACAACATGAAATATTTACTATTTTTAATACATATTTTGCTTTAAATCTAGTTCTGTCTGAAAGAGCTTCATTAGAAGCCAAAAAGCAAATGCATGGCAGCCCTATGAAGTGCTCTATCTTTGTATATCTCTTAGAACAAAAAATATTTTTATTACACATTATAACACTTCTTAAAGAAGTGTCAATTGGCAATAGGTTTGGTCCTCTGACTTGTTTCCTCAGTAATTAGCAACTGAATACAGAGCAGTTTATGGGAAAGTCCCTCCAAAGTAGTCAGTTAGATGCTGCAGAAATTTCCTTATTTCTACATATATAATTTTATTTTAAGGATAATCTTCAAACTGCATTATTTCCAAATTGCATTATTTCCAAAATTAGAAAAAAAATATTTTTTTTTAGAAGGAAGTAGATGAGCTCTTCAGGAACTTCATAAGATCATTGGCAGTATAAATGAGTAAAAATTAACACCATTTTCATTAGCTGCCATAATGTCCCATAGCATGATTTGACAAGCTTTCTACCGTCTTCTCTGTGGTGTTTTGGTCTTTAAAGTACAAAATCACACCCACCCTTGGAGTGGTAAACCAGTAAGAATCGTGTCCACAGAACTGTAATTGTTATTTTAATTCTACATTTACAAGAAAACAAAATGCCAAGTCAGCATTGGCCATTCCCTTTTTTGATCATTACCTGTCAGCTTTTTGTGGCTTTATCACATGGCCTCCAGTTTCATTAAAAACAAAACGAAACACAACAAAGAAAACCAACAACAAAAAGCCCAAAACAATGCACACACAACAACAAGCCTACACATCAACAGCTAAAGGGAAGTCATTCATCCCATAATTGCCCTGGCCTCAAACAAGCCATGAAGTAGTGCACACAATAAACGCAATCTGTCCTCTTTTAAAGGGAAGTTCAAACAGCTGCCTTGAGTTTTCTATTGCATATTCAAAGTGATAATGTATGAAATTATTAACTTCTGCAATGCGGTTTATGGCGTTAAGAACCCCCCATCAAGCAAACAAACTAGCGATGTGGCTGGTTTTAAGGATTGCTTTGTTAGAGACTTCTGGGTCAATTGGGCTTTCAAAAAGAGCTTGGATACTTGAAACATTTCAGAAGCTAACTTAATTGAAGACGGATGGTGTCTGACATCAGAAATGCCCGTTTTCTTTTCTTTGCATGTCATTCCCCATGTTGATTTGTAAGGATACCTAAGGGTTATATGCCAAGCTACCCAGGGGAGAGACTTTTTGGTTGTGTGACAGCCAGTGCAGCTCAGCTATAAGCCAGGGAGCTGCACAATTCATCAGGGGTTTGATCCAAAGCTTATTAGAGTTAATGGGGACACTGTCTTTGACTTTATTACTTTGGATCAAAATCACTGCAAGTATCACTGCAACCATATCTTAAGCCTGCCCAAAGGAGCATGCATTAGACTGTCTGACTGCTCAGCTTAGGGGGTTTTTTAATAAAATAGTTGCTGCAATTCCTCTTTCCTTTCTAAAATAAATATCACTACTTATTGTCTTTTCTGTGCTTCTCTTGCCCTCTGCCAGCCACCATACAAATATTATCTTATTGCTCAAAGGTATTGACGTCTTCTTTACTCCTCCTCCACCCTCACAATCCTTTTTCCAAAGGATTTGAAATCATGAAAGTGAAAATAAAAGTTTTTCTTCTCCCAAATCAAGGTTCACTGGATTTTCTTGTCATCCTTTCCTCCCTGTGTGACACAAAACAGAGCTTTCTACTGAGGTTTCTGACTTCCCAGCATCTGTACAAAGCTTCAATGTGCTTTATTCCAGTTTTAATATGCCATTTTTAATATTTGGAAAAACTTTATTTATGCAAAGGCAGGAAGCTGATAAAAGATGAAAACATTCGTGAGCTGAGTTGACCCTGTACTGTCAATGTCATCCTGGGGACCAGGATCTGAGTGAACAGGCTGGCTCCAGTGCCACAAAGGGCCATAAGTATCCAGCACAATTTATGAAATCTACAGTCCAGAATAAAATGTGATTGTGGAGGAGCCTTAAGTAACTTACAGGGACACTGCAACACCTCAGAGTGGGGTTCACCAAGAACAAAGCAGGGAGCTGCCCAAGCTAACTAGTATGAAATACTGAGGATAAAAATGGTCATCTTAAATCCCATTGCTTTAGGGGTACTCATGTGTTCACCAGTTTCCACTTTTATTATAATCTCACCTGTGTTTGAAAGTTCAGGATGCTCTACTTCCCACCTGTGAGGCATCCTCTATCCTGACTTTGAAATGGAATGATTTGAGACTTTTAATTCCATATAGTGACTGAAGCCCTACACTTTGACGACCCATGAATCATATCCAATGGCAATTAAATTAGTCTTGCCTGTGGTCCCCTGAATACTTCAGAACACATCTCTTCCCATAGAATCATAGAATCATTTAGACTATGTTCAACTCACATATCTGCAAAAAATTCTTGAAGTATTGCTTGGAGAAAAATAGAACATCCATTTTATTCCATTACTGTTATCAACGGCATTCTGAAAAATTATTTGCCACATTCAGGTAACCTGCATATTTAAACTAATATATGCTAAGACTGTAAACTCTGGGGCAGAATGTCTCCTTGATACTACTGCTCGCTTATTCTGGCACAACAGCTGGGGGAAACTCTAGGCACTAGCCTAATACAAGCGTTACTTAAAATATATTTGATAGAGAAATAACCCATTTAATTTGCTTAATAAAGATTTTATTGATGAATAAACTTTTACATTCTCCTTTGCTGGTCCTGACTCCTTTTCAGTGAACAGTTGAAAACAATGCATTATTCTGCTTGACATAACAGGCAGTGTGAAATCTGTTCCTGGGAGATGTAAGTGATAGGAACTTAGGGGCAACTCAATAATTTTAAGGCATGTTGCTTCACAGAGTAACTTACATTTGCAGTGATATAATGCCGAATGTATGGCAGAAGCTACAGAAAAAGCAACATAGTTGTATCCATACTACTGGATCCTTGTGCCAGGGGTTGTATCGCTTCAGCCTGACAAGTGAAAACCCTGCTCTGGACTTAGAGCCATCTGAGTGAGCACGACTCACAGAATGAGCCTAATTGTCTGTGTGAAACAGGCAGGGACATTTGCAGATGTAAACTGAACAGTGCTGAAGGTAGCAGTAGAGTTGTAACGTTCTATAAATTACTTTCGCTGGCCTGGCTCAGCACCCCTCACCGAGCTTTCAGCTTGATTCAACAGGGCTCTAAGCAACCAGGGAAGAAAATTTCTTTTAAAGAAATTTAATGCAGCAGAACTGATTAACTGGGGAACAGCCTACAAACAGGCAGCTGAGAGAATGTTCTCGGCAAGCCAAACAGCCCTGTTATGTTGGTTTTATTAATTAACATCTGGCTTCCTGCCTCTAAATTGAGTCCCCTTCTTTGCTGCTTTTAATGCCATGTTTTCACCACTTTTACTATGAAATGTACCCCGAGAATGTGAGATTAAATCCTTTGGCTGTTCAGCTTCTGAAGCACAAGTCAATCCCCTCTAAATAGCATACAGCAACACAGCTCTAGTGGTCTCAGCATTTTCCTGCAGGGATTTGGTAAAGAATGGCAAAAAGGAAGAGACAAAGTCCTGCACCAAAGAAAGAAAAATAATTAGTGGAGTAGACAGGGTGTATAGGAGGCAGCTTTTAACTGAAGAAACATTCTTCATCATTAGAAGAGCTCAGATAGGCATACCAGGGCAGCATTATCTCCATGGGCTGGGCTGGTCCTAAACTGGAAAAATAGCTACATATTATGGTTGTGGTTTGGAAAGAAAAACAACACCAAACCTTCACACATTACAAAACTGTGCTGGTCACTGCAAGCTGCTCCTTCAATTTCTACATGCTACAGTCCATCCTCCAAAAGTAAAGCATACTATTTAAAGTAAAGCATATGTCTTTAAAGAGATATACTAGAGATATGGACTTCTTTTCAGTTAATGGTTTTCAGAACATATAGCAGAAACCACACACATAATTGAAGGCAATAGCTTAATCTGAACAGGCTAGAAAGTTCTGAATTTTACAGCTTCACAGTTGCTAGTCTATTTTAGACTGTGCTCTCTACACACTAATATTTTTTAATATCCATCTTGGCTAATGGCCATGTATTTTATTTGCTAATTACATTACACATCTTACAAGACAGGGCTTATTTTAAAGTTTTAATTGATCATCTTGTGTTTCTTTGTCTGCTTTTCTGTCATTTGGTTTGTCAGAGATGTGTATGTTTGTTGGGTCCTGGAGAATAATTTCTTTGGAAGTGACTCTGTATATTGTATTTATTGTTCCTCATGATATGCTGCCTCTGTGAATTTCTGTCAACCCTTAGACTGTCTTTAGTTTCACAAAATGCTTTGGTATTTTGCTTTTCTGATAGTTACTGCTCTCTAACCATGTCTTCTGTCACCCGACAAACAACAAAATTAGTGACCAGCTTGACAATAAATTGCATCCTTATTTTAAAAGAGCTTTCCTTAACATGTGCAATTGCATCAAGTGATAGAACGTGATTGTCAATAGGTTTGCATAACTTGTCCTCAAGTGACATGTTTATTTACTTACTGCTGAGCCACCAGTTCATCTGCTGTAAGATTAGTGGAGATTTACAGAAAGAAAAATATATCCTGTTAATGCTTCACAAGTTAAGTTTTGTAGTTCAGTGTTACTAAATCAACTGTTTTTACAGTGTTAATGCATGAGTTGAAGCGCCTTATTAAGTGTCGGGGGGCTGATTTTATTCAGTGTGTAACAGTATACTGTGCAGACTTCTTCACATGCAAGGGTTTAAAACTGCACTGGTAAGACCTGAGCTGATCCCACTTTTTAAAGCAGTGTATGGACACGTCATGGTTTTAGTCCGCTTACTGCATTGCCTAAAGCAGCAGCTGATGTCATCTTATGAAAAGAAGAGTTCTCCTAGGTCATGTGTTCAAAGCTGTGCTTTGCTGTGGACAGAGCTGTAACAGTGATAATCTCTTGCTGTAACAGATAAGAAATCTATTACTGGCAACCTTACATGAATGTAGAAATCAAGGGCCTGCGCAGGCACTGGTAGAAATTTTGCTAGTGATTTTAGTGATCGCTAGATATGTTTAAGAGGAAAATAGTTAAATACTGTTATGAATGGATATCCAACATTTTCAGCTCACAGAATCCAAAGGGGAAGGATTAGTTCATCTATCTTTGGGGATCTCAGTTTTAGGTTTATAGTCTTTTGTTTCCCCTGTAGTCAGTGGGAAAAGCTGAGTAATGTAGACGAGCCCACTTCCTACACAGTTTCACAAGAGAAGGATCCTTGAGCACCAGCTTGCAAGAGATTTCAACTGCTGAAGTTGAGATGAATTTAATTTCGTATTATGGATTTCTAGGAGAATGAATGAGACAATGGAGTGCATTTGTGAGGGATGTCTTGCTTCTCTATTATTGTCTTTCCTTTATGTCATTAAAATCTATGCATTTTCAAGTGGCCCTACTGTTTCTGATCTTTTAACTGATCTCTGTGTGCAGGGTCTATGACAGACACTCCTCCATGTAGCCTCTAAGATTGCACTTCTTCCAATGGATATAAGGTGAAAGAAGGCCTATATTTCCAGTAGTCTTCCATGTGTGACTATTAATTACATTTCATAGCCAGACAGAGGTTTGACTTGCATGGTAAGCATGTTGAGAGAGCCATACACATTAGCCTATAAAGACAATGAAACTCCCTCAGTTGTCTAAAAAACAGTTTCAGATTTGTCAAACAAGCATTGCCACTACATCTGCTGCATAATGTAAACTACAAGCATTAATTTTATTTTAAGGAAATAAAGCACTCTATAACATTTCTGAGTTCACTGAAAGTAGTGGTAAAGCCCATTTAGACTTCAGTGGTGGTCAGGCAAATTTTTTAAGTACCTTGCAAGCTTTAAAGTGAGAGGAAGTTATTCTGTGGTTTTGGTCAATATTGTCTTTCAAAATCTTTTCATGGATGTTACTGTTGCTGAATTTGGCTGAGCATTCAAAGTTCTCTGAATTTCTAAAAGCTTCTGAGATATTTTATCTTTTAAGACATATCTATCATCAAAGAGAAACTTACCAAATTCTAGTTTGTTAGATACAACCACTGAAAAAGTGTGTCTACTTACTAGTTGATGAAAGCAATTTTCTTTGATTTTCCAAAAGATATTACAATGAGATTCAATAGTTTTCAGGAAGTTAGAAATAATTCTCCTGTTCTTTAAGCAGGGGGATTTGAAGCACTCCACATTACTGCCTGCAGCAAGACCTTCATGTAGAGAGGCATCTTGAAGGCTAGATCTTATGGAGTTAAGGTAAATAATGTTACTTTTTCTATTTGTTTGTGTAAGCTAAGTAAGTTAACACAATTTGAAATATTATTTAGTACTTTGTGCACACAAGACCTCCTTAGGGAAGTGTTGGCTGGAGTTCTTGTAACCAAGAAGATGCTCACCTTAGACATTTAAGTAGGATACTAAATAAGCCTACTGAATTTGTTCATTCTGTGTGCTCAGACAAAATGCTCTAGGAATCAGCACATTGTAGAAATAGACTCAGAACTAGGAAAATAGATATTCTCGCAGATTTCATTACCTGCTTAGATTTGCCCAACTTTTTCACAGCTGTGGATGGGTTGTCAGTTTTGGGGAGCTCCCAATGACTTCCATGCCCTCTGAAGTCACACAATAGCAAGTCCTTAAATACCCGGCAGCTGCACAAGGAGGAATCCAGCAGCTGTTCAGCTTCTCTGTCCTGCCAGCTGTGAGCCAATGCCATGGAGAAAAGGTGCTGGACTGGAGGAGCTCATCCAAGAAAGTGCAGTTGCTTCATGCAACTTTAGCCAGTGCGCCGATAATCCGGCTACAGACATTCAGGGGACCAAGCACCCAGCAGGCCCAGGAAGGCATCGGGCCTTGTTGGACACCAGCAGTTAAGCCACTTTTATATTTTTCTTCTACTCTTTGTCATACATCTTAGATCACAAGCTTTCCAGGGTAGAGTTTTCTTATTATTATGTTCCCACTGCAGTAGAATATCCTCGTCTCTGCAGCACTATTCAAACCTCAAATTTGTACATCTCCTTGGGAAGGTGAAAGGTCTAACTTCTTTCTGAGTACTCATAACTTTCTGAGTACTTTGAAAAATCCCTCCTGGGATCATCCAGCATGTCTTAAAAACTGATCCACCTTCATTCATAGATTTTTGATGTATCACTCAGCTTCTTTCCTTTCCCCAAAAGAAAATGCCTCATGTTCACCAAAATGCTATATATTTTTAGAATACAAGAATCATGTCATTTGGATTTGTTTAGGAGGTTTTATTTTATATATTTTTTACTAAAAGTCATGTTCTATTGGGGAGTGGGGAGAACGGAGAATAAAGGGTTTGCTTATTTTTTATTATTTTTGTTTCCATATTTTGACATTATAAAAATTACTTGTTTCAGCATTTAAAATTTCTGCCTTTGTTACTATATACAGAAAATATACACAGGCTGTTGCTTTCCTCAATGATAGATTCAGGCTTTCAACATACACAGTTAGACATCACTGAATGTAATTCCCCTTCTGCAAAGAATTCCCAAGAATAATTAGCACATGACTAAAGATATTAACAGATCCATGAACTCTGGAGAATAGCTGTCTCCCACTGTCTCTGTGATGGGACATGTGTCCTGTGGTTGGAAATGCTATCTTTGTAGAAGAAATAAATATCTTGGTATTCCTTCTCCCTCTCCGTTTTTCTAAGTAAGCTTATTGTTTCTTAAAGATTGGCATTTTCCTTTCATTTAAAGGAATAAAATGGAACCATAGTTTTCTAATATCATAAAATGGAATATCACTAAAGAAGTGAAAACGAATGGTCAAGGAAAAAAAACAATATTTCTTTCTAGAGAAAAGGCAAAATTGGTTGTGCAGAATGGGATTTCTTTGAGTTAGGGAAAGCAGAAGAGTGTGGTGTTTTTTTATTGCAGCTTGACCAGATGCTCAAGAAAATAAAGAAAACCCTTGCAAATATTCCTTTCCCACCACTTCTTATAGCACCTCCCAGAACCTAATGGGGAGACTACAATGAGAGATGGAGAGAAACTTTTCACAAGGGCATGGAGAGATAGAACATGGGAGAATGGGTTTAAGCTGAAAGAGGACAGGTTTAGATTGAATATTAAGAAGGAATTCTTTACTATGAGGGTGGTGAAACACTGGGCAGGTTGCCCAGAGAAGCTGTGGATGCCCCATCCCTGGAAGTGTTCAAGGCCAGGCTTGGATGGGGCTCTGAGCAACCTGGTCTAGTGAAAAGTTTCCCTGCCCACAGCAGAGGAGTTGAAACTAGACAATCTTTAAGATCCCTTCCAACCCAAGTCATTCTGTGATTTTATGCTTTGATAACTCTTATCTAAGGACAGACTGAATGGCAACAAAGTTGTCATTCAAAGTTTCATTTTTACGTTTTATGCCCTAATATGAAAGTCAGAAACCATAGTAAGCAAAAATTGTACTGCTAAGCAAATTTTTTTGTTTTTGTTTTTTTGTTTTTAATCCCAGAATAAAATAAAAAAAGGCTAGATTTGGAGATCATCTGCATCATTGGGATAATCCATAGTTTATTTTAAATATGGAAATGTGATGAGTGTTCCGTGCAACTGGTTACTGCATGTCAGCACAGCCAAGGCCATCTACCACACAACCACATCTGCACACAGTCACTTCAGTTCTGGCACAAAACACAGTAAATTAAAATCCTGTCCCTGAAAAAGATTGAAAACATGAATATGAATACCTGCCAGTGAATCAATAGATTTTCTGACAATTCATTACATCATCATAACTCCCTTTTACTACCAGTCAATTCACTACTTTGATCCTGTAGTTCCCTGCCAGCACTGAGCTAATGTCTTGCATCTCTTCTACAAGGCTGCTATTGAACCGGGACTGAAAAGTGCTACCTAGGTTTAAAAACCGGAGATCTCTTTCAAAATATAGTTGTTCAGAACTCACATGCAGTTCTATAAAACACATCAAACCAGTTAGTGAGTTGAGTAGCCTTTTAACAGACAGATAAGACAAATATCTCTTTCCAGCAAGCCCTCTGTTGACACTAACTTAGATCACTGACATCACAGAGAGTTCATCACTGCTTCAAAGGGTAAAGAATCTGCCCCCGAATTTTTCAAATATTTCCTCTCACCTTGTTAATTTAATAATTGTAGTTCAAAGAAATTTATTCTTCCTAGAAGAAGAGTATGCTCATTTTTAAAGCAACATATTGCAGCAAAACTGCAAAAATCAAAATGCAACAGCAAGTTAGAGGAATAATGAAAAGGACACTCATTGCTGTGCCCTGAAGAAAAACAGGAGGCTTTTATGCTAAGAAAGAAGAATTTAAAAATTCATTAAACTGGAAGCGATACAGTGGGTTAATTCACTGCCCTTTGGAGACCTGAAATGTATTTGTGCAGAGAATGTGTTTTTCCAAATCCCAAAACCACCACCACACAACTTGGCACTGAGAGGAACAGCTGCAATGCTGCAGATTGGGGGGACACGCATTGGCAGAGGCCAAGCTGGGGAAGCTTGTTCAGCACCTGCCTGCGTCGTGCCTGGCTTGAGGCAGTGTTACCAGCTTCTGACTTTGTTAAAATCCTTCACATCCAGCACACTCACAAATCTTTCTGCAAGATAACTGTTGCCAATAGACAATTGCATTTGCCTTCATGCCTACAATTTCTCTGCTCTGCATGTATTTTCAATTTTATAAGGGCAATGAAGGGAATAGAAATGCATGTTGTGTAATTCAAGTGATAGAAAATACGTTAACACATTACATTGTAACAAGTATTTAAGAATTGAATTAATGTGCACCATTATCAATAAACTAGATCATGCAAATAGTCTCATCAAAGGCAAAATCCATTTAATTCATCTTGGACTATTAAGGAAATTCTATCACAAAGAAATATTTGCACGGATCTGAATGATCATAGAATCATAGAATAACTTGGATTGAAAGTGACCTTAAAGAACAATTAACTCCAAACGCCCCGCCATGGGCAGAGACATCACTGCTTCACCTTTCCACTAGATCAGGCTGCCAAGGTCCCCATCCAACCTGACCTTGAACAATTCCAGGGATTGGTCACAAGTTCTCTGGGTAGCCTGTTGCAATGCTTCATCACACTGAGTAAAGAATTTCCTCCTAACATTTAATCTAAATCTTTCCTCTTGTAGTTTAAAATGGTTTCTCCTTGTCTCACCACTATCTGACCATGTAAAAAGTCCCACTCCATCTTTTTTTATAAGCCCCTTTTAAGCACTAAAAGGCCACAATGAGGTGTCCCCAGAGCCTTCTCTTCTCCAGGTTGAACTACCCCAGCTCTTCCAGCCTGTCTTCATAAGAGATGCTCCAGCGCTCTAATCATCTTCATGTCCTCCTCTGTGGTCTCACATCTCCACATCTTGTGCTGAGGACTCCAGACTTTTTAGATCTGATCAGCCAAATTTAGCTAGTCCTTTGAAGTACTGTGGTTAAAACACGAGTCTCTGAGGCTACATGTCGGAAGAGGTGAAGTGATTGTCTCATACTGTCCAAAACTGTTTTACCTGCACAGCATATGTGCCTTTATAGGGGAACTGGGCTGCTCATCTTCACTTCTGTATAGCAAAGGGATAATGCATGTGATTGACTTTGAAAATTCCAGTAGATTTGTTTAAAAACTGTGTATAAAAGCGTTTGATTGCATGCTTGGCTAAACTGGAGCCAAACTCAGTGCAATATTTCTTCTATAGACATTAGGAGGTGATCCCTGCCTGCAATTAAACTCACTCCCTTACTGGTGTGTAACTATTCTGGTTCTACTTGTGCACTAAATACCTGAGAAACGTTTGAACTTCTTGGCATAAGAAGTTCAACATTAACAGAAAAATGCAATTTAGTACCTTTATTCTCATCATCCTATAGACCAAAGGTACGGGACTTATTAGCCACCAGAATGGCAATATTATTGTTATATTGTATACCTGTTAACATGATATTCTTATTCATGAATTCTTTCTTCCTCTAAATTCTTCCTGTAAATTCTTTTTTCCTTTGTATATGAAGCATTTATTTAGGAAACAAGAGACATAGGATTGACAACATGATCTGGGAGGAGATGATAAAATATTTGACTGCTAATAGTTGTGTGTACAATTTTACAGTCATAATCCTTAGCCATGGCTTATCAGAGCAGTGCTCAGGGAGTAGCTGATTCAAATCTTCTCAAGAGGATGCTGAACACAGGAGTTTACTTTCTGGATAAGTATATTAGAAAATCAGCTATTGCACAGAAGACAGTAGGGAATTTACTAACCCCCTGTGTTCTTCAGCAGAAGTTCTTCCACAATGGCAATGAATATTTAGCTGGACTTACATGTGCTTTCTTCCATGTAATAAGGGTACCCTGAACAGATCTAGTGAACTAAACTTCTATGGAAATTTTGATTAAGCCTAGGATGACTCTTAATAACTAAAAAGCTAGTGTGGGTAGCTAATGGGGCAAAAGGGTAATGTGGGGGTTCAGAAATATTGAGGTCAAGTAAATGTATGCACCCAAAAGTCCAGGTGATGCTTCATCTTGCATTTAGAACCTACATTCTGCATTGCTTGGGCAGTAAACAGTGTAGCAGACAGTCTGACCCTGCTCCTGGGCAATTCAACTGAACAAAAAATTTTAGTAACCTCCTATACCTGGGGCTCAGCTCCCTTTTTACCCTGTAGACATAATCCCTCTCTATTTCACCAGTCTCTTTGAATAACTGTATAGAGATGGTAAGAATAAAATAGATATATTTTTGCTTTTTAAGTCACCTATTGGCTATCTTCAGCTCAGCTCAGAGCAGGTATTGGTCTATATGTTATAAAACAGGAGAAGATTGCAGGAAAGGATAGCAAGTTATCTAAGGGCTAACTGAAGGTCAGTTAAGCAAGTATTTTTTTGCACACAAAGCATCATTAGAGGAGCATTAAAATCAGTGTTATATTTCATATACTAGTACCAGAAATTAGGTATATCTTCTAACTTAATTAATTTCAAACAGTTAAAATAGACTTCATCAGTAAAAAGAAAAGGTAAGAAAAACTTATCTTGAACAGGACAGTGTTTTCATAAGTTTAACATGTATAATGGAACATGAATCTTACCTATATGAAACTTACATAATGCAACAACAAGCAGCTAAAATGGTCAAATGCTGTGTTCATGCAATAATATTTTTTACAAGCCATAGCCCACAACTGCTGCAGTTGTACACATCACTTTTCTCAGCTGCACTAAAAAGAGTAAAATAATCTTTTTGCAGTTTAAGTGTTTATTTCACCCACTGCTTCTGGGTAAAACTAGAACTTTGCAAATATTAGTTTCATACTTATACCATTCATTTCTCTGTGAAATAACATATATATTTAGTGGGGAGAAAGTTGTTGTCATTTGTCTGGTGCAGCCAATACTTCTGTACACTTTACAAAATAAATATTATACTCTTTTCCCTCTTTAGAGCATGTTCTAATAACCTTATTCATATCCACCGGTATATTACCATATAACAAATTCCATATACCAATTACCATATAGCTAATTCCAGTGAGTCTATATAATGTTTTTTAAAGTTTTCTTCACTGAAAATGGATTTTATCCTTCATTTAGATCTTACATTTCAGCCTGCAATACTTATATAATTTAGCACCACTATAATTTTTTTGTCATAACCACCAAGTTTCACTGAAGTAAATGAAAGAGTTTTTATCAACATGAAATGGATTAGGTTGTACCCTTTGCTAACTTAGTCATAGTCTGGCATCTTCAAAAGTACTCTGTTTTCTTCCTAACCATGTTCCAAATTATATCAAAGTAAAAAATACCAGTAATTTCAAAGGAAACACATATAACTAATATGAAGTGCTTTTGAAAATCTTACGTATAGTTAATATTTCAAATTTAGCACCTGAACTACATCTCACTATATATATATTCACAGAACATATATATTGAGACCAAAGCTGTTTCTGTTAATGAACTTTCAATTCCTCATTGATACAAATGCTGATACAAAGGAGTAGGAGGAAGAGTAGAATAGCCTTGCTGCATTTGTTTGAAAGAAAGCATAAAACAAGAAAAGTGATATTCTGCTCCTGTTTAAATCAGTAGCACAATTTCTGCTGACTTCAGCAACTCCAGGATTTCCTCCTAAATGTATTTCAAGTTACTTAAAAGCTTCAGAGCATTCTTTCAATGAAGTAGCTTTAAAAAAAATAAAATCCTATTTGGATATTAATAGATCACTGTTGCAAAAATATCATATGTCACAAAAAATGTGGCAAAAGTGTACACAGGCTTGAAAGCATATTTTCCTGAAAACGTGTTGGAAGTCTATTTCTGACAGCTAATTAAAGCTTTTCCATTCTATCAGTCATGTTTGTGTGAGGTCCAATGAAACCTGAAATGAAATGCATTATGAAGGCTACGCTTTAACAGTCAAATTCATTTTTCCTGCTACATCCAGAAATTAAAATCTTGGTGTCATTGACTCCAATGGAAATTTTACATTTAAATTATTCAAGTTTCCTTATTTCTAAAGCCATAGGATTATAAGCAGGATATTCTGGGCAAACTCTAGACATCCTTAGGCAAGCAGATTTTCACCATATAATTCTTTATCTGTATAGAATCTCGTATAAAGGTCAAAATGTCATCCCAATTCCCAACCAAAACAATTTCTTCCTTACACAAAGCAGATTATTTCTAGGAAAACTATTGTTGCACAAACACCCCAGTGCTCTTACTTCCAAGTCTCTGCTGGAGTTTTCTCTCTGAGGGCAGTTCCATTCATGCAGCCATATTCCATGCAGAATAAAAGGGAGAACCATCTTCCCTTGAAGCCACAAGCGCAGTCTGTCTGCAGGTACATGGAATAAAACTTACCAGTATTTGAGCCTGTACCCTGACAAGAACAAAAGTTTCACTTTAGCAGCATGGTCTATAGCCATGATTCTTTCTCTGCAATCCACTTGTATTTTTTTTCATAGAATCTCCACTTTTCAAGGCTTTCCATGTTTCACTTTTGGTGAAGCTCCATGATGTGAAAACTTTCAGGCCTTGGCATTTGTTTCTTTTCACCAGTAGTTATAAAAAAATCTATATAAATAACTAGAGAATGAGAGTGTGTCCTACAAATACAATGTGGTTGCGTGAGCAAGTTGTAAAACGGCAAGAAACATTCCAGTAAAGAACTTAACAGAATTGAACAGCAGGTGTATCAACATGTAAGTCTCTAGGACCAACATGGAAATGTAAAGATTGTTTTAAAATGCAGTAAACCAACCATGTACTTTTACTTCAGTTTAGAAACCGTGAAATTAAATGAACACATGTGGTGCTATAAGAAATCATCCTGACTTCTGATTCATGTGCTGAAGTTGGTCCTGGTGGGTGCAAAGTATCACTGACTCAGTGAAACAGAGTATGAACTGTTCTCATGAGTCTTCATAGGTGGTATGCAATTATTTCAGAATACATAGAAGAATTCATAATGTGATAAAAAATGGAAGCAAATATATCTTTACAATTTGCCTTAGGAAGAGATTTAAAATTAAATATAATTAACCTATTTTTGCTTTGGCTAAAATATGGTAGCTTTGATTGGACAAGTTCAAGAATGAGCCCAAGAAGACAAATTCTCCTTTAGAAAAAAAATTGTTTAGGTCAACAGCACTTATATTTGTATAGCAAAAATCACCTATGTTAAAATTTAACCACTAAATTTAATTTCTCTCTGTTTATTGCTATATACCTCAAATAACAGCATCAAATATTATATATAGTATCATATACTATGTTGCATTTTAACAACAGTAAAGACTCGGATCAATTAAATGTTTATTAAAACTGAGTGTTAGCCATTGATACCAGAGATGGCTTCCCTTTTTGTGAATCGACACACAGACTTCATCTGAGAACAGAGGCTCTCTGTGGCTGGAAGGAAAAATGAAAAACAGTAGTGGTACAGAGTCTTCTCTTGATCAGTGTCTAAATCAACAACAACTCTTGCATGACTGCTGATTCTTCTTGCGTCAACTGACAGCGCATGTTCGCTAAATCCATACATGTGATAAGATTCTTTCAGAGCACATGAAAGGATATTCCTATTAGTCTTTCCTTTCTGACAGTTTGATGACAAATGTACCATTTGGATTAAAATATTTCTTTTAATTGCAAGAAAGAAGAGGTAGCATTACAGGAACTAGTCATGCCACAGGACCATCATAAAATGATTCTTATTTGTTAATGTCATTTACAAACTGCAAAAGTAACATTAATAAGTGGTAGCACTTGATGCAAAGGGAACTAACCATATAGTAAAGAAACTTTATGGACAGATCATTAATCTCTGACTGCAAAGAATTAGACTTGATTTTGTGCCAAATGTTTGACTCCAAAGACTTTGCCAAATGGCAAAAGCTAGATTATAGAAGAAATACATATTAAAATAAGACCATTTAAATTTTACGTCTACTGTGAGAACAGGGAAACACTATCACATTTTTAACATAATCTCAAAATGCAATTCCTAATCCAATAAAAACATCTAATAAAATTGGCATAAAGTTGTAATAAAATTAATCAGTTGTGTACCACATTCTGTTTTCATTTTCAACTTGTTAAAACAAGAAGTTTCACCCCTCATTCTCATGTGTTACGCTTTTCTCACTTTTCTCGGTATTTGTGTGTGAGCACAAGAGCAGTTGAAAAACATACACGTTCTGCTAATAACTACACCTGACAATCAGAAAATATTTCATCACCATGTTTCAAAGAGAAGGAAGCACATTTTTGCACACTGTAAATGGGGTGAGAGAAGCGAGGGCTCTTTTCAGACCATCTACTGTAGCTGTTTAAAATGGCATCAATATTCCTAGGACATTAAAAGTTTGATGGAAGACTGAAGAGTTCCTGCTGCCCAGTCTCTGCCTGGGCTTAGTTCCATGCACAGTTAAAATAGGGAGCACTAATTGTGTTTCCCAAGAGTAGCTGTCGGCAGTGGCTGACCCACTCATCTTGGCACCCCTTGGAAGAGCACTGTGATCTGCAGAGGCTCTGTGAGCAGCCCAGGTTCCTCCCTGCACAGAAGCATTCCAATGTCAGGGCAGAAAACAGCCTAATGGGGTAATCTGGCTAAATTGTCCATGTCTAAGCTCAGGAGTTAACAAAGCTGGGAGACATCTCTCTTCCTGGGAGGGACAGAGGTACAGTGACCTGCATCCATACAACTGAACTTTTCTAGTTTCATCACCTACAGCTGTGGCTGCATCCAAGATGTTTTTGAGACCAGTCTCTGGGCTTTGCAATGACCCAAACCATGCCTGGCAGTTTTTTGAGAGAGTACTACTGGGCACAGGCCAAAAGCATGAGAAAGGCCATGACACAGATCAGCAGCGCACAGTCCCCAGTTAGCAAAGTGTAACAAGACATAACATGTAAGTTCTCAGCATGCCAAGAGGGTGAGAGCGGATCACACTCAGGGATCCAGCAAGAATTGTTTCCCATTTGCCCATCTGAGGATGCCAAATGGTATTAGCACACCGACCCTTGGACGGGTCTGTATGCGACGAGCAGTGCTTCAGAAACTGGAGAACAGCAAAGCAAGTTAATTAGCTAACAGGAAGAGCATGGTGTTCTTAAAGCAGGTGCAAGAATTACAGTAGAAAGAAGAAATCATCTTTTCTGCTTCTTGCCTATTATTTTGGCCAGTACTAAAAATGCTGCAGCGAAAAATTATTAAACATCAGTAAATTGGAGATTATTAGGTGGCAGGTATGGGACTCAAAATGATTGGCATTTCTTTGAATTCAGAGTGAATTCAAAAAAAGAAACTCACCTCAGTGTAATAAGATTATATACAGGTGGTTGCTTTCATATTATTACAAATAACTTGCATGTCTAATATCAACTTGCAGGAACTGCTATGCTAAAACAGTTATCATATATCTTACAAGAAGAAAAGGTCAATATCCACCAACCGTGAATTATAAAAAAGTCTTACAGGGATTGTCCTTTACCTCAGATATTTAATAGGAATCTACATTAAATATATATATATACACACACATAATTTTTATGTCCATTTCTCAAAGCGCTTTATAAAACTTGTAGGAAGCATATTTTTTGGTTCTTTCTAATAAGAAAAAGGCACTTAAGAGTTGTTATTTGACTTCTAACACCTGTGATAAACTGTCTATAGTTTTTTTATCCGTTCTTCTTTTCAACTGATAACATGAGCTTCACTGTTATATAGACTGAGCAAAGACAGTAAAAGAGATGGCAGCTTCCCTGGCAAACTTCTCCTTTAAGGAGAGAAGTTTGCTCCTGGAATACAGAACGGATCTGACAAAGCTGTAATTGGAACCCATGTGATTCTTGCTTCAAGAAAAATTCCTGATAGACTTCAATAACTTATTTATGCTTGATATTATAATTGCTTGGGTTAGTCTTCCTTGGATTTTGATGCAGCAAAGCAAGGCATTGTACTTTGGGAAATTTCTTTGTGTTAAAACTGATCTGTTTAGGTATCTGGGGATATATCCAGCTGCCAGCACACAGCTATGCAGGGCCACAGGGTATCTGAGAGGTACAACACCAGGACCATGCTGCATTTAACTGGAAACACACAGGTGAGATACCATAGGCTGTACTGATGGGTCCTCCTCAGCTACGTGTGAGCCCTGGGGTGAGAGGGCTGAATGTCAAACTGAGCTCCAGCATGAGTGCTTTGCCATTTTATATAAAAATCAGTCCAACACTGCACTGGGTTGAGACCTTGCATCAAAACTCAAGACTGGGTGAGCAGCTTGGTTCCAGCCAGCACACGGGGTGTACACGAGACTTGTGAAATCACCAACATGGTATTGGAAGTTCCCTGCTTGTTTCATGCCATTTGCCTTTAAAGATCCCAAAGGTTTCAGAAATTATGAGCAGGATCTTAAATGTGCAGACTCTACACTGATGCACAGAAAATTTGTGTTGAATGCTTCCTCCAGAAGCCATAAAGATGTGCAGTTGCTAAGGAGGCATCTACTGGCAGGGTAGACCGTTATCAGGAAGAAGTTGTCTACAGTATGGATGCGAAAAAAAGAACTGGCATCTCTTCATAAACAGTTATATAGTCTAGTGATAAGCTACAGTTTCCTATAAGGCTTTCTAGGAGGAAACAGGGCCAGTTGAAGAAAGTGTGTGCATGTGCCTGAGGGACTTGGTAAGTAATGTTAGAGTAAAATTAATCTCTAGTTCAAAAACAGTAAATGGTACCTGCCAAAGTCACAACCTGAGGTTAGAAATTAGGATTTTTAAATTTCTGGGGTTTGAGCTTGCAATGAGGGTTCACTATTATCAAGTTTTCCCTGAAACCATGAAAGTGAAAAGCATGCAGAAATTGAGAGAGAGAGGGGGAGAAATATCAGATTCTTCCGTATTTGTCTCTGGGGGCTAAAGCCTGAAGTATGAAATACAGTAAGATACAGCAATAAAAAACAGAAATGAGAGAGGGAATGAAGGCAGGATGGGAGCATAAAACTGAAAAAAAAAAAAACCAAACAAAAAACACACACGCACAAAAAAAAAAAAACAACAACAAAAAAAAACCAAACAAAAAAAAAAAAAAAAAAAAAAAAAAAAAAAAAAAAAAAAAAAAAACAGAAAACTTTAGGAAGAGGGATAAGAGAAATAAAACCATGAAGGATCAAGTATAAAATAGAAGGGAAATTCCTCAGAGTTAATCCAGAACAAAGTAGTCTTGCTATGTTACTAAATACCATGTTTTGTATAAGTATCACTTAAACCATCTCTTTAATGGGATATGACAGCTGCATGCCAGGGCACAGTGACACTTAACAAACAGCTGAGGAGAGCAAGGATGTAATACTTTCTACAGGATGAACTTTATGAGTTCATGATGTAATGAGCTGAGTCAGAGTCTGTTTAGAATGCTGTGGTTAAGCCCTTTAATCTTATAAAAAAATTCTATTAGCTATTTAACAACACCAGTATTAATTTTGGTTCTCACCTGGGAAAAATCCTGTGCCCTCTGTCACCTGACAGCTCTATCACCAGCTTGGACCTTGAATGTTCAGTAACATCTCCAAGAAAAAAAATAAAAAGCCACCAACATTATTTCCTCCTGCTGTCTTTTTCTTTTCTTAGTATTCTTAAAAGTAGAGCTGATCTCAGAGAATGCTACCAACTCTACAAAGTATGATAGGTTTGCATGCAAGGTGATGCATCTCCCAGAAAAATCTGACTAAGAATGAATATGACAAAGCCTTTGCTCTCAGATCTTTGAACTTGTACAAGCCAAAACAGTCTGGGAATGGGTTTTCATGCTTTTGAACTTGTGCTGAAATTGTTGACTCCCATCTGGCTAAGGATGAAAGTTTGCATTATTTCCCTCAGGAATAGACAGAAATACTTGCCCTCAGTTAGATTTCTCACAATTTATTCAGTTTGTACTAATGGTATTTATGAGGAAACTGGGAGGAGATATTATGAAAAATAGACATTTTTATTTAAGTAAACTGGACTACTGTGGCTGTAGATACTATGGCTACTGTGATGACTACTGACATTTGGCCACGAGACAACCTAATTTTAACTTTTACCCTCCGTTAAGACTGCTATTTAGGGACTTATCTACATTTTCAAATTACCATAATTAACTCAATTTCTTCAATTAAATGATGCAGACTTTACACTTATATCGGTTTAAAACACAGAAAGCAACAGTGGCTTGCATCCACTCTAAGGTGTTGTTCCTTTTATCCCATAGGTGAAATCTGGGGTTTGCACCAGCATTTCTGAATGTTTTTTCCAGTGTTTCACAAACACATGATGTTATACCCTGTAGAGCTATTCCTCTGCATTCCTGACATATTTTTGGTCAAAGACTTTTGAGTTTTAGCTATCTTTGCCCTAAACAATTTAGGGGTTTTTTAGGAGCCAGAATTGAAAACAGGGTTCAGTTTTGAAAAACTTGCCATTTCCAACAGGAAAAATCTCATTTCCTAGCCAAACCTTGCTGGACAAGTTACAGAAATAATAAATTCTGTGCCATATTACTGCACTGCAACCACTACAGATAACATAATACTATGTAATGAAATTAACTGCAAAATATAAATCTGGAAGGCTTTTTTTCAGAGGATTGTAACATCAGGTTTGGACCACTGCTATGCCTAGCAGATGACCTAATCTTACATCCTGTAAGGTACCCAAGCTCAGCTCTAGATGCCTAAATTAATTACTTTCCTACTGAGCCCAGGTGTGGTGCTCTTGCTAAAATGTAAAGGCTAGAAGGACATCCAGTATTGATATGAAAACACCTTCAAATAGTTTTTTTTTCCAAAGTTTCTCACTCAAATATTCAAATTTAGCTATCCTTTGTTCAACTTCCACCCAGAATTTCTTATGATTTAGTGCCAGTATTTTCTCTGAAAAATCAATTTATGCAGTGCCTTCTCAATGGTATATGAAAAAGGCTGAGATCCACAAGGCTTGTTAATGGTCTTACTCAAAGCTTTAAAGTAGGGAGGGACAGTTATTCATGTGTCTGGCAGCAGCAGAGAGATCACTTTGCCTGTGGCTCCAGTGCTTCTCTGTACACCTGCAAGTGTGTCAGGGATCCCAATGGTGCTGTGATTTCATGGAGCACTTTCAATGATGTTATGACGAATACATTATCAATGGTAAATGCCAGCTTAAAGCCAGGCTATCTGTACAAGTTGCCCTCATGTTTATCATCATAATCATGGCGAGGCTTCATGAACGAAGATTTGAGAAGGGCTCTACCCACGCTTGCTACAAGCGCACTGATGGCTAAAAAGGCCAATGCGAGATAGACAGGTCCGGTTGCAGAAGGCACAGCAGAAAGACTCCCTGGGTGAGA
>JAWWLV010000121.1:103177941-103189446 GCA_035041135.1 Platyrinchus mystaceus | reverse complement strand
TGGATGTAGATACCGTTTTCTTCATCTAAACATCTGCACTCATGTTTATATTAACAGCTAAACACATGTCAGTGTTAACTGTCTGACAAGTACTTTTTTTCCATCCTCAAAGGTTTTTTGTGATTTTTCTTCATTTTTTTATTGTTTTAATTAAAAAAAAAAAGAGAGAGAGACACCAAAATTAGATTTTATTCATTTGTCATACATTGTTTTCCATTTCACTGAACATTTCCAGGTTCACCCTGGAGTCACCTTCTGTTTAGAATTTATGAAAGATTTAGAATTTGAAAAGTAAAACTGTGAATTAAGCCAAAGAGGAAACAAACCAAGTATAGTTTTTCTTATCTCTCAAATAGTGCAAACAAAACTTAGTTTTATTCATCACAGCACTAGACAATGTATTTCCTAGCTTTATAAAAAGACAGGAATAAGATTCAATTAATGGTTTTAAATTGAGAGTATGTTTAGATTAGATAATAGGAAACAATTCTTTAAGGGTGGTCAGACAGTGCACAGAGAAATTGTGGATGCCCCATCCCTGGAAGTGTTTGAGGCCAGGTTGAACAGCACTTTGAGCTACCTGATCTAGTGGAAGGTGTTCCTGCCCATGACAGGGGCGTTGAAGTAGATGACCTTTAAGGTCCCTTCTAACCCAAGGAAGGGACCTTAAAGATGACTCTTGGAGTCTATGATATCCAGTGAGATTGTACAGATAATGCAAACATCATCAAACTGGAGGGACTGTGCCTAAAGAAACATTAATATTTGTATGCAAGTATATAACAAATGGAGATGCTACTACCCACAGTTCTATGACTATTATACTGGTTCTCATTTTCCATTATCTTTTTGGCCTTTATTCACAAATAAATAAACACAAATTTAGGATTACATGTCTAGGAATACCTTACAAGCAACCACACCTTGCTGAGAAGTTTCTGCGTTGAAAAGATATAGAGATACCTTTTAAGTTTCCCTTAGTCCTCCATTTTATTGAATAACAATGTCCAAACTCAGAGTACTGTACACAGAAGAATATGTTTTGATACACGTTTGGAACAGAGGATAAAGGATTAACAAAGGTCCCTTTTAAAACCTTTTACTATCTAGTTCTGTGCAACTTCCTTCTGGTTCAGTGATGTCCAGTGTTGTATAGGACTGGGTCAATTAGCATTTTCTTCATACAGCAGTAGGTCAAATATGTTTTTATAACTCATACAAATTTTGTTGTACTATAACTTCATCTATTCCAAAAGAATCATCTCTGAGATACACAAGAACCAATGAGAAAGAGAACACACCCTGTTTCTGGAGACTTGTTAACTTTGGTTCCTTTTCATTATGCACTGTTTGCATCTCTGCTTCTTTTGAGAAATGCCAAGAACTCAAACAAATATTTTATAATTTTAAACAATTTTTTTTGACTAGGTGATTTTTAAAGTTCCCTTCAAATCCATGATTCTATGATTTTCTTTATTCATGGAAGCAGAGAGACTGCCAGAAGTCATCAGAACAAGTCATCAGCTTTCAAGTACTTATCTGCCTGTTACAGTGGATATTCTGTCTAGCTTTGGGTTTTCACAAACTTCCTAATACTTGAATTAAATATTTCAGTTAAATGTTGAGACAGCTCTCAAATACTATTTATTTTTTTTTCTTATTACTATTTGACATCCAGGAAATAAGAAAATATGGGCAGAAGTGAAAGGGACAGCATGGACAAGCTCTGAATCCATCTTTAGGTTTTATAGCCCACCTGGCCGAATAATAAAATTCTGGACATTGTAAGAATTTAAATGTGTCTCAAAGATGAAAATTCTAAGGCATGAGATCACTCATGGATAACAGTGCATTTTAAAACAAACATGTTTTCCTGACAAATATTTTTATGAGACAATTAGCAGCCCTTCCCTTAGAAAATAAGCAGACACTGATTCACTTCCAAGCTGCTGATGAAAAAATAGGGATCCAGAGGAAAACAAAGCAGACAGAGACAATACTGTTGATATAAATGAATGAATACATTCCATTGACAATTCAGTTTGTCAGTGAGAGTCTAAATAGCCAAAAAAGCCAGACTTGTAGGGAAAATAAGTTTCCTGCTGGACTCTGGCATGTGATAGAGAATGAAGATTAACAATTCAAAATATTTTTTGGAAGCCAAAATTACTAAATTATTTTGGCTCACAAATGGCAAAGAGACTTTATTAAACATTTTTTTATATAAAGTTGAAATAAACTATTTCAAAATTATCAAAGTATTGTATAATATTACATTTAAGAAGTGCAAAACAAAAATTTAAAAATAAAATATATTACATATTATTTTAAGTGTTAAATAGCTTTCCTTAAATGAAACACAGAATTTAACATAATCATTAGTTTTGATTTAAAATAAAATGCCCATAAAATCCTGTATGCTAATCTATATGCTAATATGACAGCAGTTCAAAGTTATTCCATGATAAGTACATATTGACATAATCACTGGAAACATTTTTATTTTGACAGAACAGCATTTCACCTCAAAGTGTGTTGACTAACTCTTATGCTAAGAAAACAGCCTAATGCTGGGTTATGCATCATGGTAACTCATAAATTCGTGGGAAATCTCATTTTATACACACTGCAGACAGCTTAGGACTCTGTTCTGCCTTTGGAAGTGACTCACTGTGACACACACACACAGACATCTGGTATTTATAGTTTCTTTTGTCCCAGCTTCGGTTGCCTTTGCTCTCATGTCAAGTCATAAAGATCCTAGGGCAATATAGAATTTCCTGAAAATAGTTTAATTGCTCACTGACATTATCTTGAGTGAAATCTAATTTAAAATGAAGACTTTGCAGGTCTTACCAACTTGTGAAACATGCAACACTACATTTATTACTAGTAAGTGAATATCTGTCATGACATTTAATCCACTCAACATGAAACAAAGGGGTGGTATTCTTCATTTCCAGCTTTAACCATGTAAAAGTTAGATGCATCAGTGTAAGCTATTGACCTTAAACTGCCTCTGTGGTCAATAGAGAGAAATAGCCATTTCACATGACAATTCATCTGACCTTTCTTAGGTACATATTTTAAGATGAGATGAACAGTCCTCTAGGGAATTAAAATGAGATAAACTGCCATCTAGAAATTTGATATCTGTATCTAACCTAATCACCGGAGGCTTCCTCTGCAGTCAGTGGAGAGAAATAGGCTTCCTCACATGACCTTCATTGTCCCCAAGGATTCTAACCTCCTGAAATATGCCTCAGCCAGGCTGCAGAACTGGGGAGTCTGGTAGCAGGCTGAAATCACTGAATCCCTACATGCAGCATAACTTTGTAACCCATCTGTCAGAGAGTGCAGCCCCACATCAGTCGTTTCAAACGATCCCTCTGTTCAGGCCTGACACCTTACCCTGTAATTGCACCAGGGCATTGCAGTACCTGCCCACGCTGCTCCAAATGCTCACACACACACTGCAGTAATGACACAACAAAGGATCATTAAAAACAGTCGGTAAGTAAGGAGCTAGGAAACATCCCATCTGGTTTTTGTACTGGATTAAAACTTAATGTTACAGTGGTGTAGTTCTGAATTAATCACATCAACTTAAGCACTGTTATTGTGGCCTGGAGACAGTAGGAGAGCACAAAAGCAGTGTTTGTGAGGCTTTCTTCAGCTTATGGCAGCTGTTTAGCTCATCTTTGATCATACTTACTTTTTTTGCAGTTAAGCTTTTTGGTCACACTATCTTTGCAGAGATAGCTGTTCTGAACAATACCCGTGTTCACATGCCATCTAAGGTATTTGTGCATGTGGATTAGCTGGTTTTTGCTTGTCATGCACTTATTCGCTTTTGTGTTGTTTTTGTTTTGTTTACAAAAAGATATTCAGCTACTCAAGGAACATAAGCAGCAGCATATGACACAGCTGAGCAGCTGTACACGAGAGTTAACATTGGTGCAAATGTTCCGCTGCAGCGGATAGGAAGAGCTGTACCATCCTAGGTCAAGGCAAGGCTGGTAGCTAATATAATACAACAATGAGCAGCAGATGCTCTTAGGAAAGAGTAGCAAAACAGGGCATGCCTGCGGCAATGCATCCCTGGAATACACTTCCAGTTTTCAATACTTTGTGGCTCAAAGACTTCCTGAGCTGGTGTGAATGTCTCTGCATTTAAATGCCCTGAAAGGATTTGCTTCCACGTGAATTTATTACTTTTTTAATCTGTGTAAACTTTCAGCATTGCAAGCATCTAACAGCACAAAGTTTCTCAGCTTAATCATACAACTCATGAAGAATCTCCTTCCTGTTTTCTGTTGCCAGTTGTTAGTTTTATTTGATAGTGCCTGGTTTTTATGATCAAAGAGATACAGAATGATTGTTCCTTATTAACTTTCTCCAGCTCCTGCGTGATTCTGTAGACCTGCACCATATGCCCTCTCATTCATCTGTTCACAAGGCTGAGTGCCAGTCAGCTGAGTCATTTCTCTTTTCCACAGGTTCCATGTCATCAAACACTTTTGCTGTTCTTTTTGTATCTTTTCCTGTTCTGCTCAAGTGCTTGTAAGCAAAAAAATAGACCCAGAGAAATATCAAGATGAAGGTGAATAAAAAAGTATTTATTTGTAAGAAGAAGTGCCTATTTTGAAGACATACACTGAGAATAAATAGAAGTCTAGCTGTTTTGGTTTTTTTCTTCCTAGGTGAAGGAGGTAGCAGCAATTTAAAAAGTTCAATAAACTCCAATATTTTTAACAAATCTTATTTGTTTAGGCTCTAGATGAGCAGATTTCTCATACATGATAATAAAACACTTCCATAGATATTTAAGAAATTTTTACTCTACAAGTATGAATTTTAATCCTCTCCAAATCACATTTCAGTAATAAGGCTGCCTTGGAACTTTTTTGATGTTTTTCTGTAGAAGTTCCGGAAGGAAAGGAAATAAAATGGTATGTAAATATGTGAAAAGGATAGCAAGAAGAGTATTGTAATTATAAGCTGTCAGGTTGACACTGAACTCAGGCAAAACAAGCACCGAGTCCCAGCTGATACAGGACTAGGTAAAGAGCTAAATGAAGAAAATGTGACTGATGCCAATCTAGAAAACTACAGACAATAAATTCTATCAAAACAGGAATATATTTTTATGGGATTATGGGTCGATTGATGAAGAAAATTTTATTAACCTTGTCTTCCCCTTTAGACTTTCAACTTACATTTAATTAGATGAATGCTAAATTAATGTGGCACATTAAAATTTAACACAACATATGAATATTTTTAAACAGCATGCCATTCTTAGAAATTACAATTACTTCAGAGCTAATCCAGAAACAGAAAAAGAAATAATCATTCTTTAATAATTAATAATTATTTAATAAATAAATTTGTTCTTTTCTGAACTTGTTTGTTTGTTTGCATGCTTTTGGTTTTGTTTTTATTTTGTCACTGGAAGGTGGATAATGCCCATTGACTGCAAGTAAAAGTTCAGTAAAATAAGGAAACCAGAAAATGCTCTAATGACTTTCTGAAGTTATTTTTACATGATTTCTGGCATTTGCATTTGAGCATCATGTGATCTTTCCTAATAATTGTCAAAGTAAAACCGTCCAGGTACTGATAACATACAGGAGTGTGAAGATGTTTTCGGTCTCTTTTGAAGTTGAGTCTTTATACCCTCTTGAAAAGTTTTGTATTTGAAAACTATCTGCTGATTGATTACTAGAAAGATAGTGTAGGTGAGTTAGGGGATTTCTAACACAGAAAGATTATTTTCCCCATTTTTCTATTCAGACAACTTTTCATTAACACTGTGTCTTGGTCTAAATAAGACCCATCTCCTTTATGGACAGAAAGGAACAAACAATGTTTTTCCAAACTTTAAATAAATGGCAATCCTTACATAATGGTGGGCATTTCCTCTTTGGAGCTCACCACTGAATCAGGACATGCAAACAAACTCACTGCTAAGCTCTTCCCTGGGGCCAGGCTCAGTGTGTCCAAAGCTGTGCTTATCCCATGTGCTTTGGTCAGCAGATATGCAATCTTAGACAATAGCTTCTTTCTGCTAACAATACCCCGTATTAAGAATGTCACCAGATATAATGGCTATGAGTGGGACAATTCTGCTTTCTTATGAAAGCTTTCATAATGGAGCGGTCATAGCGTGCGTGTGTGTCTGTGTGTCTGTGTGTCTTGTGTGTCTGTGTGTCAGTGCATGTTTTAAGAAAGATCCACACTGCAGAAGCAGCCTGCTAGTCTCAGAAGAGCTGGTTCATGAAAGGTGCCATTTATAGTGCTTTCATAGTACCATAGAATGGAAACATTAGGTAATAGTAAAATCCCAGAGCTAGACTTACTAAATTCTGAAAACTTACTCACATTACCACGCTTTATAGGGCTTTAGGGACTTCATAACAACAATCTGTGCAACTGCAGACTTTGTTTAATGAAAAAATAAATAGAAATAGTTACCCAAAAATTAGGCTAAAGACTGGTATTCCCTTGTTAGTGCCCTTTAATAATTTTCACTATGCCTCCATTTGCACTCTGTCTAGAAAATAAAAGGCTTATTCATGCACAAAAACACAGATCTGCCTTCTCAGTGAGAAGTTTTGTAACATTTCTGAAGTAGAATCCACTGCAGCAGCTCAAGGTCTTTTTCTGAAAGAGGAAAAGCAGTTAGCTGGATATTGCATTACTTTCAGGAGATTTCTTCACTGTTGTGTAATTTATCTGACAGTTGCCACAGGGTTTACACGCCACTTTAGTTATCCTACTGATTTTTAAGGGAAGAATATGCGTGTGGAAATTAGGGGAGCATTCATTTTTCCTCTTAATTTCATCAAATTACATGGACTGTGATTTTAGATAAATCCCACTATTACACTGTTTCCCTTTCTACATTTACAGAGACTTGTGGGTTCACTTTGGTTTGCCTTTAAGCAGTCACCATTTGCATCAACATGCCAACCCACTGGGTTAGTCTGATATGTCCTCTAACTGGTGTCCTCTCAACAGCTCTCCTTAGTGCTCTGTCATGAATTTGTTTGGTTTTTTCTTATCGGGACATATCAGAGCCAAAGCTCCACAATGTCTCACTTTCATACTAGGCTTCCTGTGTAGTTTAATGAAAGAGATATAACAAAGAAAGCAATGTGAATTTATGCAGCTCCAATGTGACAGAAACAAAGAAGTTGGTTGAAAAGACATATAGAAATATAGCAGCTTTGCAATCTCAAGTGACCCTCAGGCAGGTACAGCACATATGCCTTCTAGCTTTAGTGCAGACAGAATTCAAAAGATCAGCCTTTTTCTGACCCCAGATATGAGCATCTGGTGAAGACCAGCATCCTTCACAATTTTGGCAGTTTGCAAAGACAAAGACTGGCCTGGATTACAAATTGGAAGCACTCATCACAGCTGAAAGTGTATTTTTTGCCATTGAGGTAGTAGAAAATCAAGAGACAGACACACACTGGGGAAAGGAGGAGGCAAAGTAACACTGCTTTTTCTCTGCTCTTGAAACTCACAATGCAAATATTTATGCGTGAGACTGAGAGGAATTCTTGGGTCACCCTTCTACCCTGTCTAACAACACAGATCTAAAAGGAGAGCTCGTAACAGTGCCTAAGTTTGAAAACATGCTGATATCAGAATTTTGTTCTATTTACATGCCTTTGGCAAAGAGCAGCCAACTACCTGCTTATCATAAATCTTTCCTCTCCTCTCCCTCCCTTCATCCTCTCCACTGAAACCCCTAAGATTTTCAGTACAGAGCACCAAGCACAAGTAGGTTATTCTGTGTATGAAAGCAGTGCTTGTGAAAGATGCTGAATGCACAGTCCCAGAGATCCACGTCCTCTGCAGTATAGCAAAGGGAAAAAAAGATACATCATGGATAGCAGCACTGTCAGCTCCCTCACTCTGACTTTCCAGCTTCATGGGGTTTAAAGAAAGACTCACTGGGGCAGGAAGGATCTTTCATCTTTTATAGTCAAGTTGTTGTCCTTACTGCTAAAATCGCCACATAGGCTGCTAATTAGAGCCAGTTATGGTTATGGCTTTTGCAATACTGACAGATGTGAACTGGTCACCCAAAGCTTACCCTGAAGGTTGTGACACTTATAAAAGCTATCAGATGTACTAATCTGCTACACTCTGGTAGATTTATACCTGCCTAAAGATGAAATCAGAGAGAATAGGGATGAAAAAACCTTCCAGAACTTGCTTGATCAATCTTCCTGCACCAGACTATTCTGTCTAATTAATTTCTGAAAGCTGTTAGTCTACTCTCCCTTTCTAGACCTCTTCTAATGGGGACTCCAGAGCCTCAACATGCGATTCATTCCAGTGTTTTATGAGAACTTCCAAGAGAAGGGTTGTTTTCATGGTTAGCCTAAACTATCTCTGTACTTCCTATTTGTCATATTCCTTTTCTTTTCATGGACCTGCCATACAACAGGTAAACATGTCTCTCCTATCTTTTCTCCGTTTATGATTTTTTCTGTCTTTCTCCAACTGTGACATTTCCCCAACCATTCTCTTCTATTATTTTCTTTGGATTCCATCCAGCTTGGTTGCATCTTCCCCGTAACACTCAGCCCAACCGAGACTGGACACTGTTACAGCTGAGATTTTGCAAACCTGAATAATGCAGGAGTGCAATTGCAATGTCTTACAGGTGATGTTCCTGCCTATACATCCCAGACTACATTCATGGGAATGCAGAAACAAGATGCAGCTCACCCATGTGTGTCATCTGAGTCAAGTGACTCATTGCTGTCACTCTGTTTCTTCTTTTCCTTTGTCTGACTCCTCCTCCCCTACAGAAAGGGGATACTCTGATCACACTCCAAAATCTCTACAGAAGTACTGGGAAGCATAAAGTATTCTTCCACATTGATATTAAGGGTAACAATATCATCATGGCTAGGCTTCGCGAACGAAGATTTGGGTAGGGTAGCAATATAGCAGCATATTTACCAGCATAGGAATAATCCTGGCTGCCTTCTAATCATCATCTAATCTTTGCCTTGGTCCTATGATAAAAAATTACAAAATTACAAAACAATCATGTAATTTAAAACAGTATGTAGGAGTAGAAATATCCATAGGTTTGGGAGCTGGTTGTTTTTCTTAAACCTGATCTCTGAATACAGACAACACTCAAACTGCATTAAAACTGTTATTTTCATGGCAGCAAATATCTCTGAGCTCATGTATTAATGTGGAACTTTCATGTATCACAATGCCCCAAACACATAGCTGTCAAATAGATTATTTCTGTGATTGATATAAGATGTATGCATATGACGTCGAGAAAAGGCTGCATTGTGGGACAAATGTCCCTGAGCTTTTGGTACTATAGTTCCCAGAGAACTGGTATGCATTTAAATTGCTGTATCTTGGTATAATATGATGCAGAATTTCACTAGAAGCCATATTAACTCCCTTACTAGAGAACCACAAAAATCCCTCAATATAACATTTATAAATCATATAATTTGGAGGTTGTATTACTCATATAAATAAATATACATACAAACAAATACATACATAGAAAGGCATAAAATTATGTCTCAGCTATAGTACAGCAGTTAGTCATATACTATACATTCTACTAGGAGCAAAGAGTTCCTATAAAAATTAGAATATTTGAATATGTATGCCCTTTGGGAATTTCCTTGTTTAAGTATTTGTGTTTAGTAAGAAAACAAAAGAAATTTAGGAATTGGCACTACATTTAATGAGGTTCCTGTATTTAAAAAAAAAAAAAAAAACCACAACAAAATCTATCATGCATATCAAAAATTTCCCACGACAAAGGTAGTCTAAAATAGTCTAGGTTCTCCTTTATAGTAAGAAGTGCACTTGTACCACTGTCAAATGATATTAGCTTTATATCATATACATATCAGTTTCCTGATGAAATAAAGGCCCATATTTTGTCATCAGGGCTGAGCAGTGTCATTCCTCACAATTTGTTCCACTGAAATGAAGAGTTATTTTGCTAGAAAGTATTTCAGGCTGCCATAGTCTGGATCTATATGGTAAGTGGAAAGAAACAGTTTGACTTTCTATTGATTCATTCACTATGCTATCATTAAACTTTGATGGTATTAAGTATATATAATTAAAAGTGTATACAATTTTAGATGGCGAAAATACTTTTTGTTTTTCACATTATTCATCTGTAACTTCACATTTTCTATGGCATTATAGGTTAAAATAGTACAAAGATACGTGGTATTTAAGACTCAGAAAGACCTCTGACCTTTGACCTTAAAAGATCTTTATGTGGAGGCCCATGGTGGATTGATTTTTGACAGTACAGTGACAGAGCCATACAAAAAAGGTATTCATATTGACCAAGTCAGTGGATATTTCAGGTCAAAATGTCAGCAGTTGTCTTTTTCAGCTGACATCCTGGTCTGAGAAAGTTGGATTTAAGGTTTGCTTGACTCTCATATTTTGATTTCTTGCCATACATGGCTGTGCCATTAGCTCCCTGGAACGCCTTTCAGTTCCTTCCTTGAAAATGCTAAATAAGTTCTCAATTTACCTACTGACTGAATAAGAATACAAAAACAACAGACAGCTGTGAGGCATCTGCGTGTCACACAAACACTGTTGGCAGAGTTCCTGCATTCAAGAGATCAGCAAGGGCCTAGTAAATAAGCTTTCTTCACTGAAGACCACTTTTGTCCATGATCATTGAAGCTGTGCTTTACTCATACATCCTCTCAATTCCTCTTTTATTCAGTAATCACACATGCCTAGCATGATGGCTGATTCTATTCTACAGTCCTGGGCCATGTAATTATGAGTAATTGGCAGACAAGATGTTGTGAATACCTGAATCCCAGGTTAATTGAAACTAACACCTGTCTGAACTGAGCTGTTGTAATGGATGCAATAATACAAGATCAGGTCCTATTGACTTGCATAATCTTTTCGAGACAGGGTTTTTGATCTCCCTCCTTTGATTTGAGGGCGGCGGTAAACTAAAATATTATGCCTTTGTTGAAGTTTATAAAAGATGAATCTGAGGCTGAACATGAAGAACCTTCCAATTAATATGTATTCAGAAAAATCAGTGAGCACACATCTTTTGCATCTTTCAGTTAGAAATAAACAACAGATTTAGCTGTCAACACAACTGTAGTCAGTAACAACATTACACTTCACTCCAGAGTAACTGAAGTTGTTACTCAGGTAGTACAAACTGAAAAAATTGTATTAATTAGGTTCAGAACAGCCAAAATTCCCACTACCATCACTGAATATCCCAAATAGGCAAGCCTTATAGCATTGCTCAGAAGAGGTTGTTCTAGTTTGTGTGAGGCTGATTTTCTGTTGCCTTGTCCTTTGTCCCTTTCCAATAACCAGTGGTGTGAAGCAAGGTTGTGTTCTTCCACCAACTCTATTCACAATCTTTTTCAGCATGATGCTCCAAAAGGCCATGGCAGACCTCGATGAACAAAATGGTATCTACATCCG
>JAWWLV010000121.1:103136352-103177841 GCA_035041135.1 Platyrinchus mystaceus | reverse complement strand
ATCTGTAACGCTGCTGCTTCTTTTGAGAACACACGCAGGATCACTCTCGAGGAGAAAAGACAACGCAGAAAGAATCGTATCTTGTCGATCTCACCCAGGGATTCCTTCTGCTGTGCCTTCTGCAACCGGACCTGTCTATCTCGCATTGGCCTCTTTAGCCATCAGCACGCTTGTAGCAAGCGTGGGTAGAGCCCTTCCCAAATCTTCGTTCGTGAAGCCTCGCCATGATGATAATTGTCCTTCATGCCATCAGCTCACAGGCAGAGTGTTTTAGTGCTTCCTATATGCTTTCTCACTGACAAAATGGTGATCCTTACATCCCTTGAAATGTACATCCCTAGAGCACAAACAGACTAGCAGACCTGTCAGAAGAGCAGACAAAGTACTATGACAAAGACTTCGAAGCCATAGAAAGACCTCAAGAACAAGTATGCTTCACTTGATAAAACCTCTCAAGAGAACAGAGATTTTCTTGTTCTTTTAGTGAAACTATGGCAATTTCTTTTAAATCAAATCTTAAGGACTATTTTAAACAAAGCTTTTACCTGACATAACTAGATTCTAGGAAGTATTTCAGTTCAAATAGACCTCAATTGCGAGAGATCAGAGCAGAAAATGGTAGTTTGGAAATAGAACCTGATATATAGATATAGATATATAGGAACAAAATAAAGTTGTGTAGTTGCTTGTAAAAGTGGAAGACAAGACTTGATGATCCAGAAGGTCCTGTTTTTCTAAATTAAACAAGACATGATATTTCTATGTTAGAACACATGTTGGTTTTACTTATAATCATGTAAGCTGTATAAAAGTATTATATTTTTTGTAAAGGGAAAGCAAATTAAAACCAAAAAAATTAAAAAGCCAAAATGTAGCCAGAAGACTTGGGATTTTCAAAAGCCCATGGTCCTCAGATTACTTACACAAGTAATCTGATTACAGACTACTCTGGGAACTGCTTGGCCACCCCAGTTGCCTCTGAAAATCACAATCAATTTATTTGTCTCAGGACTAATAGGGGGAAAAAAGATTTCAGGAATGAAAAGATTTTACTGTAATGACCTAAAGCATATGCAAGAACAAAACGCCTGCTTTAGAAGTCATGAGAGGCACAATCACAACAATTAAAGGCAAGAAAGAGAAATGAGGAGGACGAGGGAGTTGGGAAACTGGAGTTCCCAAATTTCAGCAGTTATATAGGCCTCTGCTTAAATGTAATATGGCTGCAAAATAAAGGCAATTTACTTTGGCTGACACCTTTGCAGAGACATTTTGACACAAAAAACCTGATAAACAGGGATAGGTAGTTAAATGCAGGATATTGTGTCTGTCTCTGGGAATCATGTGAGTATGGAAAAGCTGTAATAAAAGTAGAAAGAATATTTCACGACAGAAGCTCAGTGCGGTTTTAGAAGCTGAACAGCAAGTCTGAACATATTTATCAGCCCAGTGTTTTCAAATTCTTTCAGTAAATGTCTGCATCCTCTATACATCTTACTGTATCATTTTTTCCACCTAACAGGGTCTGATTTTTTTTCAAGCTGCGTACTGTCTGAATAGCTTCCCTAACATTTTTGTTTAGGTCTGGTCTATAGATCCCACCTTACTCCCACTGATGTTAGAAGGAAACTCTCTTAACAGACATCCTGTGGGATGACAATACCTAATTCTGTCTTTGCTTCCAGCATCTCACATCCACTCCATCAGAATTTATGAATAATTTTTATATCTGGTAATATTTGTGAGCACAAAGGTTAGTAAAGACATTTTTAGTACCTTTTTAAAGGTGTTTCTCTACTAGGATATTGCCAAATCTGAGTTACCTACTCCAGTGTTAAACTTGTGGGTATGAAACATTAGAAATAAATAGAAAATTAGATGAAAGCTGTGTATGAATGTAGCTGCCTCAGTAAAACTAGCAAGTATCCTGTCCAGACTGGAATTCACTGAGAAATATCTTTGTTACATAAATGCCATCTTATCAAGTGTGCCATCCTCTCATATCATCCCTCTCCTGTAGTAAAGATAGAAGTATGGTCATCCTTTCCATCACACATCTGAGAGAAAGCACAGAGTGGAGTGGAAATTAAGAGCTGTAGTATATATTTGGCTAAGATACTAACAAAACCCTAAGGTAATTCCCTGAAAGATTACAAATGCTGAGGTGACAGGCAGCGGGGCTGAGGCAGGGATGGGAGGGAGAAAGACACTGCACTGCTGGGAGAGAGCCATAGCTATGTTTCAGTCAAATCTGACCTACTTTAATGAAATCAGGTCATCTGTGAGCTCTTCATTACCCCCAGACTAAACAGTGCAAAACATAGCAGCCAATGTCTCTGCCTTTTCAGAGTACCGCTAATTCTCATTACAACATTGTTATGTATTCCTTAATATATATTGACTTAGTCATCTCACCACACCAAAGCTGGTAAACAATACCGAGGAAGGAAGGAAAGCAAGTATGATTACTGACTTTGTAAAAAAAAAAAAAAAAATAAAAAATTGCAGAGTAAACACAGCTACGCCTCCAGAATGTGTCCTCAAGGGAATACGGAAACAAAAGGAGGCACAACTGTCTCAGGACATTAGGCACGACAGATGAAGCTCACCTATCACACCAGCAAACTCTTCACTGTTACCAGCCGCCTTCACAGCCAAAGTGGAGGCTGGAGTCAAGCGGAAGCTGGTACTGTAGGTTTGCACTCAAATTCTTCTCAGTGTTCAGTCTTCTATAAACTTGGAAGGTGACAGATCCATAACAAAAAAAAATATACTGGACAAGTTTTAATGTGATGTCCATGTCTGCATTTCAGTTCATATAAAGGCAGACTGTATATATGTGTGCAGGTATGGATGTGTCCCCACCCATTTATTTTATTATGTAGAAGTGTATATCCACTTGTTCTTACACCAATATGTTCTGTGCTTGACAGTAATGTACTTTAAAATTTATGCACTGCTTTTAGATCCCAGAAATATACACACCTGTGTATCTCTAGCTGTATATACATATATATAAAGACACATAAGTATATATGTATATGTTTATATATATATGTATAAAAGCATATCCAGCAACAGACACATCCTTGTAAGCATCACATCAAACCTACTATTTATAGTATGTGCATGCCTCTATAGTGAATAGGGTATATGTATTAAAGGCTACTGTGTTCCAAAGTAAAAGAGTCATCTCTTATTAAAAGAATGAATATGTTTTTATTTCTATTTCTTATCACAGAAGTGTGATCTTTACAACTTGTGTTCAGCATTAGTTAGAAGAGCATTTATGTTCATTTTTTTTTGGAAACCAAAGGCTCTACTCATTTGTCAACCTGAGGGCATCTGATACTCTGTGAGATCCGGCATCTGGTGCCATAAGGAATGACACCCAATCTCTTGCTGCTGCTCCAATAAACCACAGGTCAGCATAGGTACCATGCCATACCTGCAGCCTTGCATGGACATCTTTGACACCTTAGCTTATTTCAAAAGGCACTATACACTAATTTATGGGTAACTGCATTGGAGCCTTGTGTTCCTTTACCTGTAGGCAGCTATAATTAAAATATTTTCTATGCATCTCAGTGATTTTCTGGGTTTTTTCCTAACCCATGTTTAACTGGGAAATCTATTCAGTATTTACTACACAATTATCTTTCTTCCCCTATTATTTTATTATCCAAATTACTTCTCAGTCTGTCACCCATTTGTGGGTGGCTGGTGTACTCCACCTGGATCAATGCTGGGGTCTATTGTGTAGGAGTTCACATGTGCCAATGCTTTGGACAGAAGTATTTAGATGAAATAAAGACTTACAGAGATGTCAACCTAGATAGAACAGTCCTGAGGTCATGCCAAACTTGGCAATGGCAAGTTAAGATAATTCAGAGAGTTCTTGCCACTTTCACCTTTATCCATTTTTTTCCTCTTTCTATTTCATTCCCTGCCTTTTGTTGGGAGAAATGACTTTACAGTTATGTGGGGGAAGCAATAATCCAGATCATGGCTAAGGATGTGTCTAATTCCCAGTTTTATTCATAGAAATACCCTTCAAGTTCTGAACCTTCATGGTATAGAGTCATTATATTCTTAAATCATAACTTCGATGACTGGAACTAGAAGGAGAAGCAGCTCTAGGGAGTCCAGCTGGCTGTGAGAGACTGAGTGCCGACTATGGCAAAATAGAGTAGCCATATTTTGATTTCTTGCAACATCTGGAAAGTTATTCCTTTCTATCTTCTATTTTTTTACAGCACTTAATGCTGCTCAAACTGCTCATTTCTTCTCATTCTTGCCAGCTGAAACTTCTATGTCATCCATATGGTGTTTTTAAACTGCCAGAGACACAGGACTGAAAGAAGCAAGGGAAAGATGACACATTGAGGAACAGGTAATATCCCATACACTTTTAATAGAGAACATATGACAGTGACTAAAATATTGCAAAAATATATATCATGTAGGAAATCTGAAATTTTTTGGATAAGCATAACTAATAACTGTGTACAAACAAAAGTCTTTAGTCACTTTTCTAAAAAACTGGTGATAGAAACTACTGAGTCCCCTTTATGGGCTGCAGAGATCCTTTCTCTGAAGGAGGTAGTAGTGGGGTAGGGGAGGCTTAGAAGGTAGGTAGGACAGTAATTATTATCTGTGAAGCCCAGCTTTAAGCAGCATACTTAACGGTGGGATTTGGGCAGACAAATATTGACAGCGTGCTAATGTTGCTAAGCCAGCAGTGCCCTGCTGAAGGGATGGAATGTGCAGTCACACAAAAGCCTGCCATGAGACAACCCTGAGCACCAGAGCTAGCAGCACCTATTGGTGCTACCATGTGCATCAAAGCAGAGGGCTTTCTTGCTCCTTCCAGTGGGATAAGTCTTTTCTCAGTTTTGTTCACGGTTGCTTTTTTCCTGCGGAAGGAGCTGAAGAACAGGACTTAGATAGTGATTTTTCTCTTAGACGAAGCTGATGCTGAGCTGCATTCTTCTCTGCCACAGGGAAATGCCTAACATGCTGTTAACCCCCACAGGAGCAGACCTCACACTGGCCCCTGCATGTGCTGCAGCTCCAACAGAGACTGTGTCTGGATCCACATAGTACCCAGACTCAAATCCCACCTCAGAGACACCTCATTTACAGGGAAATTTTACCCCTGCAGCCTGTGACTCTAAATGTGTATTGGTGAGATCATTAACAGAGTTTTGTCTTCTCACCAATGCTGTGAGAAAAAAAACTGATGGAAGATAACTATTGGTGTCTGAACATCATATCTAAAATTCCACCTGGTAACTCAGTGATCTGCTGTGATTTCCTATGGTTGAAACTGAGATATGCTTCCCATGCACTGTCACTGACATCAAACATAGCTCAGGGTTAGCCTACTTGTATCTATAGTTTGCCATTAGAGGTTTTAGCCTTTAGATGTTTTCACAAAAGGAGTATATTTATTTCAGTTTGTATATTATTTTGAAGTAAATAACTAATTGAGAAAATGAGGATTTTAGCACTGAACAAACCTATTTTTGCTTTTTCTGAAAAGCTATTTATATTCCAGTATCAAAGTTATATCCAATTACATGCTCCTTTGGACCACAGAACGGTTAATCCCACACTAAAAAGTGGATAGAAAGGCTCCTATCAAATTACAGTAGTTTGGCCAATGTTCGTGCCAGTGGTCATAATTGGTAGTTAGGTCTGATTTTCTTAAAAACTTGCAGGAAAATGTGATTGTGAAGTTTCACATCCTCAGTCACAGTTCACTAGTCCCTTGAGCACAGTTCAGGGTGTCTCCAGGTAATGTATTTCCAGCCATGTAATGTTACTTGAAATTGCAGAAAAAGAAAATGCAATAGTCTTCAGACATATCTTCTGACAAATTCATCATGGACTGTTGGTTCACAGATACCAAATGTCAGAGATTTTTTTTTTTCATTTTACTATAACCCAGGTATGTGCAAGTATTTCTGTAAAAGCCAATGTATCACTAGAGAGAACAGACAATGTTCCATGTACAACCCCATTCACAGCAAAAGCCAGATAAACCAAAAGAACCACTTATACTAGGCAGATGTTCATAATCATAATTTTATTATCTCCAAACAGCAGTGTTTGGTTCAATACACGAAAGACAATAAATCAGGAAATGTCATGACCATGGAACAGAAGAAAAGAAACATGGCACAAATCTGGGAAAAATGTTTTTGATTTAGATTATCTGTGGCTTTCCTGACTTGTGTCTCAGAGATGTTCAGACTGTGATATGGCATGGATTTGAATAGCTATATTATGTTATTGAGCACATCAGTGGATTAGCTAGCTGGGAAGAAGAGAGAGAAGTGAGAACTGTATAGTCTGGCAGTTTTCTGAAGGGAAGAAAGAATGGATACCATTGAATTACAGAGTGACCATATTAGATAGAAAATCTATTCATATATAGAAGCATCAACCTATACATAAAGGTGCTTGATACAGTCTTCTTCATTTTTTCTCATAAATTATTTTACTGCTTTTAGTATGTGTGGAGGAATTATATATTTGCTGAACTAAGCTAAGGCCAGAGAAGAGCCACATCCAATCTATTGTAATTTGTTGTTCAAATCTCCTCTAGGATTTATCTGACATATTTACAGCCTTATATCCACATTAATTCAGAAACTTTCATAGGATTTTGTTTAATTGATTATATATGCTGGCAGCAATATTAAGCATATGCATGGAATTATTGTATACTCACAGCATTTACAGCATGTATAATTCTCATCAGTGATGTGTCAACTTTTTTGCACATCATCCAACCTGTGGACTAGGTTTGCAACCCATCCAACAGTTCCCATGGAACTACTTCTGTATAGCTTCCACAGAAAACATGAAAAAACATCATAACATATCATGGAATGATGCACTGGCTGGTGTGATTTTCTCCTGGCAAATGGAGGCTGGGAGGGAAGAAATACCAAACCCTGTGCAGACTCAGGGAGATATTATTTACAGTCATAACTTTTGCCCAAGAAGGTGAGTCTGCCTGAGCTCTGGAAACAATGGTGGAAGCCCTGAGAGTTTCAGACATAGCTCAGAGCATGAACCATAGATACTATTAATTGCTTCCAAAGGGTGCTCTCTATATTGACCTCAAGATACACAGATCTTCTGCCAGTATGTTCCACAGTTAACACAGAAATACCTTGAAATGAAACTCTCCAGTCTTGTTCAACAAACTATAATATCTTGACCTGGACAGATCTGACCTCAAACCAAATATTTCATTTTTATTTTTCTAACATAAATATTTGATCTTCAGATGAAACATTTTGTTTTTCAGGTTAAAAATGGCAATAGGGAAAAAATGAGCATAGATATCTCTGCAATGAAAACATACACTTTTCTTCTAAAAAAATTTCTAGGGTTTTTTTTGTCTCTGAATGTTTCTGATAAATACACAGCAATGACGTACACATGTATTCACATATACACAGGAGTATATTGTTAGATGCATGTACATAATCTCATATGTATTCACTCTTTGGAAAGATATCAACAATCTGCTAGTTGATAGGTCATGACTCTCCATTTCAGCTTGCTGAGAAAGATTTAAAAATATGGGAAAGTTGGAAAAAAATCATAGAAACAAGCATAAAAAAGACTTCTTGCTTTCTTGGTATGTAAAGGAAATGCTAAATAAACAATTTGTGAACCCAGTAACAAAAGTCAATACTTAAATCCATGTGAGCTCTCCCTTAGTCTATTTATTTTCCTGTCTCGAAATATTAAATGCAAACTTCAATACAAAGCTAAGAGTTAGGTTCCATAAATGGAAGTGCCTTGATGATTGTAAAAAATAATGCTGTGATGTCTCTAGTTGGGAGGTTTAGAAGAAAGAGAACTAAAAAAAAAAAAAAAAAGAAAAAAAAAAGGAAAAAAAAAAGAAACTTTTCCACTTCATCTAGCAGTGCTGCAATACATCACTCCAATTAAATCCCAGCCAATAAGCAAAGGGATGTGTTAAGTAAAATTCATGAGCTTTGAATGCATGTGAATGAATATGCCAATCAGAATCAATGCCACCCATTCATCTGGTGTAACACCATGGTGATGACAATGAGCTTGAAACCAGCCTTTGTTGTCATCAGCTGTGCAGTAGTTGCCACAGCCCAAGCCTGGATCAAATGTGTGGGACATTTAAATCTTCAGCATGGCACCAACACACAGAACATCTTATTCATTCCAAAAAAGGAGCTATAATCAGCCTCCGAGTAAATAATTCAGGATCAGTTCCTTAAGGGGCACAAATTGCCTTCTTTTAAAATGACCAAAATGCTGCTCCTCTGCTTGCTCAACTTTTTGTAGCCACATAGTATATCTGTCCCTTTAGAAAATTTGTTGCTATATTAATGTCTGTAACTGAGCCTTCTGTGGGCCTTAACTGATACCACACTAAGGAATATCTTTGTGGAGACCCCATATCTCAGCCCTTTTGAGTGCTGCAGCGGCAGATGGCTAGCTCTCACTGCTTTTACAATAACCATTTAATTTGTGATGCTTGACCTGAATTCCGTTCCTTGTTTAAAAGTGTGTCTCAGTTCTCAAATGGTATTTCACAGAATTGCCATTTCCATAGTGTTTCCACATGCTGTTCTCCAAATAACATATTTCCCCATAAAACAGGGTGGAAAAAAAGAATATGGAACTAAGTGTCACAACTGAAAATTTTTAGTGTAAGAATATGTATCTAAATACTGATGACAGCTTCATTTTTATTGGATTTAAATTATCCCACTGATATTTGCTTATATGTCAGCTTATATCACTTACAGATCATGCTGTATTTTTAGTGCTTTGTGCTATGAGTTAGTTCTTTTTCTTCCATTGAGTTGTCAGTAGTTATAATGTTGTAAATGTGAAACGCTCTGCTAGAAAAACAGGCCTGTGAGTGGTGACATACACTCAACTTCTCTGAATAAATTAAGCATGCATGCTTTCAGTAATAGATCCACCCATTAATCGGTGTGTTTAAAAAGATGTGACAATCACTGGGTAGAACCGATAGTCCCCCAATTTACCAGCGTATATTACTCACTGCTGAATACTTTCTCTGCACATTTCTCATCTTATTTCTCAGTTTCTATATAGGAAATTAATCTTAAGAGGAAGAACAAGTGATATTAAAGAACCTTATTTGGAAAGAGATTCTTTCTGAGGTTTCTTCTGCAACTAATTAAAATCTCAATCAGAGCGAGCTGAAGACATCATTCGAGTACACATTAGATTAAGAAATATTAAATATGAAGCCTAGATTTATTAACAAAAACATGTCTCCTTTGTTCATTCCCTTCCATTCTCTGGGCATTAATTCATAAGGAGAAAATAAAACTTAATAGAGGGAATAAACGTGAGGACCAGAAAGAGCTAGCAGAAATGATGCTGCAGAAAAGATGCTGTCTGCCCATGAAGATTATCTACAACCATGTATTGTGATCCTTATGGTAGTGACCTAGGCTTTTCCTACTGAAAGTGACCTGATTTTCTTCTATTGGAATTCTGCAAAGCATTTATTAAAAAAAAAAAAAAGTAAAGTTACCCTGCCTGAGTTTTTTGCTGCACCTTGAAGTGATCCACAACAATTTATGCAAGTTCATGTAACCGGCCTGTATATAACTGACAGACAGAAAAGACATGTTACACCTTATAGCAAAAGACATATTTGTTTAAACTCAAAGTGAACGGCAGATTATTTCCAGCTGTAACTAAACCCATACTTTATGTCATTGTGCAGTCAATTATAACTCAGATTTAAGCAAATGATGTATCTCTGAACATACAGCCATTTAGTTCTATGGAAAAGAGTGATAAGCGAATGTGTTTGTAATTTGGGACAGAAACATTGTAATTGATCTGCACTAACATGAGAGTATAAGCAAATCTTCTGTTGATACTTCAGTCCTTTATGTTTTTTACCTGTGTGTTGACCTGGCCTGTAACAAAAACAGTGTGGCCAGCAGAAGTAGGGAAGTGATTGTATCTCTGTACTCAGCACTGGTGAGGCTGCACCTTGAATCTTGTGTTCAGTTTTGGGCCCCTCACTACAAGAAAGACATTGAAGTTCTGAAGCATGTCCAGAGAAGGGCAACAGAGCTGGTGAAGGGTCTGGAGTACAGGTCTCATGAAAAGCAGCTGAGGGAGATGGGGGTGTTTAGCCTGGAGAAAAGGAGGGTCAGCAGGGACCTTATTGCTCTCTACAATTACCAAAAAGGAGATTGTAGCAAGGTGGGGGCCAGTCTCTTCTCCTTGGCAACAAGTGACAGAACATGAAGAAATGGCCTCAAGTTGTACCAGGAGAGGTTCACGTTGGACATCAGAAAGAATTTCTGGATGTGACACCTAGTGCTATGGTTTAGTTGACATGATGGTGTTTAGACAAAGGCTGAACTCAATGATCTTGGAGGGCTTTTCCAACTTTAATGATTCTGTGATTCTACAAGTCTATGACCTTTAAAGACCCAGAAAGCCCTCTGTTGTCCCAGTGAGTATAAGGGCAAAAAGAGTCCCAGAAACATGATCCTTTTTCTCAGGTTTGTCCTCAGGCAGCCACTAAGCAAAATGAAAAGCTGACAAAAATTCAAGCGTTATCAAGAAGAAACATATATTTCTCCAGCTATTCTTCATTATATCAACCATGTCACTACTACCAAGGCAAAAAAAGGAGGTTCTGAAGTTTGTTGCCTCATGGAATTTATGGTTAAGAGTACATATAAGCTTTTCATAAACCTGGGAAGCTCCTGGTCACTTTACTCCCAACTACTTATGACATTAAAAGAATGAAAAAACCTTTCTCCCACCAGTTGCTTTGAGGACAGAATCTCATCCCAAAGGTGACCATACTATTCTTACATACTTGGATATCAGCAGCACAACCAGCATGAAGTTATCAACTCTAAACAGGTTCCAGTCACCTGGACTCTTTTGTTGCTCTCTGCTCTGTAACACAAGCTGTCACAAGCTCCTTAAACCTCTCATCTATTTTATTCCACCAAATAAATCTCAAGGTTTTGCTTCTTATTGTCAAGACAGCATTGAGCTCACACTAGCTAAATGATTGTACAAAACCTCTGTCTACAGCTTTTCTATGAGGAAATGGTATATGAAATTTGGTTTTGTATTCAAAAAACTTTGTGGGAACTAATTTTTAATGCTATTCTATTTGCATTTGGCAATAATGGACTTTGACCTGAGAGGCAATCACTTTCAGTTATACTTAAGAGGACCAATGGGAAACAAGTCACAAACTTTACTGCTTTCTGTGTGTTGCTATGGTTTAAATGTCCATTCAATTAACTGTGAATCTTCTTGGTTTTGAATATATATGACTAATTAGATAGAAAATTACATGGAATCTGTGTTTCTACAAACATACAAAAAATGCACACATTCATATAGAGGGTTCAGTTTTAGATATCACAGTTTTCACACTTAATCTTATTCCAGACAGTTGGTCAAAGAAATTTCATTGCATTTAATAAAACAGATTTCAAACAAAACTTAATAAGAAGTTGCTTAATGGGTATGCAGAGGCAAATTAAAACCAAAACAAAACCCAACAAAGCAAAAAGGCCTCAGTAGCTTTTCAAATTTGTCATAATTATATCAATAACTTTCTTCAGCAAAGTGAAGTTATAGGTATAATTCCTATAGTTAAAGGTATAGTTACATCTTTTGGCTCATTCAGCCTTGCACTGACTTACAAAAAAAAAAAATATTTAGAAAACGGTTAACATTGACCACAGTTGTATTTCATCTCCATTTGCCCGCTAATTAGCCACAATTGTTAATGCTGAAAGCTGGTATTTTCAAATAGTTTCTAAAGAAAATACATAAATTTATACTGAGTTTTAAAATCTGAGCTTCTCTTGCTGCTTGGGGATTTGAATAGGGACTGAATTTGAAGATACAGCTGAGAGGTATTGCATTTATGTTTAGTATTTATGGTCTCAACATTAGAATAAATGTGATATAAATTAAGAGCTACTTTTGAAATATTTCTTTTATAGGTAATTCAATCACAAAATATGTTCACATCACGTTTTCAGGATGTTCTTTAAGATCAGAAATATAGTTTATTAGATCAAAATATTTAGAATCAGTATTCCTTACAATCACAATAGCATGCATATATAAAGAAGTAGAAAATAAAATGACATTATTTAAAAAACATAACAAGTCACCAATTATTTCAGATTTAGGGGGCTGCTTATGGGCTAACTTGAGATGTAAGCAAGTAAGTGCCAATTAATTAGAGTCTGTGACAGTGTTCAGTACCATCTCTTTGATCTTTCACTGGTAGCTGACAACAAAGCAGACATACTCACAATGCTTTAGTCTCAGTCAAGTGATCAGCAAAACATGTTCAGCTCATTTAAATAACAGAAGCTGGTAAAATACAGCTATCCTTTATAGCATTAAGCAAAGATTTGAGTTCAGATGACAGCATCTGGCATTTATAGAACAGATAACGTGGAGCCATTTGCATCAGATGGATAACTTGAGTTAAACTTTAAAAAGGATGAAGCCACAAGCTAGAAGCTAGAATAAATTCCACAATAACTCCCCTGATGAACCACTGGTATTCTGGCTATTTAACCACAGATATACCATTGCTCTGTGAACAGAGTCACACAATCATCTGGGCAGAAAGACACACTGTAGACAGTTCGCAAACAGGGGATGCATTTGTTTCAATTATACCAAAATTCAGAGGAAGCATAAAGCAACAAAAATAAGTGATGTAGACAGGCTAGAATCTAGAGTTCTGTGTATGAAGCTATCACACCTTTTTGATCTGGAGTGTTAGGATTTTTTTCTCTGCATGTATTTTTGAGACTTATTAAAAGGAATAGCCATTTGGCAGTTAAAATGGGAGATGTTTGTAATATAATCAAAATTATATAACAATGACATGGCATCATTATATACACACATTAAAAAGAGACTTTTCTAACCGTGTCATATTTTAACCTACAAAGTCAAAGCAGTCTTGCCTCTCTATTTTATTCTTTATTGATCCAAGTATTTTGGCTTAGTAGAATTATGTGGTTCTCTTCTAGGAGCCAAACTGTTGAGAGGAAGCATAAATTTAACTATATTGATGTTCTAGTTCAACAGAGCACTTGGAGTTAAATCCTACCTCTAATTAACCACCCAAGCTGAAGCCATGCCAAGTACTCTGTGGAATCAAGCCTCAGAGAGGACACGCTGATTTTGTCAGATGCTGTGGACCAGATGCTGGGGAGGACCACAGCAGCCCCACTCCCTGCAGCCGGGTGCTGCAGCAGCAGTGGTCTCCGCCTCTGCTGACTCCCAGACTATTCTCTGGATCTGTGTCTGTGCCAGCAATGGTTCAGCTGACATGACAGCAAAGATTAGCAAGTGCCAGTGTTCAGACCAGAGCACTGTCACTGTTTAATTTGTTCATATAGACTTAGCTCATGTGCATCCCTGTGCCTTATGAGAAAAGGACTTGAAAATGGCAGGTATTTTTTGGCACCTAAAAGTTTTAAGACTCTTAGATCTAAATAATGTCTAATTGTGTGTCTACTACTTACAGGAAACAAGTATGTTGTCCAGAGTGAAAAAAAACTTCAAGAAGCTCTGAGATTTGTCTGTCTAGAGATTCATAAAAGTGTTTTGGTTTTCTGCTTAATTGTATGTGTTGTCTTTATTTTTTCCCTTTTCTTTTTTCCATGATTCTGTGTGCCACTCTGATGTCCTAGAAACAGTAGCTTGTAACTCAGAGGCCATGAGTTCTTTCCACTACCCCTACTTTGTTTGCAAACTGGTTAATACTCTGCATTAAAACAATTATTTATCATATAATCACTCACTCCAACTGTGAGAGCTCCTGGGGACACCCACTCATCTGCCCCTGACTTAACATTTGAGTTCAACTAAACTTAGACAATTTTTGTAAAGGGAGGGTTCATTTTGGGAAAAATATTCTTCCTATATGCTCTCCTCTGGCCTGGGAAGTGGAGCACAAAGGTCATATTTTCTAGGCAGAGTATAAGAGTGGTTATGTCATGTCAAATTAAAAGTTCTTCTTGTCCAGCATCCCATTCCCATCAGTGGCCAACAGCAATGACACAGAAAGACATGGTAGTGCAAAATATATCTAATTTCCTGCAAAAATGTTTCCAACCATCAGTGGTTGTTAGTGGCTGTTAGTGGCTCTTTGAGACCAAACATCTCTGAAATGGTAAGGCTGCAGCTTGCAAGAAGGTTATGAAATCACTTCATGTATTAGGTTTAGATGTAGCTCAGGGCATTATCACTTACCTGTAGACCCAGGAGAACAGGAGATGGGATCTTCTGTTAAGCTTGTCCAGTTAAAATCATGCATTTTGACACTTGTTTCAAGAATTTCTTATTTTGACTTAGCTTAGCCGTGTTCCAAAATGATTTAGGTTAAAACATTGTAAGCTTAGTCTAAGCAAAAAGAATTTTAAAAGGAGTTTTTTCACATTGGATTAACCAAACTAGTTGAAAATTATAATTTAACTTAAACTGCTGTAGCGTTGTAGATCTAGATGTGTAACTGAAAGAACATGGCTTCAGGCACACATTAAAATATCCGGTTAATCACAGTAGTAAGATGACTAGCCCAGCCCTGAGCCATAACATGAATTAGTCTATCAGCTCTCATACTTAATCAAATCACAACATCACACTATTTTTTTTTCATCCACTGAATATAACATACAGCCTCAAACTATCCACTAGCAATAGACCAAGGAAGCAACTATCCTTCTTAGCTTGTTCTGAAATCACTGAAACCATCTTCTTGAAGAAATATGTGGAAGTGAAACACATGCTACCAGTGCAGGTAAACTTTCCCTTTCCTTATAATAATGTATTTATTAGAGGGGAAAAAAAAAAAAAAAAAGGAAACAGAATCTGCCAGAAGGAAGACTGAAGCTTGTTGTAGCAGTCCTGTACCCCACTTCAGTCTTACTGGAGAAAAGCCTTTTGTTTACTGTTAACACATGCAACAATTCACCAGAATACAACTCAGATGAAGCCACACAGGCTGATTCCCACTTCAGAGACCTGGCACATCAATTAAGAGATGGCTTGTGCTTTCATTCTGAAACTTGAAGTATCATCACTTTAACATTCAATTCAGCCTATATGACCCTTTTTTACCACACCTTAAGGTCATTTACAGCAGTAATAATAACAATGCTGGACACTCAGCCAAGCCAATGTCCAGCTAAAACTACACTGCACAACCCACTGTTCTGTACAGGTTTTCCTGTCTGGAAAAGGCCAAATCATTTAAGAAATTGGCTTCATACTCAGGAAACAATGCTAAAATTTTACTACTGTGCTTCTAGTGAAATACCTAAAAAAATTATTTTAACTTTTCATTTATGATAAAATCATTCTCAGTCTCTCTGCCAGTTACTAAATTTAAGTATGTAGGTGTTAAGTGATTTAAATGTCTTAGTCTCAAGGATTTTAGTTCAAAGCAAATATAGCAAAATATGACTTTTAAAATTCATTTGAAGTTTAAAGACATTCATTTTCAATGATTTCATACATATTTTATGTTTTGTTTCTGTGAACATTGAAATGAATGGCTTGGCAGGCAATAATATCAAGAATTTTAAAAAATACATTTTTTAAGCACAAGAATTTGTTGGAAACTTAAGTTTAGAAGTTATATTGACTCCAGAAGGAAAGGCATCGCACATTCACTCTTTCATTCATATAAAGTAAATACAGTTCCAAATCTCAGACACTGAAAATTCATAGCAAGCTTCTAGAGACAGATCTGCTAAATGAAATTTGTTCCTAGAACTTTCAGCGTTAAAACTATCAAGCCCACTTGACAAAGTTGCAAGCTTCTTTCTTTTTCCAATTTATGAATAAAAAACCAATTTGGGTAGCTTTTGTAAGTTTTGGTGGGGTTTTTTGAGATATTCATAATCTTCAAATAAGATTAAATAAAATTGCTTTTTACACATTGCCTACGCTTATATAGCATGGTATTGTATTTGGATGATGTTTAATGGCTTTTATGACAATAGCTCACCTTTGAATTAAGAAAGTACTTCTTAAAAAATAACTGAGTCTACAGAAAATAATTTGAACCATAGAACAAGCCAGTGTTGCAATAGAAACAAATGTAGGTCTCTTGTCCCCTGGTTCAAACCCAAAATACAAACACATCTTTCCACTGATAACTGGACACAAGCAAGGATCATTCCCTATCTCATAGCACTTACACACTGTAAACCAAACTGGATAAAGGAGGAAAGAAAAGTCAAAGAAAAGAGAACGGCACACCCTGTGTCACTTACTGAGGAACTGGGAATAGACAGAGCTGCACTGATACTTTGAAAAGTGGAATGCTTCTCACTATATATGGTTACATGCAACACATATCCAAGCTCTTCTCTCGATGTTGCATTTACAGTCAGTCAAGGACTGGTCATTACAGACCATGTAGTGGAAGTGTAATTCTGTTCAGCTCAAGGTAGGTGCATACATTGTGGGTTGTATTCACAAGACAGTAAGAAAATCCAAAGATGATTAGCTGAGGAAAATATTCGACTCTTCCAGAGACTGCAATTTAAGTGAGATGAATCTTACCCAGTATGCTGTACTGTCTATCCTTTAATCCACACTGTCTTTCAAATACAGAAATCTGCAGTAGACACCCCAGCAAAATGCTAACACACCTGGAGATTTCTTTTATCATCTGGGAAATATAGGCAACTCCTGCTGCACAGCCAGGCTTAATACCAGCACATAACAGAAGAGGTGCAGCAATCACTTAGCTAGAACTTCTGGAGACTGTAATGGAACTGGCAAGACAAACATTTTCTGTACAGAAAAAGATAAAATGACTAGGAAAATTCTGATAAATGATCACTCCAAACATGGCCCTGTGGCTGTGTATCTGAGCAGGGTTTAAAGGGACAACTGTTCCTCCATATCATACCTTCTGGCAAGGCTTGTCTCAGTGTTGCTGCCTCCATCTAGCCTCTTTCCAAAACTCTGGTGAGAAAAATGAGATGTATTTGAGTCTTGTGAATCGTTTTCTCAAGACTGTCCAAGTTAGTTTTTAACACAGGGAGCATTAGAGTTGCCTGACAAAAGGAATCCCTGACAATCTTGGTAGAAATTAGTGTACTTCCCATTTGCTTTTTCATGTTGAGCTTCTTGAAATGCTAATGGTACAGCAGCTGAGGCTGCAGGTAAGCTAAGCAGCTGCTAACAGGTTTGCTGTACTCATGAAAAATCAACAGCTTATCACATTAGCAGTTGTGAGTCATACTCCCAATGTTCCGTTTGCATTTACTATTACTGGTAGAGTATGAGCATCACTATCATATCATATTAGTATATTAATACAGCACTGGTCAAATGTGTCCACACTGATCCAGTTGTTTGTGCTATGTAATACTGTGAAGCATCCCCTAGTACATGGTACGATCCCACTTTGACCTAAATCATACCCTTTTCATGAGGCAGAAAATGAAAAAGAAAAAAAACCACTGTACATAAAAAGGAGTGGATGGAGCACATTCTGAGCAACTGGATAGTTTAGTGGACAAGTTGGTTAATAAAAGAATGATTAAACGGCCTAGAGTTCTTCCACCAGAAAAAGAGAGAACTAAACCAGGAACATGATGGAGGCTTGAAAGTCCAGAGTAGTTGTAGGACAGGTTTTTTCCATTGTCTTCCTTCCAAAAAAAAAGAACGAGGAGTCCGAACAACCAAAATTGAATAATTTTGTAAATTGTTTCATAAATAAGTCTATATTTCCTTTGAACAGGGTGTAATGGATGTTAAATAAATCACATGATGTCTTAAAGTGAAATTGAATGGAAACAAATCTTTCAAGGATGATCACATACACAGAATCCCCACATTTCTGCCTTCAGAAGCTCCTGACTATCAAAGTGATGGAGGGTGGAAGAACATCCTGAGGAAATATCTGTTCTTTAAACTTCTTCCAAACCAAATATTTTTGGGCTCTGTAGGAGAAAGGGAAACTTTAGACTGATCTAGAATGATCAATGTTTGTGAAAGTGCACTGCAGCAAGATACAACAGCTGTTAAGTCCCAATATCTGTCTCTCTTACACATCTCCTGTTTGATCTGCCAAAACTTTTAGCAGATCCATTCACAGGCACAAATTGTATCTATTGTCATATTGAAGTCTTTGGGAATGAAATGACTGGTTGCTATTTGCATATCAGTCACCATTGCCCCAGTTGCAAGTTTTGCAATAAAAAACTTCCTTAGCTGCCTGACATATTGGTAAACTACACTCTGGAAACCTCTCAGATCCACTCAAGAGTTCAGACCTCGGACAGGAAAACACAAATCTTACAAAAGAGGTGTAGTGGGTTCTGCTTCATCCCATGTGACTAATCCAAAAATGGACAAGCTATGAGTGCTCTGAGTGACATTCAGATCACTTGGCATACATGTGACAAGGGGCACAGATGTCTGTGTTCAGATGGCAATATCTTGAGATAGAAAATCCTATAGTCACTCCTGACAGTATTTACAAGATGTGACTGGCAGAGGATGATTATTTTCAACCAGTTAACCTGATTCTGCAAGGAATTTACCATATCAGATATTGAGCATTTTGGTTCTGCTCAGGGCAAGTTTTGAAGGATATGCTTTAAATATTACAGATATTCAATTACTGAGGTTGTAAGTGGCAACCTGAAAGTAGAGAAGCACCTTGTAAACAGTCCTTAATTTTAAATGATAGGTAACCTCACTTTCACCAAAAGGGTAATTACTTATCCACCTCTTTGGCTACAAAAGCTCTTAGGCAAGTCTTGATCTTTTTGTATGCTCTTAGTGTTCAAAAGATCTTAATCTTTTGCCTCCCAGCAGCTTCCTTGAATTATCTGCAATGAATGAATCAGTTTTGTATTTCTAAGTCAGGAAAGACCAGCTCTTCTTCAAAGGTTACAGTTACAGTGACTACTTCCACATCCCCTAGGCTCTGACTAGATGAAGAATGTTTTACACCTTTTAGCTCTATCAAACATCACTGCTATCAGATCTTGCATTGAAAACAACCAGTAAGAAAAGGTGTGCTGAAGACTTTGTAAATCACTGGGGAAATTATTAAGTTAAACATATGTGAAACAGAGACACTCCACAATATTCAATTGAATAGCTGAAGAATTAGAATTGAAGTTGTTTATTTTAAAATAAGAATGCAACATGCAATACCCACATGCTGTTCACAAACCCACCTGACTAAATATACACACTCATTTTAGCATTTTGTGGGCCCTACAGAAATGGCCATTCTTACTACCACAGCTGCAGTAGACAGTGTTTTGCCTGCAAGCACCAAAGAAATAAGAACTTATGATGCTAATTATGCCAAGGGATACTCACCCATTAAACTATTTCTGGTAGACCCAGCCTATACCATTCAGTGCAATCATGTAAAACAGTGAAATGGTAATTAGCCACGAAGCTTGGTATATGTGAGCCTTACAACATGACTCACATATCTGGAAATAAGATTTCATTAATCTGTAATTGACCATTAAAGCATGAAATTTTTGCTACACTTTCACCTTACTGAGATTACTCTTGCTATTTCACTAGCAAAAATCCATTCCTGAAGCTATAATGCTGTAATGCTACACCAGAAAAACTGCAGTAAGAGTTTTCATGGAAGTCAACCAGACCAATCTTAAGGTTATAACACTATATAGTGATGTTACATCCTTCCATTTCAAGATAGGTTTTTATGGAGTTGTCTGGAATCATTGTGGATGGGGATGTTCACTTTATACAAAAAGTAAAACCAGCAAACAATTGAAAATAAAATGGCTTGAGAAAAGAAACAGATGAATGAAAGAAGAATACAGAAAGGTAGGAAGAATAGGAGGAAAGGAAGACAAGGAGGAAGAAAAAAGAAGGAAGGCAGGAAGGAAGGAAGGAAAGAAAGAAGGGACTAAATATAGTCTGAGAAATATTCATAGAAGTTTTGATCATAACCATGTGCAAACAGTGTCTACCTGGCTACTTGTGTGCATTTAGTTGGGAAAGCAAGTAGCTGACACCAGCATATTTAAGAACTGTTCTCCTTACAGGTTTTACACGGAAATCTCAGTCTGGTAATAAAGCTGGATTTTACCATACATCTTCACACTGAGTAGTAGTGCCTTGTCCTCTGCAAATTAAAAGTGGTTAATCTGTGGATATGTTTTAATGGCTTTGAATGGGCTTTAGGTTTGGCCCTATACCATAGTGTCACTAACATCAATGTAATTTTCTACATAGAAAGGTTTTACTCAGTACAAACACTATTTAAATTGATCATTATTTTTAAACCTTTTTTTTATTTAAAGTACACATTTAGTCTGAAAATATTAAGGTTACATGAGTATTTGCTTTCCTAATGGGACTTCTTCCCTCCACCTCTGCCTCTTGTATGTATCGGTATAAGGTCTGGTTCACCTCAGCTGCTGCTGTGGAGCATGAGTTGTGCTTCATACTGACTTAAAATTCTGTACCCATGCAAAATATACCACAACAGGTGGCACACAAAAGGCTCTAAAACTTATGTCTGTGGCTTGAAGCTACTACCCATGCTAGAAAGGATGAGTGAGGTCAGAAATAGCCTCCAGAAGAAAGGAGCCCTTTCCTTGGAATGCCTGAGAAGTGGTATGCTGATTACCTACCTTGTTCGGACCCTAGCCAATGACTAGTTGTCAATGACTAGTGTCAAAATCTTTCTAATACACACCAGTTGTGGATGAAATGCAAATGAGAAATGCTCCTATGGGACAGTTTGACAATTTTTTTCAAAATGGTTTCCATCGTACTGCACGTGCAGAGGTGTTGTCCCAAAACATTGATTCTGTGATGCTGTGATCCTACCATGCAGAAATGGAGGTTCACTTCCTCAGTTCCTTCTAAGTCTGTTCTGTGCAGCTCAGGCAGTATTAAGTTTTAATGGGCTGACTTTCTTGAACCAAGCAGAACTTTGTTTCACACATGAATTCAGAGGTTTATGTTGGATCCGGGTTTAGATTCAGCACAAACTACATGACAGCAACAGAACCTGCTCCAGTTTCATGCCTTAGACAAGCTACAGACAAGCTCCATCATAGTAGGAAACTTCATCATAGTAGGATGAATGATTTGTTTTGCTTATGGTCTTGCTTGGACTGGCATTTTTATTGAAAGACAAAAATGTATTAAAAATGCCAACGACTAGAATGTACAGGGGAGACAAAAGTATTATAAAGAATCAAGATATTTATTAGGAAAAAGTGTTATAAATATTTTTATTATTAATATAGGGGGTTTTCCCACTATTATTAATTTGGTTTTCAGAATAGACAAAACAGTCTTTCAGTGATGCTATTTCAAAGAATAGATATACAAATCTGTACTTGCTACAGAGGAAAGTATATGTATATGTAGAAAAAAAATAGGAGAGATTTCCTTGGTGCTTTTGAAATAAAACTGTGTAATACATAAGATGATTAATCTGTGCAACTAAAAAGAAAAAGGTAAATGACAGCCAACTGGAGGAAGATTTTTAATGATCCCTGGCACGGACTAACCTTAGCTATCATGTCATTAAAAATCTTCATTAATGCTCTCAAACAAAAAGAAAACAACATGTTGATAAACTCATGATTTATTTCACATTAGGAAGTACATGTTAGTACAGAGGAATGATGCACAAGACCTACAGAGACCAAAAAAACATTAGTGACTTTGATAAGTACACATTAGCACTTCTCAGGGAAAAGAATCAGAAATACAAAATATTTAGTGGAAACAAAAATATGGAAAATAATGCTGTTAGCAAGTTAGTGCGCAGCAATTATATGCAAAATTTCATTACAAAAATTCACGAATATGCTGCATTTTGGCATGCTGTGCAGAGATACCTGATCACAGAATACAGCACTTCCAAGTGGCCCCTGTCCAACCATAAACAGAGTTTGTTATTATACTCTCATCCTACCATAAACAATGAAAATTTGAATTCTGTTGGGTTTTTCACCAACAAAAGGAACTGGGGACACTGTGAAGTGTTTCTTTAATGCAGTCCTGTTTTTCAGCACCTATGTGCAGAGTCTTCTTTCCTTGAGCATAACAGAATCAAACTACAAACCTCTTACCAAAATTCAAAGATCATTTTGAGATCAGCACCTGTTTGAGGACTACATAAACTTTCTGCAGGCCATTGACTGTGCTCACCAGCTGTGCCTAGGCACAGACCAGGTTGCAGGTCTGCAGTGGTCCATATCACAGCTGTAACATTACAAAACCATGGAATGGTTAAGGGACACCTGGAGGTCATGTAGTCCAACCTCCCTGTTGACACAGGGTCCCCTTGAGCACGTTACTCAGGATTGTAACCAGACAGTGTTTCCATATCTCCAGGGAAGGGGATAGGCAAACCACCTCTCTGGGCAACCTGTTCCAGTGCTCAGTCACTCTCATAGAAAATAAGTCTATTTCACATTGTCTGTACAACTCAGGTTGTGACAACTCAAGCTCTCTCAGCCAACACAAAGGCACAGTTCAGGAGTTAGGCTGTCCCAGGGACCATTTCCAATAGAGAACTTTGATAAAGACAATATATTTCAGGCAGGTATGAGCGTTTAGCTGTATGGGTAAGAACTATGCCATGCCTAGATTAGCCTCAGGGCCAGAACAGTTCATGGACTGTTTTATTATTTAGTATATATCTAGACATGTGCTCAGAGGTCTTCTGCTTCAGATAGCCGACATTTGCCCTGTTTCCTCCTTCTTCCAAACAAATTTGTTTAGCAGTACACATTCTCTCTGTCACTACCCTGTCTTCCACTCAGTTTTGCCATGCAGGTTTTGCTTAGGACACAACAATTATGTCAGACCTTTGTCATCAATCATCTATTTGCTTGTTCCTTCATTTCACTTAAACAGACTTTATGTCCACACTTTCCTAGGGTCCCTTGACACCTCCATAATTTTCAAAACCAATGAAATTCCAAATTCTCAAAGTCTCTTTCAAACAGAAAGAAAAGGTTAATTGCATATGTATACAAAAAATTACTTTCTATCTATTTCCAGACACTAAATCAAACCCAACCCTATCCTAAAGCCTTTAGCATTATTCCAGTTCACACCAGACTTTTTTCTATTGGGAGGGGTGGGAGTGAGGGACTGCTTCCCATAAGCCCCTAGAGAACTCCTGCTCTTTCCTGCAGAATTTATGGATGGTAACAAATCTAGAATATTTGGGTTTCCCTCTGTAGTGTCTTGAAGAGTCACTTTGTCTGGGAAACTGTATTAAACTTTACATCATGGTATATAGATTATCTTTTTGCATAAATTTATTCATAATGTAAATCTTAAAAACAGATTGGCAAGGGGCTGTTATTATGGAGGATACCTTTAAAATTTCTCAAGTTCTGAGCACTTACTTTGTGCAAAACACCCCAGCAACTAAACATTTTGATTTAAAATTTTCTAGTATCAAATCAGAGAGGCATTTTAATTTTAGAGGAGACTAATTTTCTGTAATACAATTAATACTAATTTTCTTTAATACAATATGATTTTTTTCCAGTTTAAATTGAAATAATCCAATGAGTCATATTTTTCTACTCCCTTTTAGCAGCATCACAGGCGAGATTGATGCAAGTTTTTAGCCTTCCCCGAGTATAACTAATACCGAGCATATACCAGTATACTACTTTTTTATACTTTATCTCACATTCTAAACTCATCAAAAGAAATGCATTCACCTTTTTTTGAGACAATAAGTGGCTGTCAATATCATGGGTGCTTGTTCTAGAGCTGTTCCTCTGAGCTGAATCTTCAAACTCCAATCAAACCTTCCTACCATCCTGCCAGCCAGGGGCTATGCTGGCCTTCCCAGTCTGGACAAAAGAACTTTAAAATCTTACAGGCTTTCCCAAAATGTTTTATGAGTTATCAATGAGGATAACTCCCCATGGTAGAGGGGCTGTAACCAAATTCTTTAAGGTACCTTTCAATGCAAACTATTCTATGATTTTATGATCTCACCTCTTTTCTACAAATTTGGTAGATGAATCCTTTTACACTCAAATGGCACCTTAAATTCTCTCACTTTATGATATATGAATTTATTATTGTATTTAAAAATGGTATGATGTCAAACAGTACTAAGATATTAATGACAAAACAAAATCTCAGTCACTCTGGGAAAGAATCTCTGTTTATCTACACATCTCCAGGACATCTAGCAGATGTAGGTCCTGTACTTGTATCTCAGGACTCAGTCATACCACCGTACCATAAATGTTAAATTACAATAGTAATTTATTAGTGACAGAGGCAAACAGTACCAAATGAGCCTTTTAATAACAATCTTTCGTACCTTTCTGTATATAACAATAGTTGAATGCCATTGAAAAGATCTTAGAAATTAATGTCAAGCTGATGCTTCCAAATGGAAGCAAACGAAATAGTGGAGTCATGGTTTTAGCGAAGAGCAACTGTGTTATTTTCTAATTGAAATGACTTAAAAACTTGTTCTTCAATACTCTCCGGTGTGTTTCATATATTATTTGATTTCCCTGCATTTCAGACTGAAATTCCTTGCTGAGGTACTTAGCATAAGAAGCAGAACATGTAGCAGCTTTATTTAAGCCCATCTGATTTACTATTAGCAGACACAGCTAAGGGTTAAGACCTGAACCTATTATTATTAATTCAAGCTTTATGGACACCATTAAATTAGGCCAAAGATTTGCCATACTTTTACCAGAAAGGTATGAGGTAAATAGTTGTACAGGGCTAATGGCCAACAAATATTAAAAATTTAAAAGTGGATCTCTTTTAAAAATGTATATTGAACAGAACACTGAGCTCCCTCAGGTCATAAATCTTCTGGTCCCCTCTGTGTGGTCCCCAGCATAAATTAATCTCTTCTTATAAAGTCACCTATGAATTAAAGAAATTTTAAACATAAAACATAGGTTTGACTAGCAGTTCTTGACATCTGAGTCACACAGTGACGCAGGTCATACTGACGGTTTTGGTAATATTTTCTGGGACTAATAAAAACCATGAATTATTTCACTGTCTAACATAAACAGGTCACATTAGCCTTGTCTTATTATGACAACTTGTATCTGTTACAAAACTTTTCCTCTCAAAAATATAATAACTGAGCAAAGCTTTTTCCTGTAGAAGTTAGTGTATGTCATTATAGCTTTTGATCACAAATAAGTAAACAAAGTACCTTTCAAATTCCTAAAACAGATGGGTAGCTCTTATATTGCTGATTTCTGAAGATTTCTTCTGAAAAAAAACCCAAAACAACCTGAACACCTGCATTATAATTTGCAAAAGGTGGTTCATCATTTAGGTTGTCCTTCCTGCAGTGGCATTAATTATTATCTGGGAATATAGATTAATTTTAAATTGAGTCAGCATTAATTTATGAATTTTTATGAGCTACAAATGAGCTCTATAGGAATTGTAATTTCTGTGTCTATGTCACATGACTACTTTCTGAATCATGCACCTTAGATGTCTGGAGAAGGTGTTCCAGTTCCTCCTGCAGATAAAGTTTAGCAGTTGAATATTTTTGTGACCAAAATATGGATTTCATTTTTTAACATCATCCTGCTCTATTAAAACAAAAATAGGATTTGGACAAGAAGCATATAACTGTCACTTTACTGGAAAAGAAAACCTTTTCCTTGTGCTCAACAGTTTCTGCTATGCTAAAAGCCAATGCCATTTGATAATTCTTCAAAGCACTGCTTAGTTCTTTCCATTTTTTAAAAGTATGTTTCCACTCAGGAAGAATTTTTCTAAAGAGAAAACTGTGCTACAAGGAGAAAAAGACAGATGTGTTTGGCTTGAGGAGAGGACCTATTGGATTTGTATTGTCCTTTATCATTCTTTTCTTACCTTATGCATTCTTTTCCTACCTTATACATTCAAGAGCTGCAAGCTACAGTTCCTTATTCTCTTGTTTTATTTGATTACCATCTGAAAAATCTGCTCTAAGCAATCACTCTTCTTCCAGTTAACCTGTGCAGGCTACAAATGGAAGAGGGGAGGGGACCAGAGCTGCCCACTTCAACCACAAATTTTTCTGAAGGCTGCTGGTGATACTGCTTCTGGCCCATCTCATCCTTGTTCCCCCTGGAAAACACTGCTTAAAAGGCTTGTATCCTAATGAGAAGCTTTATAAAATGAGGCTGTAACTTCTGAAAGCGATGAAGGATTTAGTTCAGTTCTACTCCCACTGAAATGAAAGCTAAAACTCTTGTTGACATCCAGGAGAAAAAACAACCTCTCATCAGGGACTAACATGCAGCATGTTTGAAAATCCCAGCTCCCCACAAGTTGCACACATTACACTAAAACTAAAAATTTGAGGCATTTCTTTCGACACATTCATATTCTTCCATTTACTTATACGTCTTGCAAAATGGGAATGCAGTCACTCACGCTCGTAGCTAAAACAGTGCGTATTTTGTCAGCTCAGTAGCTGAAGAGTGGGGCAATAACAGGTAAGATCAAAGGGCTTAAATAGCCTCTGCGGTCAGAATGACAAAATGCTTACAGCCTCGCATAGGATATAGTCATTAGAGTGGGGAAATGAACGATTTTGCTGAATGGGCACAATGGTAACTGATTTGGTGTGAAACAATGGGCCTTCACCTCATTGTAAGATCAGGAAGATTTGCTAGGTACACAGGAACACTGCAGCTTCGTTTTGAAGTTAATATGGGATGAATAAAACAATGGGAGAAATGATCCAAGTGAGGCAACATTAGAGCAGGAACATTGATGGGGTCAGGATAGTTTGACCTTTAGGGTCAACCAGATCAAAGGGTTTGCTGATTAGCGAAGTTGCTTTTTTTCTTTTTTTAATTACCGTAAAATTGGCGTCTCCATGGTTATTCTTTTAGTTACCTTTGCAGGTAGACATTGTCTATATGAAGCAGAAAAAATAATTCATGACAAGCTCTTTGTAATTTGAGAAGAGAAGGTGTATCCACTACAGGAAAACAAATTCCATGGAATGTGTGTTCTTAAGGATGGCACTAATTCCTCTTATAACATAAATGCCTGATCAAGTGCCCACTGCAGTCAATGGAAAAGCTGCTTAATGGCTTCAGAGAAGTTTATCTCAGCCTTAAAAAAATGTTACCGAGCTTATTTTATTAAGAAAATAGGTTTCCTTTGCTATTTTCTCTCCATATTTTGAATGTGTGAGAAAATAAAGTCATTGTTTTGATTGCAAATAGGGTGCCATAACAAGAGGAGGGCTAAAAAGGTGCATTTTTACAAATGAAAGTAGTGTCCTTCTATATCAATAGGTCATACTTCTGAAGTCCTTTTTTGCTTCCAAAGCATTAGAACAAGACCCACATTGTGGTCTGCTCTTTTTGCAAGACAGTGAGAAGGTAGATTCAAAAACTTCACTTACTAGAATTAGGCACCTCAGTCCATATTTAGGTAAACGGATTTAAAAGTGTGACACTAGTGACGTGCCTCTGGCCACCAAAGTTTTCCATGTTACTCTGCCTCTTCAGGGTTGTTTTCGTTGTCTTACATTAAGAAATTGCCCCAATATAGACTTCAGTTCTCCACCTGACTCCAAAAGCAAAGGAAACTTAGTGCAACCAAGGCATTTAAAATAAAAATCACCTCTGAGTATTGCATTACATCATTGTTTATTTGGAAGCTGTTTCAAGTTAGGACAAGTTGTTCAGGAAAAGAGGGAGCAGATTTAGATGTAAAAACCCAGATACCACTTAGGAAAAGACTGGAAGCTCTGCAGTGTTTCCTCCACTGTCTTCTTGGTATCTGTTAACTTGTTATCCTGAAATCTCATACAATTTCCTAATATTTCTGTGAATGACCTTGAACCTCATCCTCTCTACATCTCCAAATGATCCGTTCTCCTTAAGAAAATCCTATCCATCAGTCAAAGATGTGGTCCAAGGGAGTTGATTCTGGATTCTTGTCTTTCTCATTAAAAAACAACCCTATGACATGGAAATATCAAAAATCTAAACAAATTTAAAATGCTTTTGTTAGGTTGATAAACTCAGTTTTATGTTTTTAAGAAGACAGTTGACAAAATATGTGCCAAAGTCACACAAGGACTATATCTTCATATTTTCCAGATGTTAATCCACACGTTTTATGCATATTTTGTAGATAGCTGCATCTGTGCCCATCTATTGTGAGACAGAAAGGTGTTTTCCAAGTCATATTTGTAACTTTAAAGTAGCAGAGCATAAATTTTTCAAATGAGAAAAGGGACATGATTTGTCAGAGGGTTATAATGCATTCAGGTTATTCTTGAAACAACACAGTCACGAGCATTGAGGCCATGCTGCTGAGAACACAGCTGCACTGGGCAGGGCACGTCTCCAGGATGCAGGACTACCGCCTCCCTAAGACTGTGCTCTATGGTGAACTTGCCACCGGCTGCTGCAAGAGAGGAGCCCCAAAGAGGAGATACAAGGACTCCCTGAAACAATCTCTCAGCCTTGGCCATATTGATCTTCACCATTGGTCTACTCTGGCCTCCAATCGGGAGGCCTGGAGACACACCATCTATAACGCTGCTGCTTCTTTTGAGAACACTCACAGGATCACTCTCGAGGAGAAAAGACAACGCAGAAAGAATCACATCGATCTCACCCAGGGAGTCTTTCTGCTGTGCCTTCTGCAGCCGGGCCTGTCTGTCTCGCATTGGCCTCTTTAGCCATCAGCGCGCCTGTAGCAAGCGTGGGTAGAGCCCTTCTCAAATCTTTGTTCACAAAGCCTGGCCATGATGATGATGATTAGAAATGTCTTCCAAATAAATATCTTCATAGTTGGATGAGCTGACTTAGTATAAGAATGTATTTCAAATTAGCATGTCTCAAGTAATTTCTCTTTGAGAATTACATGGTTACAGATCAAAATGGAAATCTGGAGGCAAGTTATGGAATAGATAAGACATGAAAATATAGTAAATCTGGACTCAGATATTAAATGTTTTTTAGATATGTCCTATACTTTGTTCAAGAAAATTATTTATCTGTAACACAGTTTCATTACATTGCGAGAAAAGTGAAAGAAATAAAGCTTTCTCCTGTATTTGTTAAACATTCCTACTAACTGCATTTTAAGAAGCAGGCAACCATACTACAAACTTCTATCTCTGTGAATATTTTGTGAACTCAGTGCAAGTCACCTCCAAGAAAATTTGGTTTTACAATTGGTAGGATTTGAACAAATTCATCAACAGATGACATCAAAACAGGTTTTGAACTGAGATGTGTATATAAACACTAAGAATCACCATAGCCTTTCTGCAAAAGAGAAAGCAGGCATTTTTCCAAAGATAGGAGAGCAAGCACAGAGCTGTATGGAAGTATCTCATGAATGTTAATGCTTCTGTCCTGAACTAAGAAAGTTATGTTATTTCAGCTTTAGAGAAAGAGAACTGAGCCCAGAAGTAGAAATTCTAATTCTGTAGCTGTCACTGGCCACCTTACTGCCCTTACTACTTTGAGTGAGGTCAAGGTTTCACTTAGAGGCATTGAACAGGAGCTTTCATTTAATTTATTTCAACTTCAGGAATTTAATTTCTAAGTTCTAAGTCACGAAGTTTAACTACTGATTCTGGATTTTACCAATGACATAAAACTTTTGGGGCAGCTGAGTTTTAAAACTTTTACAGCTTTTAATTACTTGCAGTAAACATTTGCTTTAAAATAATTTCCACATTAGCTCTATGATACTTGTTAAAGTCATTGCAGTGGATCAAAGCACCTCAGACCTACCATTATGGGGGAGTAATCAGGAGGACACTCCTCCTGGACAATCCTCCTAACCACTGTCCTCCTGCTCAGCAGGACAGTGGTTAGAACAGTCTTGGGCATCCTGTGATTGCTTTGAAAGATTTTGGAAAGCAGCCTTTATGGAAAATATCTGGAACTCCCTCAGACTGGCATAATTTCAGACCTCATAGACCAAGAAGGCATTCAAAGCAAAGCCCAGATCCTGAAGGGATAATTTATATGGAAATTTTGCAGTGTTTGGTATTTAGGAACCTGGATTCTATCCATTGCTAACTTATTATTTTTTTCCTAATTTACCCAGAAGGCTTATGAAATGCATTAGAAGTTCTAAATTAAAAAAAAAAGAGATACTGTTGTGCTCTCCCATAATCATGCTGTCACTTAAGTATATGGCTCCCAAAGAGATCTCTGCTCTTGTACCCATTCTTGGTCTAGCCAGGATTTATATGGTAGCCCTATACAAAAGGAACTACATGTTCAAAGAAAAGATCAAGTTAAATGTGTAACTAAGGCTCCAGTTTGGCATCCACTGTGTTAGAAACTAAATCAGCTGCTAGAACATACCTGGTGAGCAGCTGCAGACTGCTGCTGAGTTATTGGAGACCTCCCACTTGGTTGCTCTCTGTCTGCTGGATCTACCTCTACACCCTAATTGTACGTGAAGTGTCATGAAAGGGGAATTCCAGTACTGTGAGGGGAGAGGTGGAGGTTTGCTTTGGGAAAGGACAATATGACTTGCTGTGCAGGCACAATGCCTTAAGAAAGCACGATGTTGTGAGTGCAGGTCAAATAAAAATCTCTTACACTGGCAAATAAGAAAAATAAAGTATTGGTGGGTTTAGTGCATGCAAATATTTAAGGTTTATTTTGCCTTTCAAAGTTGCAGTTTTATGTAACAAATTATTTATTTCAAAGGATGGACATGCTAACACAGTAACCAAGCATAGACTCAGAGAATCCTTTGCATGACATACAAAATCTGAGTTCATGTATGATAACAGTTTCTGCTACAGCTCACTTTTACAAGCCTATAGGAAGCACTACTTGACACAAAACCAGTATTAAGGACAGAACTGCAAATCTCAGGCCCCCAGCTATTAGAAGTACAGCGAGGCAATGAGCACTCCAAACTCTGCTATGCTCTGGAGAAGCTGGGGCAGTGTAAAGGCTGAAGGAACACACTGTGGCTGAAGGAGCCACAAGGTGAGCACAAGGAGAGAGAGGGAGGAAGCACGCACCCCTGCAGTAATCAAAACCCGGGAAAAGCTTCTCTGCTGCTGCCCTTTTCAACCTGCCCCAGGCCTCAGCCCCACATTCTGCAGGAGACAAACAGCCCTGAAAATCAGGCCCCTTTAAAGAGCTCATGCTAAGCAGTCAAAATCAATTAGCACTCTCAAAGTAGGATGAATAATAATGGATACAGAATTGCTTTGGTACTCAGGGGACTAGGATTCAATTCTTACCTCTCTTAGACTTCCTCTGTGACCTTGGGCAAGCCTATCTGTTGCTCTTTTCCTGTAAATCATGTTTTATATAATTTTATCTCACAGAGCTTTTTCAAGGTTTTTGAATTCATTGATTGAAAAGTACTCAAATTCTATATGCCATGAATCTATACAGTTTTAAAAATGTAAAATTGTGTGATTTTGGCTTTAAGACACTGAGATAATTGCAGTATATTTTGAAGCTGTATTAGTGTTTTCTGAAAGGACCTATAAAAAAATATAAAGATGCAAAGAAATATAGCATGTGCAATATTTTTTTCCAAGAATCTCTGGTAAGAGACAGGAAGAAAATAAATAGATTAATTATTTTGCACTGAGACAAGTCAATGTCCCAGACAACTAATCCTCTTTTCTTTCGGAATCAGGAACTGATTCACAGGTGTGATGAAATCAGGCTGCAAACAGCAAGGAAAAAAATGAACCACATGCCTAGGATAGCAGACTGTTTCAAAGGCAACACTGATAGTTATACTTGAAAATCCATAAAAGCATCTTTGAAAATCACCCTCTATTTACATACAATGTTTGTAAAGGTACCTACTATAGCAGTAACTAAATATTGATACCTACCATAAGTATTCTACATAAGGTAACAATTTTCTGGATTTTGTGATCAGTAAGTCCTGGATGTTTTATGGACAAATAAAAAAAAAAAAAAAGTGTTTCATAAATTCATAACAAACTAACTCTTATAGGAATGATTTAAAATTTAAAATATCCAAATATATTAGAAGGCACCTACATATGTGTGTATGTATGCACACGTATGTACACTTTCAGATTCGCACATACACAAAGGAAATGCACTAAATTCACTGTTTGGGTCTTCATGCTCTTAGTTGAAGGGAAATTTCTTGCTGCTTAACCTTTGGGTTTGTTTTATTTTAAGACAGTTACACTTTGCTTTATACTTTAAAAATTAGGGTGCTTTTTCTTCTCCCTATCCTTGTTTCATGCAGATGATGAACCCTTTGAAATGTGCTTGCTCTTGTTGCCCACTAGAAGGAGAGGGGTGAATGCCACATATCTAATTGTGTGTCTCCACAGAAACTTTCCTCTAATTCCTGGTTGCTAACCCACATTCTTTAAGTCCTCTGGCCTCTTTCCCAACACTCCTCCTCTGTCTCACAAAGAAAAGAATTTGCTTTTTTTCCCCCCCATCCAAGGTCTTTTCTCATTTCAAAGCAAGCTACTTGAATGACTATTCAGTGTGTGCAGAATGAGGTCTCTCCACAACACTATGCTATAGTAAAAGCCGTGTGTGCTTATAAAGGCTGCTTGAAGGCAGCCCTACCCCACAGTGGCCCAGGCGGCATACACAGCACCCTGACCTAGCCATCTGTATGCAAATCTCCACAGACTAAGTAAACTTTCATAAAAATGTTCTGGCCCCTCTTTCTGTGTGTTTAGCAATTATTAGTGCACATTGGTCCTTTGTGTTATATTATTATGCTTTGTGTGCAGAGGAGACTCCCTGGCACCTGCGCTTGTAGGTGGCAGATGGCAGTTCTTGGCAGCAATACGGAAGTTTTCCTGAATGCATCTAAGCCACAAACTGGCATCTTTTATTTCTTTATGCATGTACTGAGGAGAAAGGATTAGTGGTAGATTACCAGTAGTCTATCAAGGTATTTAACAAAAAAAAAAAAAAAAAAAAAAAAAAAAAAAAAAAAAAAGCAAGGGGGGGGAATCTAGCAAATGTTTTGAAAAAGAAAAGGGGAGAAAAAGAGTAGACTGTTCAGCAATAACTTGCATTAAAAATTGCCAACAAACAGCTCTGTATTAATTCAGAGGTTACAATTTTACCATTCTCACAAGGGTGAAAAATGGATGCCTTGCTGCTAAATTCATGTTTCTGGAATATTTACTATGTTTTCCTTCTGTGTACTTCTGTGAAGGTTTAACACGACTGCTATGTCATTGATAAAGTGTCTCTAATCATAAAGGATCACAAGGTGTCCAACAATCAGATAACACACAGAACAATCAAAATGTAGCTGGCACTGGGCTGTGGAGACACTATATCAACTACTGCATCTCAGGGTGCAAAAGCTAATAACACCAACTTGTGAATAGTTAGAATCATATAATATGCTGAATTCGAAGTGACCCACCAGGATTATCAAGTCCACTCTGCAGGACACCTCAAGAATCACACCATATGCCTGAGAGCATTGTCCAAATACTTCTTGAACTCAGAAAGGCTTGGTGCTCTGACCACTTCCCTGGGGAACCTGTTCCAGTGCCCAAACACTCTCTGGTGAAAAACTTTTTCCTGATATCCAACCTAAACCTGACTCAGCTTCATGCCATTTCCTTGAGTTCTGTCACTGGTCATGAGAGTAAAGGGATCAGTACCTGCCCCACTGCTTCCTCTCATGAGGATATTGAAGACCACAATGAAGTCTCCCCTCAGTCTCCTCTTCTTCAGGATGAACAAACCAAGTGACCTCAGTCACTCCTCAAAAGGCTTCCCCTCTAGACCCTTTACCATCCTTGTTGTCCTCCTTTGGACACTCTCACAGAATATTTTTTTTTTTATATTGTGGCACCTAAAACTGCACACAGGACTCAAGGTTAGGCTGCACCACTGCAGAGCAGAGCAGGACAATCCCCTCCCTCAACTGGCTGGCGATGCTTTGCCTGATGCCCCCCAGACACGGTTGGCCCTCCTGGCTGCCAGGGCACTGCGGACTCATCTTCAACTTGTTGTCGACAAGTACATCCTGGTCCCTTTCATCAGCTCTGCTCCCCAGCCCCTTGTTCCCCCATCTATACACACAGCCAGGGTTGCTCCTCCTACTTAGAGGCAGGAGCAGTTTCTGTCTGAAATCAGACACTAAAGAAGTCAAGAAATCAATGAAGTGCATGTAAAACTTCCAGATGCTAAAAGAGGATATACATTATTGATGAGTATGAACTAGGAATGGTGGGCCCAGTGAAACAGAAGAGATGGAAAGAAATATTTCTTTTCCTATGGAAAGAAATAGCTGAAGGATGAGGACTTGGGAAGTTGTTCTTAGTTGCTTTCTAGCTCTGTCAGCTCCTGAGGTAGAAGGCCAACTGTGATTTCTATGAATGGGTGTTTCCATAACTTATATCATCTTCTTCAGTAACCACATTTCCAGGACTACAAACAGCATCTTAAAAGAGCCTTTTTCTGTATGTTTCATTTTTATAGCATGTTTCCATGGTTCATGATTTCTGCTTTTTAAACCATTTTTAATAAATGCTATCATTCTCTTTGACAACATCCAGTGTTAGACTTTTCAGAAGATCACACAGAAGCATAATACTCAAGGGAAAAATAGTCTGCTATGGATAGAGCAGTTCTCACCCCATTAGGTGGGCAAAAGAGAGAGTGTTTGAACCACAGACCTCAGAGAACAGGGAAAATATTGTCTCACTCCAAGGTAAGTCAGGGAGGCTATACCACAGCAGGGCAACCTTAGGTGGCCTCTTAAGAGCAAAGATATAGGAAAAATATATGAAAAGGGAGCAAGGCACATAAGGCAGGAAACAGAATGAAGAGAAAAAAGAAGGGACACAGAAAGGGGGTGGGAAAATAAAAATAAAATATCAAAATATTAAGTGAAAAACATAGTAAAAACAATCAAAGAAAACACATACATATTCAAAAAAGCCCTCACCACACTAAACTAACCAAACAAATAAAAAAAAAAATCACCAAAACCCAAGATATATAAAAACACTCAGGGAGAGAAAAAGAATTAAAGGAAAACAGAGTGAAACATAGACTGATGATGTTGTATCCAGACAAGGCAAAGAATAATGGGATTCACCCCCAAAAAGAGTAGGAACAATTGTTGTCGGAATACAGAGAGTCTGCCCATGCAAAAACCCCTTAAGGTAGCACAGTAACTCAACTGAGTTGACCCTTGGAAAGGACAAAGAAGTCCAGTACCTATCAGGATTAGCCAGTACAGAGTACACTCCTATATGTTTTGTACAAAGGCTGTGCAGATGCCTTCAATAGCCCCATTTAAGAACACATTTAACCTTGTTCCATATGTATTTTACAAGTGGTCGCAAGTAATGTGGTTAATGTTGGTGTTGTACATTTATAATTATCTTTCTGAAGACCAATGTAGTCCTGCAAATGCAGGGATGAAGCCACCATGAAGGCATAGCACTCTTTCTGTTACTTCCATCCCTCCACAAAGCACATGGCTCTACTACTGCAGGTAAAAACTGCTAATTTGTCTTTCAAAATTTCTTTCTGACTATGGAAGATGACGTAGTCTTGAAAACATGGGGGCAATATTCCCATATGTAAATTATACGAAAGACTGAGAAGTGACCAAAAAATGTAGGTATTTTTCAATTAGACTAAAAGGAGAAAGATACCTAGATTCAGCCTACCTGCTACAGAGCCATATATTGTGCAAAACTTGGAAAATTACTTTGATTTCTGATGTACAGGCAATAAACTTTTTCCACAGGCTAAATTGAGGCATGTATTTTAAAATGCAAAATTTATTTTAAGGACATGAGGAGCTAGTATAAACCCACAAAACAAAACTATCCATCCTGCAGAAAGAAAGTGTTGGTTGTATTGCAGTTCAGTTCATTCTTAAAGACAGAGAATCCCCTCCAGGGCAAGACAGAACAGTAACTGCTGACACTGGCTTTCCTTAATTCAGAGAATTACTTATAATTTTTTTTTTTTGAATAAAAGTTATTTTGGTTCTGTTTTAGAACTGGTAAATAGAAGACTTTGTAAGTATACATACATGTATACACATATATACATACACACACAAACACACAGAGATGTTTATAAAAAGGCCTTCTGGTGTAACATTTGAAAAAAATTTAGTTGAAGAACTTTACAAATGGCAGCCCTAAGGCACTAGTAGAAATTGAGGAGCTTGTGAACCCTGCTAGACTGAGCTATTATAAATGTAACATACTGTAAAGCAGATGTCCAGACTCAGAAGTGCCTCAGGTGCATCATTCTTCCTCAAATATATGACAGAGACATTGAGCTTACACCATCTGAACTTTTTGAGTTTAGTATTAATTCTCCCTCCTAATAACAGTTGCCTTATGCAGCTGTCAGAAATTACAGCAGGAGTGAGAGGAAGAATTTTATTTCTGTTTCCATTTATTTTCTTTTCTGTGGTAAGAGGGTGAAGTGATTTTACAGAGCATGGAACTGTATTCATTAAGAACCAGTACTCACCCTTGTTATCTGAGTGTGATGCTCTAGAAGTTAATAAAAAAGCAGGCAGACAGTCTCCTTTGGAAGGCTCAAAAGACATCTGCTTCTCTCCAGTGGCTAATAGGGCACCTAGCCACTTATTTGAGTTTATCAAGCATTTAAACTGTAAATTCAAGTAAGGTGCAAATTTAAAGCAATATCAAAGATGTTCAGTGAGTACTAAAATCTCACTTCAACTTCAAATTTTTGCTTATCCAAAGATATAGAAATTAAAATTATGCTACTTCTCTTGGAAAACTGTTCAAAATGTTCATTGACATCACTTTCAGAAGATGCCTACAGTTCTGCTGATGACTGCATCTTCCTCAGCTCTGATGAACCCATGGTTTCTGGAACTTGTAATTACAGAAGATAAAGTATCATTTTGCGAGGTACCAAAGTGGCATGGCACTCATTAAAATTACCATTTGTAAGAATATACAATGTTTGATGTCCCACACAGACCCATCCAAAGGCTCTGCATTCCCCCTGCTCACCTCTCTCACCTCCTTTATGTACCAAGGCACCTGAGCCAAACACTCACCCCTGTGTAAAAGCAAGGGCTGGTGGTGTCACATATGGAGCTCTGCCAGCTTTGCAGTCTTGCCCCCTATTCTGAAATGTTTGAGGCCATACATAAAAGCACATTCATTTTTCTGATTTAAGGGCTGGAAGTTGTTGGCATTGGATAAATTAGTTTTTAAATGCTGGATTGAGTTTTCAATTAGTAAAATTAATTCTCTGTAAAAGATAGTGTTGCACCCAGATTATTAGATTACTTGAAATATACCATTTAAAGGAAAGTCCCTTTTTTTTTTAACCAGGCATATGTAAATTTATATAAACTTCTCATCTTTTTGCCGTGATTGTATTTTTACTGTTCCCCTGAAGAAAAAAGAAATGTATAATAGCATGAGAAGAAATTTTTAAAAAAGTAGAAAATCTTGGTTCTGATTCCTGTAATATTTATATTCTGGAGCCAAGGAAACATATTTTTTCAGATCATGCACACTCAGATCACAGCATACGCTGCCCAGGAAATGATTAGGAACATCCTTACTGATAAATTAAACCTTGTCAAGGCTCATTCCTAAGCTCACAGGCCAAATGGTGTGATCGGGTCAGGTCTATGCTATTACACTTCCTTAATTTACAGAACGAGATGGCCATATCCAAGTTATGTTTTGGAAGTGGTCCCTGGCCTGTTCAAACTCCTGAATTTTGCCTGTGAGTTGTCTGAGTTGACTGTTGATTGGCCTTGATCAAAGTTGTGCCAAGGAATGTTTGTCAGCAGAACAAATTATTGAGTTTAAGTAGTGGCTCTGGCTCCTGTTAGTTCAGTAGTATAGATATAACCAACGAGAATGGAATAAGGATTTATCTTTACATGTTCAGGAGATGCATTTTTTCAGTCATCCAAGCATACAAACACAAACACATAATGTGAGAATATTCTTTTTTATAGTTTCATTTTCTATTTCGATCCACCATCTCCAACACCCTTTATGGTGAACATCCCCAAAAAAGTAAGTAAAATAAGGCAAATGAAGTCTTGTCCCTTAGGTTTGACTGCAAAATTCTATTCTTAAATTATCTGCAGTCCATAAGAGTTCAAGATCTGATCACTGATAAAGTTTTAACTTACCCTGTGCCCTAACTCTGTGCATGGGTACAATGCTATTCAATAGAGTTACTTTACTTCAGACTTTCCCAGCAAATTATTTGAAGTGCTCCCGACGGGATGCCTAAGGTAGCTCTTCTTTTAAATTAAGCAAGGTGTCTTCATGAATTGCTGAAGTAGCAGCTTCACTCAAATACCACTGAAACCACCGGAATTTTTCCACTGACTTTGTGAAGTTTGGTTCTGGTTCAGGCTCTATGTAATCTCGTCTAGATATTGTCTGATGAGAAAATATGTGTGTGCTTCAAAATTCCCCCACAGTTTGCAAAAGGAATGGGAGTGGGATTAAAAAGCTGCAGGGGGAAAAAAATCAGAACACTTATCTGGGCAAGTAACCTTTGAAACTGATTGTCATAAGATAAAAGCCAGTATCTCACCAGAAAGGTGAAACATGTCCAAATTTTGATTGAATAATTTTTGATCCAGGTTATCATGATGCTTCATTCCTTTCATGAAATAGTCATGTAAGTCAGTACAGTCAGATATTTCTGAATTCAAGTAATTCAAAAAACACTCAGCACTGTGCAGAACGGAAGGAAAACACCTTTTGAGCAAAGACATCATCTCACATATGTTTATAGACTCACTAACATTGAAAAGGAGTGTTAAGATCATGTAGTCCAACCATTCACCTATCACTGCCAAGTCCACCACTAAACTATGTCCCTAAGTGGGGATCTACACATCTCTTAAATAACTCCAGGGACGGTGACTCAAACACTTCCCTAGAAAGCCTGTTCCAATGCTTGACAAGCCTTTCCATGAGGAAATTTTGGCTAATATACAATCTAAATTTCTCCTGACACATCTTAAGACTGTTCTTTCTTGTCCTATCACTTGCTACTCAGGAGAAGAGACTGATCCCCACCTGGCTACAATCTCCTTTCAGGTAGTTGTAGAGACCATTAAGACCTTCCCTGAGCCTCCTCTTCTCCAGGCTAAACAACTCCAGCTCCCTCAGCCACTCCTCATCAAACTTGTGCTCCAGACCCTTCATCAGCTTCATTGCTCCTCTCTAGAGACTCTTCAGTACCTCAACGTCTTTCTTGTAGTGGGGGACTCAAACTGGACACAGGATTTCAGGTGAAGCCTCACAAGTGTTGAGCACAGGGGAATGAACCCTTTTCTAGTCCTGATGGCCAGAAAATGCTTATTTTCAAACATTCAGTTGAAATGGGTGGCATTGGTCTCATCTTATTGCAACCACTGAAGTTAGGCATTATTCACCTTGGAACTCCTTTTTGTCAAAGGAGAGATGGCTTCCCTTGGTGTGAGATGAATTGCTTTCTAGAGATGCCCATCTCTCACCATGGGCTGGCAGAACACCCTAGAAGATTTTCTTGGAATGTACATATAACTGAAGTTAATTAAGATGGAGCAAACTCTGGGAATATTGGTACTTTTCTGCATGCTATATAAATTACTGCCGGCTTTACTATGCAGATATGATCATCGGTGCCAGCTGTATAAGGTTGATAGGACTGTCCATTTACCATCCCACTACCGTTTGTGATTTTCACATGGGACTTGATCCACCTCTGTAAAATCAATGAAAGTTGAATCGAGTATTGTGTCAAAAACAGAGCTCCAGAAACTTTAAAGAAATCCTGTCCTGGAAATCTCCCTCTCTGCTAGGAGAATTCTACAGAATAAGAAATTAAAATAAAACTAATAAATATAAAAAAGAAAAATAACAAACATAAACACCAACTTCCTGCAGAACTAGTGAAAATATAACGATCCAGGATTGCACATCCAAAAAGAAAATTTTAGCAACTAAAAACAGTGAATGGTAAGGAAATTTCTGGGGAAAAGATCACAGAGGAGAATGAATTAAGGAATGTAATAGAAGTTTAGAGAAAAAGCTGAATGATTCGCTTTACCCTTTGCAGTGAACATAAACACAGTTTTTGCCACAATATGCTCTGACATAGGCGTAGTGTGCAACACTTAAACACTCTGAGATTACAGGTCAAACCTTGTTCCTAACAAACTGAAAACCTGCAATAAAACTTGGTAGGCTAGTTAAAACAAAAATAACTCAATTTTTACATAAGTCATTATATCCATAAACTTGAGACTTACGTGACAGATTTTTAAATGTTGCTTGACATTCATTCATTGGGAGGAATTAACTCCACTGGCCTTGAGGTAGATTGAGGGCAACAGGAGGATGTAAAAGGCAGGGCTCATATTCATTGGAGGTTCATGACATTTACAGTGTTTTAAACAATCATATTCTAAGGTTGATTTTGCAGGCTGTCTTAGTCACTATCTCCAGTCAAGGCTCTTGTGTAAACGGGTTTGTTCTACCCCGACAGTGTGCCTATTGTAACTTGGGGCCACCTGTTAGTCAGCATGAAGTGTTGCCTAAAAAAATACACAATAAGCAGATTGTTTGTTACAGTTGTGCACAGACAACTGTATTAGTGTTCTTCTCACCATATGTCTATATAAACAGAGCTGCAGTGAGCTATTCACCAGCAACTCAAACACTGCTGAAGAAGCTTCTCTTAAAAGACCGAGGGCCAACAAGCATTGGTTCACCTGTTAGGCTTACATCAGGGTTTCAAATGCTTGGCTTCAAACTTCCTTCAGAAGTTTCTGCAAGAACTTTTATGCTAGAAGCACAAACCACCACACCCCCCCCAAAACAAAAAATTCCACCCCAAACCAACATAATACTACACATTTGGTGGTTTTTAGTAGTTCTGTGAAAAGGGAAAGAGAGGGAAATTGGATTCATAGAAACAGTTTGACTACCTTTCAAAGTAAAAATACTACTAGATCATTTTATAATACATATTTTAATTGCTGTTGTTGCTATTATCAAATACACCTCATCCAGGTGTCAAGACTAAATCTGAAGTGTCTCATAAGATATATTTGTGAGCTCAGTCATATCCAGGGTTCTTGCAGTACTGGCAAGACTACTTTGGACATTTTCTTCTATTCATTTAACTTTTTCACAAGGAGAGATTTTGAGGGAGCGCATGGAATGAAATTTTTTTTTGTTTGTTTGTGAAAAGAAAAATGTTACAGTAAAATAAGCAAGAGACACCACTGACTCCTATGGTGTAAGAAAGAATAGGACAAGATAGGATAGGATAGGATAGGATAGGATAGGATAGGATAGGATAGGATAGGATAGGATAGGATAGGATAGGATAGAATAGAATAGAATAGAATAGAATAGAATAGAATAGAAT
>JAWWLV010000121.1:103098024-103136252 GCA_035041135.1 Platyrinchus mystaceus | reverse complement strand
AGAATAGAATAGAATAGAATAGAATAGAATAGAATAGAATAGAATAGAATAGAATAGAATAGAATAGAATAGAAATTACATGAGTTTTTTAACAAGGTCCATGCAAGGATAATCAATTCTATAAACCCAGATCTCAGTAGCTATTGTGATGTGACTATAAAAGGCACATCAAAGCCTAATAAGCTCTGTTACACAACTGCCTGACAAGACTGGGGTATATGTGAGGACACACATATTAACGCCTATGCATCCTGTTGCTCTGGTAGCAGAGAAGATGCATGGAGTAGAAGTTTCTTTGGCTGCCATCCTCCTGCATCAGCTTGCCTTCTGGAGCTGGTGCAGGTATGGGACATAAACTCTTCGAGCAGAAAAGCCCATTGCAGCTAAGTCCTTCTGGAGCAAGGACACCGAACCAGAATGTGAAATAGGAGTAACCATCTGGTGCCTGCTCTGCTCCTGCAGCAGTCTCACTCTATTATAATGCTTCCCAAGGGTAAATTATTACATGGCAGGATCTAAAAAAATTGAATTTTGGAGCAGCATTCTTCCTACACACTAAAGCTGATAACCAACATGAAAAACACCTGTCAGAGAGAAGAAAAGGAAAAAAATAAAAGGGAGTTTTTATTCTCCAGTTTATTCTCTAGCATAGAACAAAAGAACCATAGTAATGTATTTTCTAATGACTGTTGAAAAACTTCACTTTACAGCTGAACTCCTCTAAGCAGCACAGATCAACTGTTCTAGCTCCAAACGCATACTGGAATTATTTAACGTATGAATTGTTTACTCTGATATTGTTAAAATGTAGCTATGCAAGTTTTGGCTCCATTCAAAACAAAAATATTATGAACCTATCTTCTGTCTTTATTTTTGTCTTGGTTTTGTTTTGTTTAGTTTTCAGAAAAGAGTGTTTGCTTTAAGGAGCAGCATTAAAGAGAAGATTTTTAAAAGGTTCTGCTTCAAGGTTTGTTAACCCACGTTTTTCCACGAATTACCATGAGTGCTTTTTCCCCATGCTGGTTTATTTCTATTAACACAAGAGAATACAATGAATCCCAGTTTTACAGATTATATAGGTCTCTGTTTGGAATAATATTTTATTTCATACTAATAAGTGAGTTTTTTAAATCAAGCTATTGTGTTTTCTCAGCACCATTCTGTGTAATACTTCTGAGTTTCTTTTTACTTCATTGTGGAAACATTTTTATATCCAGATGCATGTCAATGAATGAAGCTGCACAAGTTTCACATCCTTCTTTTCCAAGTTAAATATCCAATTAGTTTATGCTTAAATCAGTCCAGTTTGGAAACAGTTTTCCTAACTCTGCATATGCACTTTGAATGGGGGCTGAAATTTATAATGGTAATACCCTGACACCCTTAGCTGAGATATTACTGTGCATTGAACAGTCTATATCATGGAGAGCTCCAAGGATATGGCAGCATGATAAATGGAGGAAGCACAATTATATTTCATGTACAATTTAGACCTATCTACTACAGTTAAGAGTAGCAATGAAGATATCATGGCGTGATTTCTATTTTAATTCTAGCAACCACAGAGAGTTGTTGCTCTAAGTTTTAACAGCAGGTAACACCACTTTGAAACAACAGAACTTGGGCTCCTGGCTAGGAAAATGGCAGAAGAAGGGGAGTGAAAGCTTGTAACAGGCTAGAGAGGGATTCCTGTTTCTTTTACTCTCCCAAGATCCACTCCAACCATGTCAACTGATGGCTACCAAGCAACTTAGGTTTCATACTCTTGTTAATAAGAAAAGCCACAGCCCATACTGCCACTTTTCATTATTTATGTAAGATTAAGACCATCATGTCTATGAAAGCGTGTCCCATAATCCCACACCCTGCATCCTGGCTGCCCTCTCTAGAAAGATAAAAAAGTGGATAGGAGAACTTTTATGAACCCTTTATTACAGAGCTATCTAAAAACAGTGACCATGTCTGTACCAAATCACAGCTGGTCCCAGAAACAGCAGGAAGCATGGGCAGGAGAAAGGGATGCAGATTGGTGGAAGTCCACCAGCTTGCCAGGAGTGTTAGCTGGATTGTTCCAAAACTGAACTGAAAGAGTTTATGTAAACAAGCAATGCAGATGGATGGCAAATTTGCACTCAAACCCCACTCCAGGATTGACATTTTCACAAAGTCACTCAGACAGTTCATAGGAGAACTCACAGTGAATCCAAATCTCTGTGCAAGAGACCAGTCCTACTACAAAATCCTAAGGAGAAAAAGGGTGCAATTGATGCTGTACAGTGGCAAGATTTGTCAACAGAGTAAAAGGTGTTCATTTTCCTGGCAGAACACAAAAGAAAATCCCCTTCCCTCCCAGATTCTGTCTTGGGTTATATGAAATCTTTCATTTTGTTATCAAAACTGTGTTCTTATATAATTTGGTTTGCTTTATTTTCTTATTTTAAAAATCTAATTACATTTAGCATAGAAACTTTGAAAATTAAAATTTGAGACATTTATTAGCAATGTTGATGTGAATGCTTGTTTTTTTCAATATTTTGTTTTTGGTGGATGAGAAGGAAATAAAAAAGAAGAGGAAACAGGAAGTTTTCATGGTTTAATCTAACATTGGGATTAACTGTTTTTACTCCAAAGCCACATTTCTTCATTATTTTAAGAGGTGTTACACGCAAAATTCCTCTTTCATTGCAGATCATTGCTAATGTAATGAAACCGTAGATTTCAGCTGCTGAAGAAATAGAATTTTCCAGTAGCAATCTCTGAAGTTTATCCTAAAGTTAAAGGGTTCCTTGAAAATGAAGTAACATGTACAGTGGTATTATAAATCTGTTTTTATTCAATGATAAATATGACTGCAGACATATCTAATTCTATGTAAAAATCTTTATATAAAATGGCCAACAGAAAAGTTGCAAGGCTGTGCATGGTATCCCAGTACATGTGGCCATGCCCCTCTTCACTTCATGAGGAACTTTAGGCTACTTTCCCCTCCAGTTCTTCAAGCAGCTTTGCTATGAAAGAGATGTGCACAGGGAATATATAGGAAAATCAGGGAACAGTGGCAAAGCAAAATTAGAAGGGGTCTAGCAAAGGCGGCTCCTCTTGCGCTGTGCTAGCTGAGATGTCAAGAGAATGAATCAGAAATGGAGAAACCACCATGCTAGAATTAGAGGCACTGTGTCTTAGCAGCAGTCAGCCTGACTTTACATTTGGCTAATGAATACATACACAGGTTTCAGGCCTTCTGGTGGCATTCACACAAGATGATGAGTAGGAAAATAAGAATTGTTTTTATGGAAACCAAAGATTTTTATTGAAAATTTCAATGTTCAATAATAATAATAATAAAAAACTTAAAATATGCAAGCTTTTCCTGTTTCTTTATTTTGCTTAAAACTTTTAATTTGAGCATTCAGAGGTTTTGACTAAAAAAAGCAAAAACAAAAAAAAAAAAAGGAAAAAACACACAGCAAACAATACTTTTTTTTTTTTTTCAATTTGCCAAAGGTTTTGTGAGTTCTGTCTTTACCTGACTGAAATTTTATCAGCTTCTGCATTTGCTGGTACATATCCAGTTCAACACCAATCCTTTCAAGTCGTTAAATGACACAAGTCTTCTGTTATTTAGGTTGTAAATGCCCTGAATCAAAGCCTGTGTCAATGAGGGTCTGCCAATATTCTGGGCATGCACATTACATTGAGAGCTTCCTGGCTGCTCCTTTAACATATATGTCCATCACTATTTGTTCAGCTTCTTCTGGGATCAGAGTTTATTAAACAAAAGAACAAAAAGCAAGCAAAACAAGAAAATTTCAGACTAAGGTCTCATTTCCTCTGTCTCATTAGGAATTAATTTCTTAGAGATACTGCAGAGGTTTTTTAAGATACTGGACTGATAACCTGTTTCTAACATCTCCCCTGCATCCAGCAATAGTCATGCTGCTGAAATAATTGGAATATTAGAAGACTGTGAACTATTTTTGGCACGAAACTGGTTGTTCTCTTTTGCTTTATTTTTGCTTCAGTGTTCATCTTTTCAGTGCCTAAACATACATCAGAGCTCTAAAAATGCAGATCTAAATGATGTTAAAAGATGCACCTATGCTGCTTGGTGAACTGGTTGACCAGAAGCCTGTTGGGGTATTTCTGTACAGTGAGAGTTTGTTGTAGTTAAGGAATTATTCTGACTATTTGTATTAAAAATAGTGTGGCCAGCATGACTAGGAGGCTGTACCTCAAATACTGTGTTCAATTTTGGGGTCCTCATGACAAGAAAGACATTGATGGGTTGGAGTGTGTCCAGAGAAGGACAATGAAGCTGGTGAAGGATCTGGAGTACAAGACCAATGAGAAGAAGCAGTTATTTATCCAGACGGACAATGGAAATTAATCCAGGTTTTCAGTTTTCTAGCTATCTCCTATTATTATTCTTTTTACATTTCAGAAGTGTTTGATAACTACTTACTAGAAATCCTAAAACTTTTTTAAAATGTTAGTGCAACCTTTTGATTCTTTCTTGGAATATTTCTTAGTATAATTGATTACAGTTACAAAATATTACTATACTTCTCTATCAGTTTAGGGATAGTGAAATGGGATTAATAACATGAATATGAATTTTTCATTAGACATTGTATTGAAGACTGAAATTCAATAGGATCTGTATTTAACTCTATGATTCCTTATTTTATATTTTTGACCCATTTACAACATACTACTTCTGAAGGGTAGGCTTTCTAGGGACTAGCTCCATGATGTGCTATTGATAATTAAATGATACTGCTCTTTTCCATGGGTTTGTGTTTATATATCCTTTTTAAACTAGAAGGCCTTATATTCCTGGAGCTGGTCATTCAAACTGTGAAGAAATATGTATACAGAACAAGAAATATGGAATATATTGATCCTAAAGTCGTTGCATATATATAAGGATTCCAAGGCATTTTCCCTGACATTCCTGTATTTAGCATACTTTAATTTAAGTGATTATGTGCTGCCTATCAGGAAAGTTCTTTGCTATTTTGCCTCCTTTAAACCACTCTTTGCTATTGCTGGATGATGCTCATCTGCGTTTTGAGGAGCAATGCGCAGCTCCTGGGCCCCTGTGAGCATCATTTCTCCATGGGATTATACTGACTTACACAACTCAGGATCTGATCCATATTTTCTATCTCTGTGACATGATTTAGGCAAAATTAAACCCCATAAATCTATTCTCAGCTGTTATTTTCTGCCTCAAGCTTCCAAGGGGAGAGCCCATACTCAGGTTTCACATCCAGGCAACAAAGGGCTTCCCCTGGGTACTCTGCTACTCTTTGAAAAACTGAAGCGCAGGGGCTGTGGAGGCAGAGCGTTTAAATAGCAACATTCATTACCCCCGGACGGAGGAAGCAAGGTCAGCCCAGCAGCAATCTCCTGCTGTAAATTTGCGAGAGGAACAACACGCCAGTAAAAGCGCACATTAAGCAGCAGCGCGGCAGTGGGACGGGGCCGCCTCCAGCCCCGCGAGCTCTGCTGACAGCGTAATACCCTACAGGGGGGAGAATCCCGAGTGCCAAGAGGGACCCGCGGGGTGAAGAACAAAGTTATTCAGCGTGTCCATGGGCACGGACGGCTTCCAGAGGGAGGGTCCCTGTCCCGGGACCATGTGCCCGGTGTTGGTAAACACGGCCCACACTGGCCGCGGCCGCCCGGGGCCGCCGCCAAGGCCCCGCCGCCGGCAGCTGCTCCCGTCGCCGCGGCAACGCCGGAACAATGGGCTGCAAATGCAGCCGGCGCGGAGCGAGAGGGCCCTACGGAGGGAGAGCGCCCGCTGCCCACCCACACTCCCCCCGCCCCCTCCAAAAAAATGGGCACCCTAAAATACACAAAAAGGCACAGAAAAGCGCGTTATATCCCACAGCACCCCTCCAGGCTCCGTTTTCGTCCTGCCTCCCCAGCCACCCAGGTACTGACCCCAGTAAAGGTCAGGTGACGCCGCGTTAAGATAATGGCAGCTGGACGTGAGTGGACATTTGATGAGTCTCTCCTGTCACAATTTTAGATCTCCATCATCATAGAACCATAGAAGCGTTACAATTGGAAAAGACCTCTAAGATCATCAAATCCAACTGTTGACCCACCACTACCATGTTCACCACTAAACCAAGTCACCAAGTGCCACATGCTCTTCTGAACGCTTCCGGGGGGTTAATTCCAACACTTCCCTGGATCTGTTTGTCAGAGATTAGAGTTCAGTTTGTACCTCATCACTCTGGGAGATGGAGGGGTTTCTATCCCTACCTGGGGACCGTCCTCTCAGTTTTACACCAAATTTCCATCCTGATTCTGCTTTCAAATGTAACCATTCTCCCTACATCCTCCCAAGAAAAGACATGGATTTAACACACCTTGAAACCTTCTTGACAAATAACTGAGCTGTCCTGAGGTTGCTTGCCTGGGGAATGCAAAGGCAGCTTCTCTCACATGCACTTGCAGCTGGAAGAATTTGTCCCACTTTTAAGACCTCTACAGCTGTGCACAAACAAGGAAATCTTTATAAGAGGAATAGACAGAGTCATAAACTTTAACAAATACAGCAGCAGTCTCTATACACAAATAAAACCCCCCATCCTCTCCTGTTAAGTCCAACACTAATTTACTGAAACATTTTCCCATTAACCTGAAGTATTTTCCTACATCACTTCACTCTGATGACAAACCCCACTCACCACTCAGACAGCAAGTTTGAATTTTGGGGAAACTTTATAGAGAAAAGAAGGACCTCCCTGGAATACAGTCTTGTCTTCTGCCCCCTATCAGCGACGAAGTCTTTAGAAAACAGATTCTTACAACACAGGCCTTTTTCCATGTGAAATGATGCCTTTGGGACCAATGTCTCTTCTTGTACGAATTCTCTGTGGAATATTTCATAACTTTTAGGAGCAATTGGTTTTTATTACACAGCCAAGAAACATTCATGCTTTCCTCAAAACCTCTTGAGAATCGGTTCCCCAGCAGAAATGTGTGTTCTTGTATAACTACGTTGAGCTACCAAGTGTCTCTAAACGAATTGTGTGTCACAAAATACAAATATTCCTGTGTGATAATAAAGGACCATATGGAATTGTCTACTCCTTTTCTGCAGGAGTGTGTGCATGTGTGTATGCAAGATGACATGAGCTTATCCTAAGGCATGGGGGGAAGCAATTATGTAAAATATTCCAAATGTCAGGTATGTCATCCCTATTGGTAATATGTCATATATAGTCCTGTGAAGATCCAAATGAGAGATAGATCTTTTGAGTTTGACATAATATATGTGCAATGAATATGTATTATGACTATGATTTATAAAATGTGGTAATACTCTTAGGAATGTTTTGGACTGAACAAAGTTCACTGTCTGCAGAAAGAGGTGTAATCAAGAGATACCATGCACAGGTCACTGCACAGAATCTTTCAACTGGGCACTGACTGTATGTTTATTTTACATCTGAGACCCAATTCTGAAAAAAAAGGAAGGAATAAGTTAAGATGTTACAGCCTTGTCTGACTGCATTCCTGTTGCATAAAAGAACCAAAAAGAATGAGGAAGATAGTTCCAGAGCAATACAGGGAAAAAGAGACAGAGCTGAAAGGCAAAACTGGAGGCTGGATTTCATACCTGGCTCTATATGTCAGCTGGGACCAGGAAATGTCCAAATACCAGGACAGCAGAAGACATCCTTTGACCTTGGAAAAACTCTTCTTCGCACCACACAGGAGTATGAGCTGCAATTAATTAAGTTACTTGTTGTAAAAACAAAAGCTCTGATAAAAGACATCTAAATTTGGGTGGGTCTGCTTGCTATAAAAGTATCTTAAAGACTGAAAGACTCTTTGTCCCTTAGGGCATGAAAAATTGTTGGTAATATGTATTACAGTAATTTCAGTGGGCTATCTCTGGACCCAAGGCGAAAACTAGCATGACATGGCAGCTATGCCCCCTTACCTCCACATCCAGCCTCCTCACTGGAAGTGCTCTCTATCCCAGCTGTCCCAGATCACTGTCCCTGTCAAAGCCTTGCCAGGATGCGTGCTGGCCGTGTAACTGTGGGGACAATCTCAGGCCACTGCCAATGTCAGAGCCCTGGGCCTCTTTCTCTTGCTAGCTCATACATAATCTGACAGATCCAAAGGCTAAATCAATAGGGCTTTGGTGGGAACTGGGACAGGCTCAGTTGGTCTTTCCCTGTTTAATTTTTCTAATTACATTCTTAATTTCTGCAGGTCTAATTATTTGTAGTACAATAACAACATTACCAAGAGAAAGGAAAAAAGAAATGGGATTAAGAAGTTCAAAGCAAACCAAAAAATCTTGCATTTCTGAAAACGTATAAACCAGACCTTTCTGTCAGGGCCCAATCATGCTCTCTGCAAGTCAAGAATACAATAGTCAAAAAGACTATTGTATCCAGGGCTGAGTCCATGGAAATACGTCTGGGCTTCACATCTCAGCTGAGCAACTGAAGAGACTATTGGGAAACTCACAACTTTAGTGCAGAAAATTCAGGATGGGTCATAGTCTGAAAAATGTTTTTAAAGCTGTTTTGTTTCTTTGAAAGAAAACTGGGGAAGGACAACAAGATAGGAGGGAAAGTTTGAGCACAGGATTGGGAACAAAACACTTCTACTTTGAAGCCATGATACCTTATTTTTCAATAGCTTGGCACAAGTCACTTGGTCCTTCTACTTTACCTCTCTCCCTCAGTGCAGGAGCACAGAACACTGTGAAGCATTGGACAGTCTGAAATACCAAGGAATTTTGTCCATGGAAGAGTACTCATGACTCCAACATGGTCAGTGGAACATCATAGATTTAGTACAGGCCTACAGTAAGGTGTGAAAGGCCCAAAAAATGTTGTTCTGCTTGGGTATGGGAAAGTACATGTAAAAATTTTTGGTAAAACCTGCTCTGCATTACCTATTTAGGTGGAGAAAAATAGTAAAACTGCCTTCCCCAAAGAAACAGCTCACAGCAATTTAGGACCTGATCCTTAATCCAATAAAGTAAAAAATATTCCTGCTGTTTCACTGGTTGGTACACAGGTACTTGGTATTATTTTGTTCTTGTCGAATTGTTATTAATTCTTTTACAATCTTTCTACTTTCTTACCCTGGTTCATTTGTCAATACTTTACATGTAACGCTCCTAGTAACAAAGCACAATAAAAATCAAAATATACTGACTAGGCTTTACTTAGAATAGGAAACATGGGATATTTTTCAGCACGTTTGAAAAATCAACACATTTCCCTTGTAGTATCTGATAACTAGCAATATTCTCAGTTTATGCAACAAATAGACATTAACTTATTAGCTTTGGTGAAGCATCTGTAGCTCTGTGAGGTGAGTCTTGCTTTGCATGTCCTGAATTGCATGCCATTCACTGAGGAGGTGAATCCAGATTTTTTCAAGATTCCACCGCTGCTGTAAAGACCGCAATATCATTAGTTAGTTTGAGTCAATCAATTTTGAATGACATTTTCAGCTTTTGTTTTCTTACTTAGTTTCATTTTGCTTTCTTCCTCTACAAAACTATGCCCAGTATACCATGAGGATAAAACCATAACACTTACCTAATTACTACTGCATTACACTTGTATGAACAGTGCAGATACTGAACATTAGGCAAATTACTAACACAACAATGGAGAAGTTCTTTCTGTGGCACAAGATTTCTCTGGGAATGTTATTTTATTGTATTTCATTTAGTGCTTGTTTGTTTAAGGAGGAAGAACAGACATAGCTGTATTTCAGTTTGATTCAGCAAGCTTTCTGGCCTCAGTCCAGCAAATCATTTAAGTGTGTGCTTAAATTTAATGAAATGAAATTTAAGTTCATAGTACTCCCTATGTATTTAACATACAGCATGGGCTTAAGTGCTTTATACAAAGCAGGACCAGAATGATGAAAAACCTTAAAAATAAGGCCCATGCATTTTTACACACCTTTTTTAAAAACACAAATACTGTTAAAAAGAATATTTTCCACTGCTTATGCTATGAAAACACTGTGTAGTACCCCCTGACTGCCCCCCAAAAGCCAACTGACTTTTCTTGATCTGACAATCTGACAGCTACATCCTGTGTAACTGCTAGTCTAACCCTTTTTAAAAATATCCTATTAAGTGGAAGCTTTGCCTGGGCAAGGTATGCAGAAATGAGTCACAGGGAGTATATGGAATTTTCTCAGGGCTGTGCCTGTTGTAGCCAAAGGCTAAATCTCCGGTGGAACTCAGCAGTGTTCCTCCGAGTACATGCACTTTCCATACCAATCTCTATGTTAGTGGGAAACATAAAACCAACATGAAAGTCATGCTGAAACACACCACAAAGAAAGGTGTGTTCTTGAGTTACCTAGCCCAGGTTAGATAATTTAGACTGTGGTTGCACAGCAATTTAAACCAATCTATTTACTGCCAGGGAGGGTGGAACTGCATCAGCCAGCAGTTAAGTCAGCAGCAGCCACTGCTGCCCCTCAGCCCTGGCCTCGACCAGCAACCAAGACAGACAGGGCAGTTTGAGTTAGCTAGTATGGAACATGAAATATTAACAGTGTTAAAGCTCCTACTGCTTTAACCTGTTCATGTATAGATATGACTGATTTTTTGTGCATTTTTGTGATGTAGACAGACCTGGAGAACCTTGCCAGAGACACAGAAACTCAGTAGAGCTGACTGCTGTCCACAATAGAGGAAAGCAGAGTTCCTTCCTCTGAAGGTTTACAATCCATATGTTATATTCCACTGCATAGGCCCTTAACTCTTAGCCAAAGGGAAAAAAAAATCAAAAACTAGCCTTACTATTTATGAGAAGCTCCCAGTATTAAAAACAAACAAACAAACAAACAAACAAACAAACAAACAGTTTTGTTTTGCAGGTTATATGCCTAGGAATTTATTTGTTTGCATGTTAGTTTGTTTCTGTCAAGAGCAGAAACAATGTCTTGAATTACTTTGCAGTGAATCAATCTCTTTTCAACAGAAGCATTAAAACCCTCTAGGTTTCATTCGTTAACAGAATAATGCATATGTTGTGCTTGGTAGTGTTTGTTTGAATTATAACCTCATGGAATTCAGAACAAAGCTAGTGTGGTTGCATGGACCTGCTCAAAATTCTCAGAATTCCATTTTAGATTGTTTCTGCTACAAGAACTGATTAAACGTAACAGTTTTCTGAAATAAATAAGTTTTTCTGCTACTACATTTTTCTTGCCATCTCCAGTCATTGCTTGCCAAAAATAATTTTTAAATGGCTCCTGCCCTGCATTTTTAGCATGTCACAAAAAAATGAGGAAACAATTATGCTTTGATCAATGAACAGAGCATGAGTTAATCATATTCTCTCAGCTATCCTCATGCCTTCATGCTAGAGAAAATGTATTTTTCAAACTTATCTCTTCTTTAGTGTAGATTTAAAGAACATCCCCTTGCATTTTACAGAATATAGGAGGAGCTGAGTGGCTTTGGCCAAGTTTCTGTAGCTTTCACTTACAAAATAAAGAGGTGTGAAGTAAGAAAGCAGAGATATGCACAGGTATATATGAACAGATGCTGGCCTTGATTTTTTAAAATAATCTTACATTGCCCCATCTATCTGAAGGTTTAGTGGCATTTTCATTGATAAAGGTGGGCACAGATTTGCTTCTCTTGCATTCTCTGGTGTTTTATTTTCATTTCTGAAGGCTGACTTCAACACCAGGTTTCTCTGCACACCAGAGGTGTAGTCTCTGGGACAGAGGGAAAGGGTTACAAGATGTGAATCTTATACATGGTCATATAAAAATGTTCAAGAAGTCTGTTCCTATGCAGAATTCTACAGAGAAGAAAACATGCATTATAAGCCCCAAGGCACTCCTCTGTGCTTCCTTGTGCAGAATGTCTATCCCTGAGGCTTACTGGAACGCCCACAACCAGAAGAAAAGATTTATCCCAGCATTGAAAGACTCTACTGTTAGGAAATGGAAAACACATTAGAAATATGTGTTAACCCCAACTGGAAAACCTAAGCAACTCGTTTTACTTGCAGCCAAAGAAACCCTCAAGGGAACTCGTGCTGGTTTATGTTCAGGTATCTACATTTGGATCTCCAGCTTATCTTTCTGGATAAGTCTTGAGGTTCAATTCAGTATAAGGGTGAAGTGAGGCAATGTTCTAGATGTTTGCATGTTAGATTTTGCTTTGTTTTGTAAGAGCTATAGAATTTCCTGTCTGGAGATTGTTGGTTCTCTTTCATCTTCTCTTCTCTGATTACATTTATTACATTCCAGAAAACTAAGAAAACACCTAGCTCTATGCTAACCTGAAACTTAAGATCAGGGGATGAGGATTAGGGCAGATAATTTGTTTAGTTTTGATCTAAGGCAGATCAAAACCAAATAAAATATTTGAGCCCTGAGAAATTAATGTACTGACTCTCAAAATTCCGTCATCCATTCAAATCTTGTCCCCTGGACTAGAGCTAAAATAACTTAGCATTGAGCTAGAAGAAATTGTCTGGGTTTATACCTTCCTTTCACTCCCTTGCAGTTTCCTGTAGGTCACTCAGCTGTACAGCAATCTCTCTGGTCTGTGTGGCCCAGGAAATTGCAAATATTTTCATCTGTGTCAGGTTCTGCATATGCAAGTTAGGAGGTTCAAAGGGAAGTTTAATTGACACTAATCCTCATCTTGACTTTTGCTCACCTCCTCCTCTTTTCCCACTAAGTCTTCCCACCTTCCCACCTCAAAGCCACAGAAGCTTTACAATTTTTCTTATAAAAATATATATATATAACCCTTTGGCAATCTCTTAATGCCCTTTTATTAAATCCCTTAAGTCTTTTTATTAAGTCCAGGGTAATTAAAATGATTATAAACCTCTCTTGAGAGATTATACTCTTTAATCACAGTACATATTTGCTGAAATGTAGGTGACAATTGTGGTATATCAAATATAAAAATACTTTGTGCAAGTATGTTTAATAACAATTTTTAAAACTAAGATCTTGATTAAGGAGGTTTAGGGCATTAAAAAGCATATCTAAATATGGCCACAATGAAACATTGAGGGACTTCAAATACTTTTCCAGATATATAATGGCACAGTTATAATCAAGCTTCTCAATTTATTTCAACTCCAGCTCCTCAGATGACATAATCCATTGACTCCCAAGGTGCTACACTGCTTTATAGCAGCTCAGTTTTCTGGGCAACCAGAACAAATGCACAAGTAAAATCCCTTCTTGGGTCATTATTCCCCAGACAATGAAAGAAAAAGCAAGGACTTTTCTTCTAGAGTGAGCTTGGATCTCCTGTCTGGGAGCAGAAGTGATAATGCACACAGTATAGACCAAAGGCACTCTTACACAGCTGTAGAGTGACACGGATCAGTATAGGAAGTATTTATTTACTCTGACACTTGCTAGACTGATTCCTGAAAGTTCAAAATTAAGAGTTCTGATAGGAAATAAACTAGACATCTAATATTTGTTTTATTGTCATTCCTATTAACAATGAAGAACAACATTTACATGGGGTTTTTTAATGTAAATTTTAAAAATTTCCAGTAGGATAGATTTTCCTTACCGAAGGAGTTCATGGTAACTTTACTGCTCCTAAGTTAATAGTGAATGGGAGAAAATATAAAATACAGCACAATTTAACTTGGTATACCTACAATTTTCATTTAAAAGTTTCAGAAGGTCTGGAGTTCATACTTTATATACTCCTGAAGTCAACAGACCTATAGCTACTCAGCAAATGTTCAGCAGCTCACAGAATGGAACTCTGTATTTTAGAATTAAATAAAAAAAATACATTGAGACATAATTCAGACTAGCAGGAGAGGTGAGACTGTAATGCATAAAAAAAGATATGACTCATTTAAGTGCTTGAATGAAAGGAGGAATTGGCACAGAGTGATAGGGAACAGTTACTGAAGACCAAAGGACCTGTGAAAAGAAATTATTTTCTTAAAGAAACAAAGAAATATAAGAACAACTGGAGTAAGGTTGTAGAAACAAGTGAAGGGAAACACTGAAATAGTTAGAACTATAAGAGGTCCAATAACAGATCTAGATGTAAAAGTTACTAATGATTTTTCTAAATGTTCATCTACTTTCTGGTTTTCTCCTGTGGGTTTGGTTTTTTTCTTTACATTGGAAAAAAAAAAAGTGATATGTGCTATCATTTAATTTAATTTAGAATGTTGTCAGTATATCACCATCTGAAATGTATCAACATGCCCTGTAAATGAGCTCTGTGTAGGAGTGAGAAGGAGAAAATAAGGTCCTGCCCACCATGCAATATGGTAATACGAGAGATGTTTTAGGGAATTTTACCAGTAGTGCAAGCAATTTTCTGGCAATGATGAATATTGCTATACATTGATGATAAACAGGACTTGTGAGAGGATAAAAGAAATCCAAAAATGCTAAAGATACGGAGATGCTATAATAGACAACCAAAGGAAAAAGGATATTCAGTGTTGCAGGAAAGATAAACTAGACAGAACCGGGTTTAAGATTACTTGACTAGTTCAAGAAAGACCTTTAAGATGTGTAAGTGAAATAAAATGAGTGGAAGACAGGAGTAGTAGGAGTCAACTTGTAGTTTAAGGCAGTAAAATTGGGTGTTAATTGGTGTTTATATATTCACTATATACCTGGAGTTCCTTTTATAGCCAATGGAGAGCTAATCAGTACAGTGAGCTGAACCTTGAGAACTAATCCAGTTCATCCTAAAATAGACGTCTACACTGAATTCCTCTCCAGACTCCACTGACTATAATAGCACCTATGTATCATGCTTTCGGTTAGATATCTACAAACAGACATCCAGATTTAGGTATCTTAGACTGAACTCCACATTAGACACCTACAATGTTGGTACAAGCATCTGGTCACCAAAGGCTTCTCTGTAATCCGCACCAAGAATGAGTAATTCCAGGGTGAGATTAATTTGTGTTATTTTCAATAAGTATTTAAGGATAAAATTAATTGTGGACTAAAAAGACTTGTTTTCTGTATTGACTAAAAAGAGTTGATATTTGGTCAGATGAATTCCACTTGCCTCTGCATGGCTACTTAGCTAAGGGAAGCAAAAGAAAAGATAGGAAGTAATAAATCAGATCAGCATAAAAATCTTTAAATGCTGAAGACAATAAAAATTATTGAAATACATTACATCACTACATAGCTTCACTAGCAGCATTAGCATATGTTGGAAAGAAGTGTTCATAAAGATATGGCTTCACAACGCTATGATATGTCCAATATTATCTTGTACACCTGAGAAGTAATATATCAGAGTTGAAGCTCATTGTGGTTTACCCTTCAGGCTTGTTTGGCCTGAAGTAGAGCTTTTAGAGAAACGTTTGTAAGCATAATTATTAAGGATGTGACTCAGGAATGTTGCCTTGGAACCCTGACCAAAACTAACCATTATACGAGACAATGAGAAGCAAGAAATCCTCAGAAACACAGTTTACAGTACATTTTTGATGATCCAGGTTGTAGATAAAACTGAGTATTTTTACTTTCCTGTTAGACTTTGGTTTACACTAAAAATTTTCTATCTCTTACTTAAGAGTACATGCAATTCTAAAGAGATCAACCAAACATGTTCCAAATTTCTTGGAGTGGAGAAATATCAAGCATGAACCTCTAAACATCTCTTTAAAAATAAAAAGGCATTGCCTCTTCCAGGGAGAGGCTGTTCTATGTCACCATACTCATTTTAGCACCTGATTTAGTAATGTAAATATTATCTTCTAGCTCTATAGGTCCAACTTCTGAGGGTGACTGAGCATTGAACAGCGCAATTCCCTTTCTGCAACATTGTTCCTTTCTAAACATTTGCTCGGGGGAAAAAAAAAAAAAAAAGAAAAAGAGTCAAATTGCTCCAAAAAGAGTAAAGTGCCAAATCTAATGACAGTAGTTTTAGAAGACAGAGATAATTTCTATACTAAAAAACAAATTCATACAATATTTCAGAGATGGTTTAAGATTGATCTTAGGAATTTAAAAAAAAAAAAATTATCTAATATTTAGAAATTATGAGGATTCCCAGCTACTAGCCAACACTGAACTATGTATATGATATTGGATATTTTCCTCATCTCCTACACCGTGAGTCACAATATTAATTACATATTAGAATTAAATTGGTTACAATATTAATTATAATACACTTTTTATTAAATCTATATCATATTGAAGAAACAAGGTTATGCCTAAAGTAATTGTCATGTATTGCAGAAGAAAAATACTATTTGTATACAGATACTAAAAATATCCATTCAAATAATATTCTAATTGCACTGATTTGTTCTGTGAGGAAGTGAAATCACTGAATGCTAAAACACTATGTATTTGGTTTTGATGGTGTTAGGAAGCAAAATGGAGATAAGTACCAATGAAATATTTTATTAAATTGCAACTAAAATGACTATGCCAATTAATTTAACTATACATTCATCTACTGTTTTATTCTAAGTAACAAATCTATTAACTTGCAGTTTTCTCCACATCATTGCTTTTAATTTCATATGGTAAGTAAGATCAGCTACGGATCAAGAAACTTCCTGGTTCCCAGCAGCAGTAAAGCAGCCCTTAACATAGTTCATATAATCACCCCTTGCATGGTGTAATCACTCTTTCCTTAAGGTACAGAGCAGTGTTTGGGCCTGTTCCAGTTAAGAGCCCAGTGCAGATGCTCTAAACTGTCCTCTGGGAAGAGCCTGCATCACTCTGGTGACTACATAAGGAGAATTAGGAAGCTAAGCAGCTAGGTGCTTAAAACTCTGTAATGCTGGTAAAGCTTGTAGATTAGAAGGTGAAACTAGACAGATGTAGAAAACATGACTCATCCTACCCCTAATATAAAACTAAGCTATATGTAGCTGTTAGACAACAGGACTCTTGTTATAATTTTATAATGATTGATACAGCCACTCACAGGGACACAATCTAGCCTCAGCTTCAGACAGATAACATAAAGACAGTTCCTTTCCCTAAATGCATGCAGTATACAAGATAGAAAGCAATAAACACTTAAAGCAGACAAATGAAGTTGGGAAACTGGGAGCACAGCCTAAGAAAAATTATATAATCTTATTTTACCGTAAAATGAAAGTGTCTCCACTTATCTAAATAATGTCAGATGGAAGCACTATAAGATGGCAAATTATATGCTCACAAATAGAGCAGCTGTAATAGCATATATGGAGCCTAACAATGATTATGCATACAAAATGTAACTCAATAGTTCAGAGATCAGTAACAAATAGGTCATAAGTCAGTTATAAGTCTGATAAATTTAAAGTCTGAAAAGTCTACACACCTGTTCATTTCACCATGGAGTTAAAAAAACCCTTGCCATTAATTGTACTTACATTGTAGGTACTTTATTTTTTAATTTCTGCATTATTTAGGTGTGCCATATTGTGATCATAAATACAGGGAAAAAAATCTATGTTTGCTTTTTCTTCAAAAGGCCAAATGGACAGCCTTGTAATTTACTCAGTTAAAATGGCTTTATTTAGCAAGGCTCGTGAATCAACACTTATGGAATCCCTTTTGTGCACACAGCATGTATGTTAATCTACACATACAACACACATACAAGGAATCTTCACGGTTCAGAGATCAAGATTTCATTTATCTTCTCTGAGTCAACTATTGTGCAAAAGTATCAATAATCTCATCAAAAGAAGAATTTGGCCACTAGAGGCAAGAAGTTGACTGAGAATCACAGGTCTGCAGGCAGCAGAAATTACCACCTCATGCAACCCAGCAGCAAAATCCCTAGTTTACTGTGGCCAAGCCTCCTTGTAAGGTCAGTACAAGCAGATAGGTAGCAAAAAAATAGTGTAGCGCAGCAGATTGAAAGGGTAGCCAAGCAGAAGTGAAATCTTGTCTTGGCACAGACCAAGGGCTCTGAACTGAGGCAAAGCTGGCACTCTGTCAATGCTCCAGGAGCAGCCAGAAGTGCTGAGAAAAAACCATCATGTTGGCCCTATAATCAGCTTCTCTTCCATGTTTTATACCATTACTTTCCTGTGAGATTTCTGGAAGTGCTGTGTATCTCCTGTTTCTACTGAAATCCCTACTTAATTTAAAGGAGTTGCTGTGACACCTCAGATCCCTTTAAGTTTGATGGCTTGAGGTCCTGAGAGAAGAGATGGGAAAGGGGAAAAGGGAAAGGGGAAATGGACACAAGAAGTAACCCAGTTATAGATCATGTAGCATTTGGCAAGGGTAGATTAAAAAGTCATTAACTATCTCAAAATTAATATTTTAAACAAAATTACATCTTCTGATTTAAACCAGTCACAAGGCAGGAAATTCAAGATTAAGAATGGGATCCATTTAAAGTAAGTTTATTCTAGCTTGGTTTATCAGTGTACTTACCAGGAGCAAATTTCATACTTCATGAAATCTCAAGCAGTCGAGCCAAGACTTGGTGATACGTTGCTATAACAGCAGCTTGGGTTTTGAGAAATGCATTTTCCTTTGCACTCATGGCAACAGGTGACCAAGTGGTAATGACACTATTAACACATTTCACCTTTTTAAGCTCTCCCGCTGGTGTTTTACTTATACTAGTTTATGGAGGAATCATTTCACTTTGGTGTTACAAGTCCCTTGCGTTCTTAGTGGTATTTTTAAGAAAATAAACAGAAAAGGGGAAGGAGACCATCCTCTAGGATATTTGATTTTGGATAAAACCACCTGATTCCATCAACAAATTCTGTCTTGTATGAAAAAGAACTTGAGAATTTTTATAACAGATCAGATAAGACTGAGATCAATTTAATTAAGTTTTCCCTTTGGGAATCAGCAATACCTGCTTTGTAATGAGCAGCTATTAGGTACTTGCCACATTTTCTGATTCTCTAGAAGATATATTTGCATTTGTTATGTAAATGTACATATGTATATTAAAAAAAGGGGAAAAAAGGAATATTGTCTCAATTCATTATTTGACTGAGTCCTTATGGACTCCCCACTCTAGACAGGCATGCAAAAGGATCTTTTGTTACGGCTGCAGCTATGTTCCTATGTCCTTCTCTATGTAGACTTCTGGATACTGTACTGATTCTTCAGAAAATATTACACAATTAATCATTTACTTCGTCTTTTCAAAAGCTATCTTTCCTACCATTCTCAATTCTTTTTATCATGTAAATACAAAAGAAATCTTCTATTTAACTGTAACTTATTAACATCCTACAACTGAGATTTTTTTTTACCAAAAATATTTGCTTGAACAACATGCAAGCTTGACAACTTGCTCCCTACAGCGACGATATGAAAACAAACCTCTTAACTGCATGAAGTTATTTAAAAGAAGAAGAAAAAAAAAAAAAGACAACCCCAGAGTACTCCTAGTACAGCACAGAGCAGCAAACAGTACAGTATATGGGAGCATTATGGGGCCAGATTCTGTCTTCATGGACATCAGTTGGACATTTATAACCGAATTCTAAAGAATCAGGCCAAGACTCCCACATTGAAATAAAGGCTTTCAGACAGGATTTGTGTTGAATATCCAAACAAATCTGAGTATTTGATGCCTTTATTATACTCTAAATGTTTGGCTACCTCAATATAAGACAGAACTGGATTGTCTCAAGAGGAGAAATAAGTAATTGCTGTCTTCAATTCCCTAATGGGAGGTCACAGACAAGGTGGAGCCAGACTCTTCCAGGAGGTTAAACACAAAAAGACAGGAGACAATGGACAAGGTTTGCAACAAGAAAAATTCCAAGCAGATAGCACAAAAATTTGTGTCAGTCATGGTAGTCAAAAAACACGTGCGTTGTCCAAAGAAGCTGTGGAATCTCAATTCTTTAAGATATTAAAGTCTTGGTTGCCTGACCCCGAGCAACGTGATCTGACCCAGGGTTTGCTCTGAGTGGAGGACTTAGACCAGAAGTTCTTCAGGAAGGGGAAGGGGGAAGTGGGATGGGGGGAAGGGAAGGGAAGACTCATGTGACTTATACCTTGTTTGAAAACAGTATGACAGTTGGCTAATAAAATGGGGTTTGAAAATTGGTTTAGCTAGTACAACTAAATGTACCCTGTGATTGTCCACACCAATTGTCTCTGCTTACGATTTTTTGGTTTTTTTTCACTGTACTGGGAAAGTGGAAAAAGCATGATAAAGTATACATCAAGGGAAAGAAAACAAAGATTTTATATATGGAATGACTGTGCTCAAGTCTGAATTTAGATCTCAAAAGTCTATTCAGGCCAGTTCTTCAAATGCCATAAACTTGTGTAGGCCTAGCTGAATCCAGTGTCACACAAATTTTTGCCTGTTGAAAGTCTGAATTTACTGCACTGAACTAAGTACAATACCTCATGGTCATGGTAGAGAAACTGGCTGGGGCCCAAGAACACACCAGTTTATGAATACGTAACAAACTGGAGGGATGGACACATGGCACATCCATTACTGTGGTGATTTTGCCCCCACACCACACTTACTGTTCCCTCATAGCAAACCTGAGATTTCTGTACCTCTGTCACCAAACAACTTCCTTTGTGGCTCAAGTAGGGGCAGATGTCCCAGACTAGTTTCTTGCAAGTGGATCCTCAAAGGACTTACTGGCCATTTGGTCATTAATTCATACCTTGTCAGTGTGAGGAAAGACAATGTCACAAATACCTATACAGGCAACTCCTTGGTCCCATGGCGTTTAACCCAATGACCAAACATATTTCATGGACTTTCACATCTTGCTGCTGTCATACCAAATGCCATCTCTTAAGACAACCACCTGCCAAGTTTCATGTTCACTTGACACATACTTCATGGCTCTGTATCTTCCCTGGGATTTTTAATTTTACTGACTTAACACAAGTAGTAACAAACAGGATCTTCAGCTACCAACAGGAACATTAATTCCTCCATGCAATGGAGCTTTAAGCCTTTTGTAATGCAAAGAACAGAAACCAAGTAAAATTTTTGTTTACTACCAATATTTCACTTTGTGTGATTTGGTAACTGTACGTCCATCATATACTTATCCACCTGTGTGCCACAATGAGGCCAGTCCCTTATCAGAAGCATGCTAGCTGTGTTGTTTCTGATCCCTCCCAGTTCTCTGGTTACAACGTCATTCCATTAACTGTGACATCTGGTCCCCTTGGATGATCCTGACATCACAAGTACGAAATAGGAAAATTGTTCTTACTACAATTGTTTTTTAACCAGAAATAGAAATGTCCTGCCTAGCTGACTTTTTGTAAAGCATCACCTATAGTTTGACAGTTGAAATGTCCAGGATACAGGACCATGTTTTTGTATTTCATCAACATGGCAAAGTTAAAGATTTTATTTAAAAGAAAAATAGTAAATGGCACATCATGTAATTGCTATTTATTTTCATAAACATGAGGTATTTCAAAGTGCTATAAGACGCAGCACTAAATGTACATCGTTGGAAGAAATTAAACACAGAACTTTGCAGTTACCCAGTTCTATGCACCAAACATTAACAAATACATTAACTGGAAGAAACAGGCTAGGAAAAGGCATATATAGTAAATTTCTTTACAAAAGTTTCTTAGTTCAAAAAAGTGATAAAGTAATATCTACTCAAAACTTTCACAACTCATTTTCATACGAAAATATAAGTATCAAATTTAGTTATGTATCAGCATCATACTAAAGTATACAGGCAATGTAAGAATTAGTACAGTACATAACAGAGATTAACAATATATTTGTATACAAAAACATGCTCCTCAAACATTGAGGTATTACAGTACTTAGGTATGAACTTCCAGTCTAATACTGGCAGCAAAAGCCACCTCTCATAACCCAAGACATGTACAAAAGGCAAGTGTGTAGATGGTATTTACAGAAATTCCCACAGGGGTACAAAATGCCAACCCCTAAAGTAACATCTGTTAGAACATAAGCACCATAAAACTTAGGAATGAACATTTTAAAACTCAACTAGATGTCATCAGCAGCTCCAAATGCTCACAACAATTAAAAAAAAAAAATCCCCACCATCTACAGTTCTTAAGAAGAAAAACAAAGGCAGTTCGTTGTTGTTTGGTAGTCTTGCAATAAACTCCTTACAAGAACACCCATTTGCTCCGTACCCGGATAATATAGTTTGTCAATTACTTCAGGGACTGGATTGAAATTAAAACCAACATTCTTAACGTCAAAATACACAATTTTTTTAAAATAATCAAAAATGTGCAAAGTGGCAATGACTGTCCTGGTCACCCAAAAAAAAAAAAAAAAAAAAAAAGAACCAAAACAAAACAAAGTTTAGCAAGTCCTCTTGTATTCTATTTTCTTTAGCAATTGTTGTTGTCTGGCTTGCAATTTTTCCTTTTCTAGCAATAATTTTTGCTCCTCTTCCTGAAGAGAATGAACATATTCAGTGGCTTTTTTCAAGATCACAACTTTCACAGCTTTCTCATTTTTAACCAGTTCTGGAATATGGTCCCTTAGTGTGAGGAAACTTGACCGTAGATCATTACGTCGTTGACGCTCGAGGATGTTATGGTTGCGTCGCCGTTCACTATCCTCTGAATCAGAGTTTCGAGGACTTGAACTCTTAGGCTTTGGTTGGATCGTGGGTTTTACTGGACGGGGCACCTCGGTTTTTAGCTTTTTCTGTGGTGGAGCTTCTTCAGGCTCCATGTATGGAGAAGGAGCGGCATAATTATGCTGCTGGTGAATTGGTGCGCAACGCTTTAAAATCAGTCCATTTTGCTGTGTCCTGATTGATGGAAAAGTGGTATTTTTAGGACGCACTGTAATAGTAAGGGTGGTAACAGCCTTGTTGGTGGAGGAGCGTCTTTTCTCTACTGTAACAACATCTATTTCTTCTTCTTCATCCTCTTCTTCCTCATCTTCATCATCTTCTGGTAATAAAAAAATGGAAAACAAAATAGATGTTATTCTGACTGAAAATACTCCGACCAAGTATCAATCCAGATGTATTTACTGACAAAATATATCCAGTAAAAGCAGTAATGAAATAACTGATGGCAAAAACAGGGTGTGCCCACCATATGTAGTCAGATATAGATCTGTAAAAGTAATGTAATGCACACAAAACTTTTCAAGTTTAATGAGGTGGGTTTTTTTAAACACGTCTGATTTTTAATCAAAGTGGGGCTACCACCCACATAATCGCGGAGGCAGAAAAGAATTTTTAGACAGAATTTATGTATTTTGAATGGAATCATCGAGCTGCGGCACAAAAGGCAAGCACAGAGCCACAACACAGCCCCTGCTTGCTAGAAAAGCAGCCGGAAAACGAAACAATCGCTGGGTTTGTTCTGAGGCAGAAGGTGAAGCTGTTCCAGCCGGGGACCCTTTAAGCCGGCGCTTGGTGCTCTGCCAAGAAGACAGCTGTTGGAAGTGCTTCCTCACCCAAAGCTGTCAAACCAGACATTAAAGGGACAGCAGGCTCTGAAACCCGGGACGGATCAACAAGTATGTGGTTGTGGTCATAGGGACCTGCTCATCCACACACGCCGAACCGCATTTCATCCCAAGTGGACTCCTCTGCGTGCACGGACAGGGGATGTTTTGGGCATTCTGGGCTCTGTCAGTACAAGCGCTGCTCTAAGGGGTCACTAGCCCGGCTCTAGTCTTTCCGGATCGCGCCTGAGAGCACACGGACACGGTCACCCCCATAAACCCCATGCCCAGGGTGGCAGTGGCGGCCCGCACGGCCCCCGCCACCCCACAGGGGGCAGGACGCGGTGAGGGAGGCCGGAGTTCCCCGGCACCACGCAGCTCCCCCGGGGCGGGCCGGCTCCCCGGTGAGGCTGCAGCCCCACCGCCCCCCAGACCTGCCCGCACAGCACAAGCGACGGGCGGGCGCTGCCCCCGGGCCGTGTCCGCCACCCCCGCGGGGGCCCCGGCGCTGGGCCGCCCCTGCCACCGCCCCGCCCCGCCCGGGGCCGCCATCGAGGCGCAGCCGCCCCCGCCCGCCCCGAGGATGGCGGGGGCCCGGAGCCGCCATCCCTCTCCCCACCACCCGGGGCTGGAGCGCTTACCCGAGTCGCTGAGCGTGTCGTCCCCGGAGCTGCTGCTGTTGCTGCTGGCCCGGCTGTCCCCGCCGGGGCGCGGCGAGCGGCCGCCCCGCGGAGCCCCACCGCCCGCCGGGGCCGCCGCCGGCGCCTCCCGCTTGTTGACGGGGAAGGGGAACACCACGGCCGGGTCCACGCACTCGGGCACGGCGCCGCCCAGCTCCGCGCGGCCGCTGCCGGCGACGGGGCCGCCCGCGGGCCCCGGGGGGGGCGGCGGGGCGGCGGCGACGGGCGCTTTGCTTTGCAGCTTCTCGCTGACCGCCCGCTCCAGCTTCTCGCGGGCGGAGAAGCCGCTCCACATGCAGTCCTGGATGATAATGGAGTTGAGATTGTTGGTCACGCCGGGCCCCGTCTCGAAGTAGTCCCCTCCGTCCGCGCCGCCCCACAGGTCGGCCTCGGGGGGCAGCAGGAGTAGCTCGGACGCCCAGTCCAGGGGGTCGGTGGGGCGGCAGCCTCCCAGAGCCGCCCCTCCCCACGGCACCGGGGCTCCCCCCGGAGGGTGCTCCTGGAGCCCGGCCCGGCTAGGAGACAGGGGAGGGGTGGGCAACAGTTCAAACTTTTTCCAGATGTCCTCGCCGGGGGGAGCGGAGTCCGGCCCGCACAAATAAAAATCATCTTCGTCTGGATAGAAACAGGGCTGCAAAGAGTCGAACTCGAGATCTGGGTTTTTACTGACCATTCCTGGCATTACGGGTCTCTGTTCGCTGATGCCTGGGTCGGGCAATGGTTTTAAAGACAGGTTTTATGGGTATTTCCACCAAGGGGAAGAAGAAAAGAGGTTCTCCCAAGACCTGAAACTAAAAAAAAAAAATAAAAAAAAAACCAAAAAAAAAAAACACCCACAATTAAAATACGAATTAAGAAGCAGACAAGAATGTGACTCCCTCCTAAAGGGAGGGAAAGAAAATAATAATCCCACCATCAATAGCAAGGCAGAGGAAGTCTTCAGCAAGTTGAGAAAAAAAATGCATCTCACACACCTTTCCTCCCGACTCAAGATATTGAAAGCAAAGCGCTCAGGTGGTGCTCCCCCTTCCAGAGCCTGCCCCGCCGCTCCGCGGGGACACAAACCCAGCCTGTGCTCATAGCCCTCGCCTGCTCTCCCCAAACCGCTTCCAACGCTCAAAACTGCAGAGTAACTGCAGACGGATGCATGGCTTTGATACCGTAATCTCTCCAGAAAGGCTTCTTAATATGCCAGCAAAAGTAGAGGAAGTTTACTCCTTTTGTCATCTGCGGAGCAGTGCAAAGGGGAGAGGAGAAGGATGCAAAAAAGGGGGCGGAGGGGCTCTTTGCAACTTCGCAAATCGCCAGTTCACTCCAAGCGAGCCAGCGAAATCCGCACACAACCCAAGGGGGGAGGGGGGAGAGGAGGGGAAATCCAGCAGCAACAGAAATTATCAACCTTATGTAATAATCTCACGCACAAAATGCATTAAAACCACCCCGGCGCCACCAACAAAGCCTCCTGATTTGCCAAGAAGGCACGGGAAGTTCTTCTCCCCCTTTTTCCTGCAACAGCGAGGTTGCAAGGACAACAACTCTGCTCATTTTGCCACTTCATGCACTCAAACCTCCCGCAAACACACCAGCCCTCCAGCTCTCTCACCTCCGGGGAACGCACGCCGCTGCCCTTACCTCGGCCGGACCCCCCAGTCACTACCCACGGCCATTCAACCACAGCCCCATTCCTCTGTCGAGAGCTCCGTTGCATCAGACATTAAAAAAAAAAAAAAAAAAAAAAAAACAAAAAACGCCCCCCCCCCCAAAAAAAAAGGCTTAAAGTCCAAAGAAGCCAGTCAGCGTTTCCCTTCAGTTTGGTAAAGGTACCGCGAAGGGAAATCGTTCTGCTGGGTTCACAACAGCTGACGCTGAAACGGAGACCAAAACGGGGGGAAGAAAAAAATCCATGAAAAGCCTTATGATGAAACGCCGAGAAACGCGCCCGGCTCGGCTCAGCTGCGCTCCCGCCCCGCCCCCTGAGCGCCTCCAGGACTGTGCATTTTTCTACTAGGGAAATACATTAAACCGTTCAAAATGCAAAGCAGTAAAGAGGCACCTACAAAACACTGGCGATCTCAATGCGACAGCTCCAAACCAAAGCACAAATATCCTCCACGATTTTCTTCTACTCAGTGAGAACCCCATTCACGCTCAGATCTGCCCCTGCGCTCCCCTTCCCGCCCCATCCTCCTCTCGGCAACTCAAACGCGATGGAGAATTGGATTTATTTGACTGGGGTTTGTCCTGCAGCCCAGAGCCTGCAGCTTCCTCTTCTTACCTCTTTGGTGATGGTGGTGGGTGTGCGAGGGGGAGGAGTGGCGGGGGGAAGGGGAAAGAAAAAAAAAAAAAAAAGGCAGCTGATGGTGTCTGTGGCACTTTCCGCGCCCGCCCGCCGGCCCCCGCGCCCGCCCGGCCTCCGCATCCACCCTCTGCTCGCAGACAGATGACTGTCACTGCCTGGCTTTGAAGCGGCTGGATATTATTAACCCCCCAAAAAGGCATTAAAAAAAATCGGTAAAAAAAAACATGACACACTCGGGAAGGAGCGCTGGGAAACGGGGAGAAAGGCGGGAGCGGCGGCCCTGCCCCCCCTCCACGCGAGCAGGGCGGGGCCGCGCGTTTGGCGCCAAAAGCCCCGTTCGCTCTTTATCCTCTGGGAGGGCGCTCGGATGTCCCGGGGTCGGCCCTGCTGAGCCCCCCAGCCCCTTGTGTACCCTCTCCTCCCCGCTCCCCCCCCCGGCCCCGAGCTCGGGGGAAACGTCGCCTCCGGAGCGGTGTCCCCCCGCCACCCGGCGCTGCGACCTCGCGCGCAAACACCCGGGGCAGTTGAAAATAAATAAACAAGTAGGGGCTGAGGGAAGTGGCTGGGAGAGAGAGCCACTCCGGCTTGAGGCTCTGTACATGATCAGTAGCACTCGCCTGCAGCGATCGCCCCCACGCAGGCGAGCGGGGCTCTCACGCCGCCGCTGCCCTGGGCGCGCTGTCGGGACCGGACCCAGGAAGGCGGGCGGACAGGCCCGGCCGGCCCCTCGCTCAGCGCTCCCGGGTCCGCACCGGCACCCGGACCGGGATCGGGATACGGCGGGAGCCGCCCGCGTTCCGCTGCCGACGGCGACACCTTGCGGACGGACGGCGCGAACGGCGGCGCTCCCGGAGCCCCCGCGCATTCCCCCGGCGGCGGCACCCACCGCTCTCTCGCCTCCTTCCCCGCGGCGCGGGGCCGCGGGACGGGACGGAACGGGACAGGACGGGACGGGACGGGATGCGGCGGCACGGGACGGGACCGGACCACGGCGCTTCCCTCGGCGGTGCGCGGCAGCGGGCGCTGGTACGATCCCGATCCCGGTCCCGCCGCCGCTCGGGGCGGTGCCTCCTCGCTCATAGGCTGCAGGTTGAGGCGGGGACTGGGCGTCGCTCGCAGCAGCCGGTGGCGGCGGGCAGTTGCTTTGTGTGCGGCCGCGGCGGCGGTGGGGCCGCTTTCCTGGCCCGCCTTGGTGGGGGCGAGCTCGGGTTTTTCAAACTCGGTGGGCACGGCAGTGAGAGAGCGAGCTGGAAGAAATAAACTCAGAGGGAGGCAGGGATGTGCCGTGTGCGCCTTCGCCTCTGCCTCGTGCCCTCCGGCAGTTTTGGTCAGGAAGGTCCTGCCTCTCCCGCGTGGTGATACCGCCCTCGCCTCCGTGTCACGTTTCAGTGGCCAAAACTTGGAGGCTCCACGAGCCGTTCAGTGCCCTGAGGCGGCCTTGGGGGCCGTCTGGGGGGCCGACGAGGTCCTGCAGCCGCCGTGTCCGGGGCAGAGGTGGGGCTGGCCGGGCAACCCGGGCAGCTGGAGCGGAGCTGGCTCACCAAAGGTGGCAGCTGCTTTGCAATGACCCCAGCCAAGATAGTGAGCTTCTGCTGGGCTCCTTGTCCCCCCATCTCGCCCCTGCCTGCGTTTCCCCTCACCGAGGTAGCTGGTTGAATTTTTGCTTAGGAGCCTTCTGTTAGTCCTGGCTTAGAGCAGAAAGGGCACCTGGAAGGTGAATCCTCTGTACCGGAGCTTCCAAGTGAATGCTATTCAAGCAGAAGGTGCTGAAGGTGACTTTTAGATACTCCTGAGTTACAGCTTGGCTGGACTCAGCTGTGGCAGGGGCGGCGCCGCATTCAGCAGCGTAGCGCTGGACCTGCTGCTGCTGGGGCTGCAGCCAGTCCCCGTGGCATGAAGCTCATCAAGCTTGCCTGAACTTTGGTGATATGGCCTCCATCCCTCTAATTCACTTTGGATTCAAGACAGGGAATTCATTGATTAGCTAATGTGCACTCGGTTCTTTGAAGATGCGAATTCTTATGAGAGCACTGAGCTTTATTAATTTCTTTTTGGATGATTTGTCTGGACAAAAAAAAAGGTGTGGGTAGTTAGGGTTTCCCCCCCTCACATTTCAGTAGCCTTAAATAGGTTGCAGCCTGTGAACAGTTAGTATGTGGCTCACAGAATGTGTGAACAATTTGTTCACACTCATTAATTGAGGACCTTCGTGGATTTAAAGTTATATATGATTTGCTCTTTTAAAGTAATTATTTTTTTTTCCGTAGAAATGGACATGAGCTGCTACCTGACTTATTGTTAATTTATTATAAATTCTCATCTAGATTTTCTCAACAGCCTTTTTTAATTTTCCTTTTTTTTTTTCCCATATGTATGTTCATGGGAATAAAACTATCAACTTCTAGGAAAGTTCCGCTGTGCTGTGTGATATCTTTTGTAGTACCCCGGATGAGAACATTAATAAGGGTTAACACTCAAGACAAATCTTTTGAAGTAACTTTCATTGCCAAAAAAAATCAAACCAACAAAAACAAAACCCCCAACAAACAGGAAATGGAAAGCAGTACTCTGAAAAACATTGCCATGTATGAACACTAACTCTGTTTAGGTAAAAAGACGTGTTAAAAGTCCAGATCTATTGCTTTGTCTTGTACAGTTAAGAATGACATGGAAATCTTTGATAGGACTGCACAAATTTTTGTGGTGTTTGGACTGATGCTTACTTTGGGCTCTTTTATCAACATTTACTTTTCTTTTTCTGATCTCTTCTGTCTCTGAAATGACATATATCGAGAAGCTACAATGCAAATGGAGATCTGAAATTACTTGTAGTTACTGTAAATTTATTATTACATTATTTCACTGGGGAAACTTGGCAATTAAGATGTGCTGACACTAGAACTGGGTACGAATATAAAGCAGTTGTGTAGCAAATATATTAAGGCATTGTAAGAATTCGTTATCTGGAAAAGTAGAAAAATATATGTAAATGAGCGTCTAAAAGGCTAAAGGATACTTTTGCTTATACAGTGGAAATCTAAGAAGAATCTAAATGGATCCAGTGGTCTTTAATTTGGCCTAACGATGAGCCTGGCAAAGGACTATGCTGAGGGCTTGGACGTACATACCTGGGCATAATATGTAAGTAAGTTGCTGGTGGTCAGGGCTACAGAACATTTTCCCATTCGTCATTGTTGATTCCTTAAGAAATACTGTGTAAGGCAAATTTCTCTGGCCACACATAGCTTTTTTTTGTGCTAACAACCTGCAACTGTTGAAAAGATCAAAAGAAACAGGGTATTATTACCTGATATGTATGCAGTTGTCTTCCTCAAAGGCACCCAAACTTCAGTATATTTCTGAGTTTTCTTTGCTACTCAGAAGTAATGTATGTACTCTGACTCTGTATAACAGTGTAAAGGATTTTATAAAGAGTTTTGTTAATTGGGGCATGGGGAAAGTGGCCAGTACCCTAGTGTTCTGAGTGCACTTAGCAAAATGTGACAGAATTGGAATGATTTATCCCTGTTCTGTCTCAAACAGCAGAAACTACATGTGAAGCTTTCTGTGTAGGACTAGAAAGGACATAAGGATGAACACTGATAGACCTGGATTTTTATTTTTCTTCCTTAGTCCTAATACACTGCCTGTTAGATAGTAGTAAAATTTTCAGTAAATTGAATTAAGTATTTGGGGGTAGCTGTTAAAGTTAGCATAACAGTTACAGCAGCTACCAGATTTAGAGGAGCAGATTTATTCCTGCATACGTTAAATAAACTTGCAAGGGAGTTGTGCTGCTCCCCGCTGTGTAGCTGCTGAGGGTGTGTAATCTAAACTATTTCTCTTGCCAATTTTCCTGAAGGTAGACTCTGATATTGCTTTACCCTCATTCAGGTGAGACAGCGTTAGGGACTTGCTCAGTGTCACATCTGGTAACAAAACCAGATTTCCCCAGTATGCTGATTTTGACAGTCTGAGATACCAATTGCTTTCCCACAAGTTCTTACAGTTCTATTTAATTAAAACTACTTTTAGGTAATTATTCATAAGAAATAGTCTGATAACAGAATAATACCCTGGCAGCTAAAAACAGAGGAGATACTGGATTTAGCCAGGTAACTGTGGCTGAATACTCTACCTTTAAGTGTTCCTATATATATGAGAAATCATATTTCAATAGCTGGTAAAAAGAAAAAGAGCTTTCTTCCTTCTCTGCTTTTTGTATGTAGTTGGTTCCTTTAAAAGTTGTGCATCAGACAGGTATTTGTGTACTACTTTTCTTCAACTTCCCTTCTAGCTGCTCAGAGAGCACTGGAAAATTTTCATTTAAACCAGAAGGACTAGAAATGTATTTTTTAGATTTGGCAGAAGCTGATAGCACTTTTTCAGGGAAACATCCTACTCGCAGCAGATTTTCAAACCCTATATATGGCTAGATAAACATCTAAGCATTTATTATCTTATGGTTGTATTCTGAAGCAAAACAAATGAAAAATAACTTCAAAAAGTTGCAGGTAACACCACTAATTGAAATGTTTCACAATGAGGCTATGTACATAGAATCACAGAATTGTAGAATCAATTAGGTTGGAAGAGACCTGTGAGATGACCAAGTCCAACCTGTGACCAATCACTGCCATGTCAACTAGACCATGGCACTGAGTCCTGTGTCCAGTCTTTCTGTAAACATCTCCAGGGACAGTGACTCCATCACCTTCCTAGGCAGACTGTTCCAATACCTAATCACCTTTTCTGTGAAGAATTTCTTTCTAATGTTCAAACTGAACATCCCCTGGTGCAACTTAAGAATACGTCCTCTTGTCCTGTGGCTGATATCTAGGAGAAAGGGCCAACACACCCACCTGACCACAACCTCCCTTCAGGTAGTTGTAGAGAGTAATAAGGTCACCCCTGAGCCTCTTCTTCTCCAGGCTAAACAACCCCAGCTCCCTCAGCCACTTCTAATAGAACATGCGCTCCAGACCCTTCACCATCTTCATTGCCCTTCTCTGGAGCTGCCTCAGCACCTCAATGTCCTTCCTGAATTGAGGGGCCCAGAACTGGACACAGCGCTCCAGGTGCGGCCTCACCAGCGCTGAATACAGGGTAAGAATCACTTCCCTAGTCCTGCGGGGCACACCGTTCCTGATACAGGCCAGGATGCCATTGGCTTTCTTGGCTACCTGGCCACACTGCTGGCTCATGTTCCGCCTGTGTTGACCAGCACCCCCCAGGTCCTTTTCCACTGGGCAGCTTTACAGCCACCCTTCCCCAAGCCTGTAGAGTTACCTGGAGTTATTGAGCCAAAGTGTAGGCCCCAGAAGTTGATCTTGTTGAGCCTCATACTGTTGGATTTGGCCCATCAATGCAGGCTGTCCAGATCCCTCTGCAGAGCTTTGCTACCCTCCAGCAGATCAACACTCCCCCCCCAACTAGCTGTCATCCTTGAATTTGCTAATGGTACACTCAATCCCTTCATCAAGGTCATCAATAAAGATGTTAAACAGGACTGAGCCCAGCACGGATCCCTACGGGACACCACTAGTAACCAGCCGCCAACTGGATGCAGCCCCGTTCACCACCACTCTCTGGGCCCGGCCCTCCAGTTCTTAACCCAGCACAGTGTGCCCCTGTCCAAGCTGTGGGCTGCCAGCTTTTCCAGGAATATGCTGTGGGAGACAGTGTATAAGGCTTTGCTGAAGTCCAGATAGACACATCCACAGCCTTCCCCTCATCCACCAAGTGGGTCACCTGGTCATAAAAGGAGATCAGGTTGGTCAGGTAGGACCCTTCCTAAACACACTCTGGCTGCGTCCGACTCCTTGATTGTCTTGTATGTACTGGACATGTATTAGAAACAAATTTTGAGAGCCTTGTTTCAGCTGTCTCTTTTTATGAAAATTTTTGATGTCTAATTAAGAATGATCTTAAAACTTTTCTTGGCTGAAATATTAATAGGAACTTTTTTCTCTCCAGTTTCCAAATTTAAAGAAATCTCTAAGATTTTTAACGTTTTGTAGACCTTTTCCCTTTAGGTTGAAACTGCCTATTGAGTTCAAAATTCATGTCAGAGAATGACAGACAGATAATTATGTTGATTGTGTTTGTTTTCTTTAGGAGACTAAGCCAAGAGGAAACCAAGCACCTGAATTTTAAAATTTTAAATTTATTTAATTTTAACATTTAAATATTTTCTTTGTGTACAAAAATGATTAAAGAGGAAAAGTACTTCACTGTGTCTGTTAGGCCGCCACAAGAAACATCATTAATACAAAATCTGTGAATAAATTCACTTTTACAATATTGTAACCCACACACAATTTTACAGTAATTACTTCCTCCTAAATGTATACATAGGCATGAAATATATCCTATTTGTAAAATAATTTATAAGCACTTATCATTCTGGCAAGTATACATTTATCAGTAGAAAGGTATAACTTTCCTAAATTTAATTGTTGCAGAAATATCTGCAGCTTAGTGACATCGAGCATCACTGACATAGCAGTGGAGACTATGTGACTAAACAGCAGATATTGTGGGTTGTTCTTTTGTTATATTCCTGTTTTTATAAATACCTGTGACATAATGAATACATTCAATATGCACATACATTTCAGGACAACAGCCATGGCAAGTGTTTTTTCTGTAACAGGTTAGTAGGTAAAAAAATGGCTTGATGGTACATAATCATAGCAATCAAAGAATGGTTAAGATTGAAAGGGGCCACAGTGGGTCATCAGGTCCAACCTCCCTGCTCAAGCAGGGCCATTCCAGAGCACATGGCACAGGATTGCTCTTCCTGATGCTCCCCAGGGTACCACTGCCCACCAGGGCACACTGCTGGCTCACCTGCCAGGTCCTTCTCCTCAGAGCTGCTTTACAAGAGGTTGGTCCCCAGCCTGTCCAAGTGCACGGGGTTATTCTCCAGGTGCAGGACCCTGCATTTACCTTTGTTAGCTTTCAGATGATTCATCTCTGCCCATCTCTCCAACCTGTCAAGGTCCTTCTGAAGGGCTGCACAGCCCTTGAGGTATCAGCCACTCCTTCCAGCTCTGTGTCATCAGCAACTTGCTGAGGAGGCATTTGCCTCCTCATCCAAGCCATTGATGAATAAGTTAAACAATTCTGGGCCCAGTATTGAACCTTGGGGCACACCACTGGTCACAGGCCTCCAAGTAGACCCTGTGCCACTGATTACAGCTCTTTGAGATCTGCCATTCAGCCAGTTCTCAATCCACCTCACTTTCCACTCATCCAGTCCACACTTCCTGACTTTGCCTATGAGGATGTTGTGAGAGTCATCAGTTGTGTTGCTGAAGTTAAAGCAGACAATTTCTTCTCTGCCTATCCAGGTAGCTGTTTCATCGTAGAAGGCAATCAGGTTGGTCAAGCATAATTTACCTTTAGTGAATCCATGCTGACTACTCCTGATCCCCTTCCTGTCTTCCATGTGCTTAGAGAAGGCCTCCATCCCCTTTCCAGGCATTGAAGTGAGGCTGACTGGCCTATAGTTCCCTGTGTCCTCCTTCTCACCCTTTTAGAAGACTGGGGTGACATTTACTTTCTCTTAGTGCTTAGGCACCTCTCCTGATCACAACAGCCTTCCAAAGATGATTGTGAACAGCTTCAGTAGTGTCCACCAGCTCTTTCAGCATGCATGAATGCATCCCATCAGGGCCCATGGAATTGTGAATGTCAAGTTTACCTAGGTGTTCTCTAACCCAATTCTTCTTGATCAAAGGAAAGTCTTCCTTCAAACATTCCTTTTCTCTGGTCTCATGGATATGAAAGCAATAATGAACTTGGTTTTTGTTAAAATAATTTGTTAACTTTTTCAAAAAGTTGACAAAAAGTAGATAAATAGTTGCTGCTTTTTACTTGCTTTTTAAAAAAAATTATGGTGAATGTAATTCATGTTCTGCCCACTGAGACACTAATCTGTATTACCATGCTGCAAGTAAATGGTAATTGTCATCTACCAGTAATTCTAAAGATATCAGTGATGCAAATTTTTACTGTGCCCTTCAGCCACAGGAAATACGGCAGACCTCTTTCAGGGTTAGACTTTATAAAATAATCTTACCACAGGTCTTCAGTTTTTCTTTGAAAGTCAAGGGTTTGAGCCTATTTAGTCAATACCCACTCCACTGTCTGTTAAAGCCACAAAAGAACTCTTTGGAAAATTAATTTAGTGAAGCCCAGGAGACTCGTAGTTATATTTTGCAGTTCATAAGCATGGAGAGAAGAGAACCACACTGAACGGCAGCTTCCTACTTCTCTTGACATGCTGCAGGTAATAGGCAGGTGGGAAAAAGACTGGTGGGGTCTGACAGCTTCATCAAGTTTTCTCCTCACAGCAGTCCATGGAAATGCCACGATGCCACTTCGTCAGGAAGACTTGTTCTTCTCAATTAGTTTAATTCTCTGAAAAGCTTAGTTTAGCTAAAATCTTTTTAATAGCACAGCAGGAAAGATTTGGTCAGTGAACACTCAAGATCTTTGGGGTTGTTCACGTGGCTTGTAAAATGGGCTAATTATATTGTTTTTCTTGATTCTTACCCAGTTCCTTTTCTACCTATTCCCCCTCTGCTTTTCGACATATGTTCAATCATTTAGTGGTTTGAAGCATTACAATATTTTATGTTTATATGTGCTTAAATGTTTTAAATTTTTTTGGAGCAATCAGCTATTTGTACATTTTTATGCAAGCTCACTTTACAGACTATTTTTGAAACTTTAGCTCAAAATGTTTCTCTGGTTACAAAGCCTATTAACTATTCATTATCATTAAGTATTTTACCAGATAATTCACTGAGACAAATGCAAAATGTGCAGTTGGGATGGTAAAATTATAACCAGTCACATAAACCTGTCCTCATTAGCTCCCTTTCAAACATCTCCAAATGTTACCAATAGAGAAAGACATCCTTGGAGAGTGGTTTGAACCATGAATTCCTTAGTTTTCAATTGGAATCTGCTTTATGTTTGAGAGGAAGGCTTTCATTTCCTGCATCTGAGATTCATTTTCAAATGCAAACTAACAGGAAGATTAGCCTTTAAAGACTATTAGTGACTGGGCAGAAGGGTGTTGGTGACTAGAATATAAGAGGGAAAAAAAGAAAAATGTGGGCTTAAGAGAGTGAATAACGATACATCAGACTCTACTTTCAGCTGGTGTCAATTGAGGTGGTTTCCTTCCACTGGGACTGTGCCTGATGAGGCCAGTAATAGATCTGTCCTGTCATGATTCCAACTTTAGTCCTGGACCACAACTTGAAAGTAATTTTCTGGATTGTTTAGTTTGTTCTTATTTTATATGCACAGATAGAGCCTTTGTTGATAACCTGTGAGACATTCTTCAAAGCTTTGCCATAAAAACTGTTAACAGCAAAGGAAACACTTAACACTTATTGCTGTAATGAAAATATCTTCAGACACATTAAAGGCCTTTATGGCATTTTAATGTTTTTTTTTATTATTATTACCATTTCTGCTTTAGTAAATCAGCATGTCAGAGTTTTGTTTATTTATGTGCCAGAAATTATTGATATATCTCTGCCTGTAAGCAAAAATGTATGAAGAGCTATGCCACAATCTTTGGATGTCTTACCACTTCCTCCTCTTCTTCATGCCTGTCATAATCTCCCATAGAGAGCTGGCTGTGTCCTTAATGTTACCTGGTCTAATTCCCATGGGTTTCTGTGGAACTTTCCTGTTGTTTCCTTACCAAATCATGGACACCTGAGGCTTGAAAAAGTTGTTCACCTCCTGGTAAAACAAGTGATTGCTAGAGATGACAACCCAGACTCAACAGAGCCAGGTTTGCATTTTTTTCGGCAGCTCCTATGATCTACTCATATATTTAATATATTCATATGTTTTTCTAGGCAAATGAAAGGGAGTTTTGTATGTAAGTCAAAAAATTGCTTTGAAGTGAACCATGATCAATAGGAGGTTGAAAGAGGTGTCTCATTCTGATTATTATACATAATTATTGCAAAATGGTGTGACATATTACAGACTTTCAGAAGCAGGGAGTTTTAGAATCAAGTGCCATAACAAATGTGGTTTATTATTTGATTTTTTTTCTCTTCAATGAATAATAAACCATTTACTGTACTGATTATATTTAACGCTGGATTACTGTTATTGCAGTGCTCTGCTTTGAAAGTTTTTAGGACTCATCAGCATTGTAACTTTGGCATTAGCTGTCCATATGTCTTAAAGTTTTGGTGCTGGCTGCCATATATTGCTGAAATAACTGAAAACATGCTATAAGATCTAGACCTGTCAACTTCCATCTAAACCTGTCTCTCATGGCATTATAAAGGCAGTTCTGCTGCCCCACTCCGGAGTTCCTGAAGTGACAGGGAAAAAAGTGAAAAAACCTGAGCAAGAAGCATCCAGTAAGTGTCAAACCAAGTTGAAGTTGAAAAGACAGTACAAGACAGGAGACAAGAAAGCATGTTAGTCTTGTAGCCACCCCAAAGTGGGTGTGAATGAGAGAAGAAAAGGTTTCATGGAGTTTTAGCTGAATGATATTATAAAGCATAATTTAAAACATCCTTTAAGACTGCTCAATAGTTCTCCCTTTGCTTTTGTCAAAATTAATTATTATTTCGTGGTCTTTAATGACTTTTGATTGGGTAATTTGAAATGTCTAGGTAGAAGAGGCAGTTAAAGTCACAATATCCTTCCACCCCTTAATTAAAGGAGTTTAAAAATTACTGTTTGACTTAGGGCTGAGAAAACTGAAAAACGTATATTTGGTTTTGTTTCCACTGTTATACAAGTATATCCTTAGATTCTGACTGTTAATTTCTCTTTTGGTCATTATATAGAAAGGCCTTCCTTGTCTTATTGTTAACTGAAACATCCAAAATTGTAATCCTGATCTTGTAGTGCACAGCTATGTTTATGTGATCAGATATCACATGTAAAATGCTTCTTCCTCAGTAATGCAATATTTATGAGCCATTACAGTATTGAGGTTTTCTGTACTGGTAGTACATATATTTGTTTTCCAGTGACATAATTTCATTGCTAAGAACAATTTCTACTTAAGAGAAATGAAATGTTCTTGATATTATCAAATGTAATTCTGTTTAATATTGAAGTTTTGAATAGATGGGTCACATTACCAAAGGAATACAGAAATGTGCATTATTTCAAAAGAGATGAAATTTATATTAAAGGAAGAGAATAATTATGAGAATTTATTATATTTTGTTTCTATCCTGAAATTAGTCTTCTAACAACAGTTTTCATTGCATCAGTTCCAGACTGCTAAATATGTAGCATTTTGGCAAGGTCATTGCCTCAAACATACCAGTACTGTGCTGGCATTCCTGCTTCTTTGACTTGTATTCTGGGTGCAGGCAGCTAGATCAGCATTAATCAGTGCAGAAAGCCACATTCCTGTGCCAGGGTTTCAGACTACTGGTAAAGACTTGTTCTTGGCAGGCCAGCAGTACAGATACAAGATTGGAAGGCATCCTCCTTCCAGCGTGTCATGATGTTGAGGACTCGTTTTTTGCCTACTGTGGAAAAAATATTACTGAAATGTTTCTTTTCTAAGCAATTAAAAAAAGACCATGCTTTGGTAGTTTAATATCATCATCATCATGGCCAGGCTTCGCGAACAAAGATTTGGGAAGGGCTCTACCCACTCTTGCTACAAGTGCACTGATGGCTGAAAAGGCCAATGCGAGATAGACAAGTCCAGCTGCAGAAGGCACAGCAGAAAGACTCCCTGGGTGAGATCCACAAGACACGATTCTTTCTGCATTGTCTTTTCTCCTCGAGAGTGATCCTGTGTGTGTTCTCAAAAGAAGCAGCAGCG
>JAWWLV010000121.1:103046656-103097924 GCA_035041135.1 Platyrinchus mystaceus | reverse complement strand
GCCCTGCCCAGCACAGCTGTGTTCTCAGCAGCATGGCCTCAATGCTCGGGACTGCTGCCTGTTCAAGGACAGACGTACTTACAAGAAGTAGTAGCAAAGCATGTATCTGTGTATGTGTTGATGTACACACATGTGTATGTGTGTGTAGGTGTAGTTTTATACTCCAACTTACCCTATAGTAAACTTTTAAAACTGTTTATCTGCTTCAGAAATTAAAAAAAAAAAAGTGGAATCCTTCTCTATATTTTTTTCTTTTTTAAAGGATGATCTGCAGTATTGTTTTACTTAACTGCTTTTACAGAGAATTTAGAATATGCCTACATGGGGCAGCAGAGTATGAAAACCATCCCCAGTTCACCTGAATTGAACTGAGCTGATAAATCTACAAAGCACAATGCACTGTTGATAGCTCAAGTACTAGAAGACATATAAACTGTATTTGCCTGGCCCACTGCTCAGGGTAGTAAGTTTTCTCCCTTTACAAGGCTAATAACTTGGGCTCAACATAATTTTGAGAATGCTGTAATGTGTTTCGTTCTGGCACGAGCTTAACCAATGCTAGCCAGGCAACTGCATCCCGTTCCAATGTGCTGTGTGGATATTCCGTGTGGTAAACAGAAATAGTGTTTGTCTTAAGCTTTTAAAATAAATATTTAATATCATTCACTGTCTATTTTTTTTCTTACTAATATTCATACTCACTTCTTAGGCTTATTATTTTGTTGAATAGTATGCGGCAGAGCTGGACTGATGGTAGATGATACTTCTAAGGTAGGATGAAATGCCGGATGAATGTGTCCTGAGGTTTTGATTCTAGTTTCAGTTTAACCTTTTGAGCTGTAACAGATCATGGGCACGGTCATGTAAATTTCATGTTAACTTTCAGTTTTCCTCTCTTGTAAAATGGGGGTAGTGATGGTTAGTACCTCTGTGAAGTGTTTTGAGAACTTCAGGAAAGTTGCATGTTGATAACTAAGCCAGTAAAAAAACTATTAGATTTTTGGTTTGTAGCATATTTCTACTAATATGATGGGGGAACAATACTCTGCAATGAAGATAGAGTTGCTCTACTACATAGAAAGTAGGAATAAATGCTGGAATGAAACAAAGGAATTAATTTCACCTCAAGGGATGGCTACAGTGCAGAGAGGTACATCTCAGGTAGTCATTATAGGGTGCCTTCATAATCAGTGGAGAACACTTGCCACAATCCATTTTATTTTTTTTAGATGTCTTCTTGAAGGTAAAAAGAATAATACCTCATGAATAATGCTCATTATATAATTTAATCTTATGTCCTGCCATAAAAGTATCTTCAGCTGCTCTGTATTGGTTGTGGTTGCTTTTGTTTGACTAAAGCACCACTTTCATAAAGTCCTTTTTAAACACTTTTTTGGACAAGCAATTTAATACTTGTAGTGGTGATACTATTTTTTCCCATTTCCTTCCCATCCATGTTAACCTTCAAAAATAGTTAATGAGCATATGAATAGCAGTTGAAACTGCTTCTCATAGAATACCATCGTGTTTGACAATAAGTGCTGAGTGTTGGTCAGCAACTGCTGTAAAAAATGAAAAGTACATTTGGCATGCCACAGTGAAATGCTGAAGTGGTGATTAGTATTTTGACAAATAGCTGAGTCTGGCTTGGCCAGTTATTGGGATGGTTGCATATACATTTTACTATATTATTCTGATTGTATGACTTTTGGATTTGAGCTGACGTCAGGATAATTACATAGAAAGATGTGTCACTGCTTAACAAGGTTAGAAAAATGTCTACTCCGTTTCTGAAGCTCCTTCTGAGATACAATGGCGTTTCACCTGTTCTGTGAATTGTGTCATTGCAGATGCTTGTTATTTGTAACACGAATACAAGGTTTTTCAATATATTTACAAAAATATATGTTTCAGCCTCTTTGGAACTGGGATATTATTACATACAGAGAGTAACTACATGTTAAGACGGTGTTATTTGTGCGAGCTTGTTCTCATAAAATTAGCATAGAGAAAGTTCTCATATGCACATAAATGCTGGCATTTTTTCCTGGAGCTGGCTTAGGAAACTGAGTTAAAAGTAAAGGTGGATAGTGAAACATGATGTATGTGTACATTCCTTGTCCCATTATGCTGATAGCCCTGTATCTGTCATTTTGGAGATGACATGAAAAGATAATGAGTAAGCCTTTTTGCATATCCCATGGCTCAGAGAAGGAAAAAAGCTTTTCTCAGACTTGCATTGTTGTTAGCGGTGAATATTGGAAAACCCCCTTCTGCTTGTCCTGCCTTGTGAGAAGTGAGACTTGAAAGAACTTTCACTTCTTTTACTGGTTTGAAAACATATTTAACCTCTGAGAAAGGAAGCCAGGGAAAGCGTTGAATAACTTGATTTACCATCTCTTGAAATACCTCCTTTACTGGTTCTGTGCCAGAATCTGAAGTGCTGTAGTGACAGCAGCCAAAAGGGAGTGAGGATTTGGATAAAGATAAAGGGAAAGATTTTAAAAAAAGAAGTCTAAACCTATATTTAATCCAATGGTTTCATTATCTGAGGCTGGCTACTTCCAGGAGCTCTGCAAACCTTTCCTCTAGTGAATGAATTGAACCCTGTATTATAATGACAAATACTTCTGGGAAATACTTGTGGCACATTAATGCTACAGTTAAAAGGTACAAACTGAATTAGATATAAAATGTATGACTTTTTATATCTGTGATGCGTGGATTATAGAGGCAAAGATGACCCAAGAAAGGAGAAGCTATGTGTCTGAGTTGTTGAAAAGAAGGTTTTGGAATGACATCCCAGGAACAGTTGCTGCTGAGTATGCAGGATTAAGGGGAGAATACAGTATGCTTATCAGTGAAATGTCCAAGTTTTCTTTAGTCCAAGAAAAAGGTGAGATTTGTGTTTCTGATGGATTTACTATAAAACTTTGCTACTTGAACACAATTCTAAAATTTTAATTCACATCATTGTAGTTGACTTTTAGCTTGTTGATTTTGGTAAACTTCTACTGATTTAAACAGTTGAGAATCTTTTTTACAATCATCACAGTATTATCCACTTGAAGTATCCTCCTGTACTATAAGCTCTCTGGGGCTGAATGCTACAAAGCCCTAAGAAAAGTGGTTTCAGTTCTCTTTGGCAGTAGATGGTTGCCCCAGAGTAGCGGTGGTCAGCAGCATATATCCTAATTTGAGTCTACCTAGTAGTTAGGCATTGCAAAATTTAGCAGTACCTAGTCATCCTTATGATTATGTGTTGCCTTTGTAGATTTTGGCATTGGGTGAGCTTCCTATAATTCTACTTGAGTTTCACATCCTCTTTTTTCCCACTCCTTCATAGAAATGTCTGCTCGATGATTAAAGGCTCATAAGACAAACATGTAAAGCTATGTTCACTTTTCCTTTTTATTCTGCCATTAGAGCCTCGTGCAGGGTACACAGTGAGTGCACTCTCAATTCCAGTTGTTTTCTGGGGTCATTTCAAAGCTACAGCTGAACCAAGTGGACAAAGATGGACAAAGAATCCTAAGCAGTGTCAGCAACAGTTTTGAGCAGTCCATAGGAATGTGCATAATGACAATTTTGGAGAAAGGTGCCACACATCACATCAGAGCAATCATAGTAGGAGGTCACAACTGTTTGTGTTTTTTAATCAAAGTGGGAAGCAAAGTATGACGAAAGTGAAGACTGGACTGGTGTGAGGACCTGAGAAGAGATTCTGAATTAAGGCTGAATGCAGAGAGGCTTGGCATAAGAAGCTTTTGAGCGGCTGACTTCCTTTAATTAGGAGCAATGGATTTAAAGTTCAGTATGCTGATGGAAAATAATTCTCTTACAGAACCATTTGTGAGAATCTGAGTCCTTTCCTTTTGTTGTTGTTTAAATCCACTGGTGTATGAAGTTGTCATCAGAAGAATGTTTGTTGCTTCTTGTTTACTCAGGTCAGGAAAGATGTTCATGAAATATGTAGTCACATAATAATTATGTCATCAGATACACTGCTACAATACTCTTCTCAGTGAAGAGGAATTTCCTTTACACCTGATGATAACATTTTTCAAAATCAAATGTGTCAAAGCTTAGAAGTTTATCTTGGCAGAGCATCACACCATTAAAGGAAGATTGAATGTATCCTGTCCAAATCTCTTGCTTCTTGTAATGGTGCCTAAGGCTACAGTCCTCCAGATGTTGATACTACCGGCATTTGCATTCTGAATGAAAAAAAAAAACCTTTTTACCACAGACACTTCACAGTAGAAATTCTACACTTTTTTTTCAGAAGAGTTTGTGTGATGTAATATCAAAAAAAATGTGATGGGAAAAAAATGCAGGTTTTTCCTTCCCTTCAGAATAATTTGCCTTCAGCAATAAGAATGAGAAAGGATGGGACAGCAGCTATTTCATGCTCCCTTCTTCCCAGTGTAGGTTCAGGTTGCACTATTTACCCATAAATAGCTGAAAATTGCCTTGGTCTCAGGAAGAAAACAGAAGATACTGCAGTAGAAATAGTAGTGAAAGAGCAAACAAAACTTTCCTTGCGCTAGCACTGTCCAGACATCATCAGCATTAAACTTAATGAGCCTTATTTACACTGAGTCAGCTCACACTGCTCTAGCCTTAAAGGGACCTTAAACCAAGTGAGAATGGGATTCATTTCCTCCGAGTTTTGGTAATTAACACAACTATTCCCACAGAGGTTCAAAGGATGGTGGTAAGACAATTCCATTTTCTTCTTCTTGTTGGATACCAAAGGCATCTTGCATTCTTCTTGCTGCAGTGGTGCTGTTTTACACAATTTTGTGAATGAAAGGCAGGACCAAGTGATCAAGGGATGACAAAGGGCTGAGATAATAAAACACTGACAAGAGAAATACCTCTTTCTTGGTGTATATTATAAGGAAAGCCATATGTAGTTCAGCAAGAATCAGCAGGCTTCAACTGGAATTATATTATTTTTCCAAGAAAAACTGTATCTCCATATGTGGATCCACATTAAGGTTGCTTCATCCTCTCTCGCTTATGAGTTTAGCTATCTTATATGCTTACATGTTTTTCTGGGTTAGTAGCTGAGACTTGAATCTGGCAAAAAGATTAATGATGCAGATATATAGTCTAATTTTCCAGTCTGCTGCTACTGTTTCTGTCCTGTACACTCTAAATTGGAGCATACGGTGGTCACCCTGAAGAAGAAAGGCTTGGAGTATTGCTGATACTTTCAGGATCAGATTTTCAACCTTTCATCCTCCAACAAACAGATCTTGGTCAGACCAGTAGTAATGGTTCCAAGGAAAGTCATGAATACACTCACCAAGCAGAACATGTGTATGTTACATTTGTCATGTATATGTGGGTTTGCAGCAGTGAAATATATATGAAAAGAAACAATAGTGAGAAGTAACATTCTGAGTCTTCCATACAAGTGACTTATAAAGGTAAATGATTTTCCCAGCTGCTGTTTACCCCTACATGACACCTTTGCATGGGAACACCTTATTAGGAAAGATATTGGGGTTATGATGGCTGTGGGATTGATTTAGAGGTTATACGTTGTCAAAACGAGAAGGATCAATCTTCTAAGAATCAGTTTAGATCATGATTTTATATAGTGGCAGTATAATGTCACAGTATATTCAGCAAATGCACACACACATGTGCTTCATAATGTCATGCACTCTTTGTTTTGCGCTTGCACTTCAAATAATTTCTGTTCAACCATGATATCCTGTGGCATGGATGGATGCTTGTTTGCAGAACAAGTAACATAATTCCTGAGTTAGAAAGGTCATAGATGGGGCAATGAGACTGGGGACCCAAAGCTGGAAAATGTATTAACATAGTTTAATCAGTCATACTAAATTCCACTGTGGCATATTTCCTCAACAAATTAGTTAAAAGGATTCTGGCTTCTGTCACTGGAAAAGAAAACACTTATCTTTGTTCTAAAAAGATGTTTTTTCTTTAATTATTGTGTCTGAAAGTTTTCAGGTTTTTTGTTTGTTGGGGGTTTTATGTGGGTTTTTTTTTTCATTTTTATGAGTGTTATAGTTCATGCTCTAATGTTTAAAACCTTATATTAGGACACCTGACCTTTCCTGTACATTTTGCCAGAGCTTTGTTGTGTAGTCTTGATCAAATTAGTCACTCCTTCCATGTCTCACTTTCACTGTATTCAGGTAATAGACTCTCCAGCTCTGTCCTAAACTTCAGTGGGTCTGTAACATGCATACTGGAATGTGATGTTGATATCAGATGGAATTTCTCAGTATTACCACAATTCAAAGAAGGAGCAATTATTTGGAGTTTGGCTTAATTTTCTTATCCAGCATCTTATCTGGTGAAGAGCCATTACTTCAAATATTGAAAGAACACGCATGAAAACCTTTGGCAAGGCAGTGTGGTTTTTGGCAGGACAGTATGTTTAGGTGAGCAATCATGGTCAAAGAGCATGATTTAGATTCCAATTGCTCTCAAGCAAAGGAGTGCAATTGTGAAAGGATATCAGTTAGATTCATCTGAATAATAACTGCAGTTTTTTCATTTCCAAGATGACCATGTGAATTATGCAACATTAACTACCCCTTGAATAGCTTGAAGCTAAAGTTGGAAAGCAATTTAGAACTGCTTTAGTGTGGCCATTCTTATTCATCCTATGCAACTGGTACCCTGCCTCCTCCTTCCCTTGAGAGGAAGGATAAGAAAGGTGCTTCAGGAGGGAATACAGTTCCATTACTCTGTAGTGATTCTGTAATCATTGACAACAGCACTCTTGCTGAGTTCCACTCTTGGTACATTCAAATTGAAATTCCTCCTCTGTTACAGTGCTACCTCTTTTTCACAAGTGCCTTGTAGAGCTTTATAGCTTACAAGCTGCATAATGGTGCCACCCCACCCTGAAATACAACTGTAGCATGATATGCTGTGTTGAAGAACTTATCTATTCAATAGATATGCCTAATGGAGTTTTAAAAAGTACAGAAGTAATTCACAAAGTTCAGTAATTAGTGATATGGTAAAAATAGGATTCCTCTAAATCACTTTAAAAGTTGGCCTATTTCCATCTACACCATTTAAATAGGTATTAATTTAAAACCAGCTGCTTCTTGCCTTTTGCATATCGGTATTACTCTGTTAGCTTTTTGTTCTTCCTCCTGAGGATTAAATCTGTGTCCTGCAGGCTTATCAGCCCTGACTTTTTGAATGTGACAACGCTCACTGCGTCTCGTAATTCATCAATCAAATGGGACCATAGTCTTTGAAAGTGTTTTAGAGAGCCTCTTTCTTGAATAGCACACAGTATTTCCATACTGAGGGTGTACTATGCCATAAAATAATGTTTATATTGCTTTAGGCTTAATACCATACCATTTATGAGCACAAGTGCTGAAGCAATTTAGAAAAAGATATTAACTTTATATCCTACTAGGGAAGTAGTTTTATTACTGTGTATGCAAAGCAACAGGAAAACAAACCTTTGCTTTTACATTTTATTAGCTATCATTATGATGTTTCGGGGTCTTTTCTTGCATCAGTATTTTCAGTCATATAGAAGTTTTTCTTTATGAGCATAGTAAAAAGAAGTTAGGAAATTAATAATGTAGCTTCTGAATCTTTAGAAAACACCTTTGCTTTAAAAAACAAACAATTGTTTCATTAGTCTGTGCCCCAGCAATGAGGCTTACAAATGCCAGATGTAGAAGAGTAACATTGTGCTTTGGCATTAGAAAGTGGGATGGGGATGAAAGCAGTTAACTGAACTGCTATGCAAAGGAATATCACTGTTGGTAGTGTCAACCATTTAAATGTGAATCAAGTCCCAACATAGTCCTGAGATATCCTAAAATCATTTAAATATACTTTGAGTTAGTTTTTGTTTTCCCACTGATTTTATTCTTTGAGGTCACTTTCTGAGTTTTTTGTCATAATCGTGAGATCAAGAAACCCATGCTAAGATTTTTCAAGTAGTCACAAGTGGTCAAACACATGAATTTTAATCAGATTTCAAAGTATCAAGAAATTCCATAGACCTGTGAAAGTTCATAATACTACGATAAGCGCTGTTCTGAGATGCAACTTTTAGTCTCTGAAGTGGCTTTTGGCTGGATTTGGAAACTGAAATTCTACACTGAGAAAATTCATGAACAATTAAATGTCCTGGTTTTGTAAGGTTTAAGGATATATTTATTTTTTAATACATATTTTGGTTTATTTTTATACTACAGAAGACGTCTCAAAAAGAACTGTATAAGAACACTGAGAAGTTACTTCCTAAAGTAGCTTGACCATGTTCAGTCCATCTTCCATAGAATTTCTCACAGAATGGAATTTCCTATGGAAGTAAGTGCTGTCTGTGTGAGAATTCACTGTGTAAGAGGATATTTGCTGATCTCATTCTTATTTAATATTTAATATATTCAGGAAATGAATGCTTTGATTGCCTTGAGTTAAAAAAAGAGTACATGACTTTACAAGGTATTCTGTAGGAACCAGTCTGGAGACCCATGCAGACCCCTTGCTCATTGCAAATGAGTTATGAATGTGGAGTCTAGATGAAAGCAACTAATGATGATACAGATGTGGCACTTGCATTGCCACATCACAGTTGCTGCTTCTAAACTTTTAAGTATTACGAGTGAACTTAAGTTCAAGCCCATGATCATGCTTCTTGTGATCAGTAGGAAAAAAAAAACCAAAACAAAACCAAACTCAAAAAGCCCCCAAACCAACCAACTACCCAAAACCACAAAAAAGGCTCCTAAGATACCTGGGGTTTTTGGTGGGAAATGAAATCACTGAGAAAGCTTATAATCATCTGAAAAAAGAATGTCCTGTCCAATCTGAGATGATAGCAAGCACCATTCATGCTGCAGGTTTAGTGATTAATTGGACATCTACATTACCATTAAAGCCCCTCTATCTTAGCTAAAAACTTTTAAAATGTTTTTCACTGAAATTAAATGCCTTTTATAATTATGACTCTTTCCTTCTTGAGGTTCAGTTTCAGTCTTCTGTTCTTTACCTGGCAACAGATTTTATTTAAGTGCTGATAATAATGAGAAAGTAAAATGTTAATAGAGTAAAAGTTTTTGCTGACATTGAATTTGTTCAATTAATATTGCATGTAAAATCCTGGAACAAGCAGAAAAATATGTAATTCTAGCAATGAGAGAAATTTCTCTACCATTATGATTGGGTATGTCATTCCAGAGAAGACTAGAAGCGCATGGAGTTAGTATCATACCATTTCTTTTCCATAAAGCAAAAAGATTTTATGGCTGGCAAAGTTAAGCTGGAAAGAGATCCAAAATGAGAGCTAAGTATCTTCTTCCTATGCATATTTAGTAGGCCATTTCCAGCATAACTACAGTTCTGGGTATGGGTGTGAATTCTGCAAGTGCCAGGTCTGCTTTCCTAGCTTCACATAGATGAACATTCATGGATTTGGCCAGCTTCCGAATGAGCTTGTTCAGGAAGGAGAGAGATTTGATATGCTTTTTGTCTGGTTTGAAATCATTAAGGATCGCAAAAGTCAACCTTAATTGCTAGTCAAACTAGTTTGGGCTTGAAAGACAAAATGAGTTTCTTTCTTTGAAATCCATATCTGTAATTTCTGTGGAAAAGGCCTTCTATTCATAATTCTTTCAAGAATCAGTAATAATGCGACTAAATATGGATGGTTTAGGCTGGTGATATCTAAGTTTAATTTGCAAAAGCAAATAACCTCACCATGAAGTATGAACTTAAGAGGGGTCATGTGAAATTATCTTTGGAGTTCCCCAGTTGGTCCAGAATCTATTATTCTGCTGGCATGCACATCTTTTATTTGTAGTAATTGCAGTTCCTCCAAGCGATAAACTATGTCAGTGATTAATGATAATTGAGGATTTGATCTCTCATTATGCACAAAAATCCATCTTAAAGAAACGTTAAATTTACAAGAAAACTTCACATTTAAAAATAACTGTGCATTTCTAGTTCAGCTGTTGCCTGTTTATGTCATGCTCTCTCTTGATGGCAACACATCCTATTTTTACTCTAGAGTTCCAGGTTTACACAGATCAAAGGATGTCCTCCTCCAGAATCATTCTGAATAATATTTTGCACTTTATAACACTGATCAGATTGCAAAAGTTGAAAGAGGCAGAATATTGCTGGAAGAGAAAGAAAGATCTCAAGATCAAGTCAGAAAGTGCCCTGTAAAAAATTAATTTTATATTAGTCCTCTTTCTGCTTGGCAAGTCCCTTTTAAACAGATTTTCAAAGTTAAGGAGGGAATTTCGTGTTCTTTATTTTCAAGTAACCACAATGCTTTTGGACCTAAACTTAAAAAAAATGCTAAGCACTACAGCTCTAACTGTAGTCTGTAATTGTACCATGTAAAATATTATAAAAAAGAGCGTGCATCCAGAATTAATGCTATTTTGATTGTTTTGGCTTTCTTCCGTCAAAAGAGGGAATGGTAAATCTTACTCACAGAAGGGGTGTAAGATAAATTCATTGGCATTTGTAAAGTTCTGAGGTGCTATCATGATATTGAAAAACTTAGGAGGAGCCCATAATAATCCAGTGTTTAAATGGCCTGCATATTAAGTATGGGCTAGGGAAACTCAGTTGTGTGCCACATGGGAGAGAGCAGAGGAATAAATATTGAATTACCTTTGGGAATGTAATCAGTACCTTGAGTGTTTTTGGTCATATACTAAAGCATTTACTGCAAGACCAGTGCATACACCACAACATCCTGTCTGTATCTTTTGCCTGTGTTTTGATTTTACAGATGCTTAGCTGAGCACATATTTAAGCTCATTATTAAGCATAAGATACTTTTAAATACAAATTTAGTCATACTAAAATCAACCTATGAACAGATTCATGATCTTAAATAAATAAATACTGAATCCCTAGTCATTTGATTTAAAGTAAATGTCTAAACTGTTTCCTATTTCTAGTTAGCTTTAAGCATTTTATAGTGCTTGTTGATCACCATGTTGCCAGGAGATGAGCAGAAAGAAGCAACTGGTTAACAGCTGGTTACATCTGGTCATAGCTGGGAAAGCACAGCAATAGAATAAACAATTCAGTTTTCAACAGCTGCATTTGCAGTTACAGTCTACTGGATCGAATAAGTGCAGTTTTCCAAGTATAATTTGTGACCTAGAAACATAAATTATCTTCAGAAACATTTAAAAGTAACAAGAACAAAAATTATCCTTATTTTACCATTTTTCCCATTCTTACTGTTGTTGTTTTTAATTTCCATCTTTGTTTTAACCACTTGAAACATCTACTAACAGACAACATGCTTAAGCATTTTAATTCTCTTCTGTGTTTTGCACCTTGCTGAACATCTCTCTGTTTCAGTTTCCAGAGATTCCATCCTCTCCTGTTTCACTTCTAGGAACACTTGAGTGCTGTTAGATATTTCCTGATATACATCAAGGACCTTGCTAAAGGTTTTTATTGTCCCTGGAAAGTCACCAGATACAATATTGATGGGTAACAGTAGAACACTTTATTGAAGAACTAATTGGATTTGGAATGTAGTTAAGTAATGGATTGCCTGAATATGCTCCTGAAAGCCACCCAGAGAACAGGAGATGGTTATACTATTTGAAGACATCATGCCTGGGGCCAAAAATGTTTATACGATTTCTCCATCAATATGTCAGCATTCTCACATGCTGAGATTAAAGAAAGTTAAGTTAACCCAGTGTATTATAATACTTCTGAGACTAGTTGTTGGTTCAGAATCTCAGGGGAAGTTATTCTGCAGTGGTGTATCTAAGGCTGAAAGTTCATGACAGGTAAAAGAGAAGGATTGTTTTACTCCTGTGCTGGTGATAAATGGTTAGAAAAGATGCTCATCACAATCTGGCATCTAAATATACTGACTTATTCTGAGCTGATTTGAAAGCTCTATATGTCAGAGTATGTGCTGGACAAGTACAGTAAGTCTTAAAAAAGCAATGATTGGTATTTGGGTTATTCACGGGACTGATGTAATATCCATGAATAGGTACAGCTATGAGTATTCATGCTGACAGCCAGAGACATCCTAAGGGCAGGTTGCAGGTTGAAAGATGTCAGCTGGGGAGCAAGGGCATAAATAGCTGTTTTTTGTTAGTGTAGTGGGTTGACCTTGGCTGGACACCAGATGCCCACCAAGCTGCTCTATCACTCCCCTTCCCAGCCAGACAGGGGAGAGAGAAAAAGACAGAAAACGACTCGTGGGGTGAGATAAGGCAGTTTACTAAAGCAAAGGCAAAAGTTTGCTTGTGCAAAAGCGAAGAGGAGAGTAACAAGGATTATTCTCTACTTCCCATCAGTAGTGATGTCTGGCCATGTCCCAGGAAGCAGGGCTTCAGCACTCATGTTGGTTTCTCAGCAGGCAGCCACTGTGAACAATGAATGCCCCCTCTTTCCTCCTCCTTTCCTTAGCTTTTATATCTGAGCTGATGTCATCCGGTCTGGAATATCCCTTTGGTTAGTTTGGGTCAGCTGGCCTACTTGTGTCCCCTCACAGGATCTTGCATAATGTTACAGTACTGATGTTGTGCCAGAAATGTTCAGCAATAGCCCAAACAGTGGTGCGTTATCAACACCTTTTTAGCTATCAGTGCAAAGCACAGCACTGTGAGGGCTGCTATGGGGAAATGAACTCCAGCTCAGCCAGGTCCAACACAGTTGGCAACAGTAAATTTTCAGGACAGCCTGTGCCCAGCCAGTTCTGTTCATGACTCACTGGATGAACCCTGGATGACCTACAGTGTAGTTTGCCCTGTCTCCAGTGCAGTCTTGGGTCCTGCCTCTTGCTGTTTCTGACTGGGTGGACCCCAAACATGACGTATTTCCTCACTATGCCTGGGACTGCTGATGGGACCAGTTACTGACCAACCTGGTCTGGTTCAGATACTGTGGGACTGTGCCCTTGTCATGGTGGTCACTGCCCTGCCTGTACTGTGATCACTGCCAGCTCCTTGTGCACCCGTCATGCTCTTGCTGCTGCCTGACAGGCTGCATCTAGTAGAATCCATCATCTGGATTATTTTTAATAACATTTGGTTTATAGTTTGAAATAACTAGCTGGTAGATACATCAGAGGTACTAAAGGCTGAGATAATTTGTGTTAATAGTTATTATTCTGTTCTCAAAGATTGTGGAAGTCCTAGATGTAGCCCACAACCTGACCAAAATAGGTTCTGTAAAACAGACAGAATGAAAAGACAAACTCTCTTCTAGCCAACTGGAACTATAAATATAAAGACAAAAGACAAGAAAGCCTAAGTTGCAAGTGATCAATGGACTTGCAATTCAATGAGCATCTTAATTACAAGATGACATTTAGGGTGAACTGTATACCCTGGGAAAACACTGATTTGTTAGACAGATATAGTGTCCCAGAGTATCACTGAGCTCAGTTAAGGGCTCTTGTACGTCTCACAGTGCAGCTCAAACTGAATTTGTAGAACTTATTGTGAAATCGAACCAGAGTTACAAGAGCAGTGCCTCAGTCTTTATAGCCATGACAGTCTGTATTATCTACCTGTGTTGGAAAATAGTAGGCTGTGAACAACAGAAAGAACCATAAGACCACATGTATAGCAGATTGTTAAATCAGGGCATATCAAGTTTAGGTTAGATTTTGGCAGATCAAAACCCTCTCAGGTTACGTTTTGATCCACATACCACTGTAGCTGCAGTTGCTGTTATGTAATGCCTTTGTCTGCACTACATAAAAAGCTATTTCCAAAGTAGATGGACAGTAGACAGAAAAGTTTGTCCAAGTTACCAAAGAGCCTTAGCAGTTTCTTCAACATGTTCTTATCTCCCAAGTAAATAAAACCAGCCTAATTATACATTTACTTAGGAGACTAAAAGGCTTTCTTCAAAGTCATTAGTACTATTTGCATAGCTAATCCATATTTTATGGTGTCCAGCACTTTTTACTCACTTTTTCTCATGAAATGAATGGACATTTAGGGTCTGATTTCATAATCTTTTATTTAAGCTATTTTGATTACAGTAACATTTTGTCAGAAAAAGCACAAGAAGAGTGAGCCCAAGGATATATTGTAAAACTTACATAATGCTAAAATTGTTTGAGTGTTCTAACAATTTTTTGCTATTTCCAGTTGATGTTAACCAACACAAAAATTAAAAAATCATTGCACTTGCAAATGAAAAAGCATACAAATATCAGTGTTAGCATACTTGTCAGAATAGTACATCTTATTCACTACAGCATGCAGAATTTTAATGATGTTTTGTTTACTTATTCATCTGAACTTTTTCATGTAAAAAAGTGTCATGCCACAGCCAGAAGAGACCATGATTTCTTAACTATGAATGTCACATAGCTAATGGGCACCTACATGTATTTTTAAAATAAACAATATTAAAGACAATAATTGAGCCATTTAACTTTACACTCACCTCTATATATGTATGGTTTTGGTTCATAAAGATCTTCAGTCAGATGCCTGAAAACATCCCTTGGTGAGTCCAGGTACTAAAATAGCATATTCTTCATCCATTAAATCTTCATTCAACCTAAAGAAATATTGAAGTTTATGTTACTGACCTTATAAGCATTTTGATCCAGGAGATCTATACACCAGTACTCCCCTATGAGATGGACTTCAGCTCAGCAAGATTAAAAGAGGAAAGCGGGGACAGTGGTCGTGTCTTGAAGCAGCATTTAAATGTGTAATTTTAGCCATCCAAGTTTAAAAAGTGCTCTTTTCACTGATTACAATGTCACTGATAAATCATATGCATGTTTTTACTACATACTGTTGCTATTTCTTGATGTCAGTAACCATGTGCACAGGTATGATGAATGAATGGTAGTGTTTTACACTGTGAGTAAAATCAAATACAGTGATTGGGGTAGTCACAAGGTACAATCCTACTATATGTGAGTGAAGCATGGCACAGTCTCATACAATTTTTTGATCTTCCAAGAAAGCAGACCAATGCAAGGGACATTTCCCAGAGCAGTGCCACTTTGTGATAGCTAAATCTAAGCTCACTGTCATCACATTGCAACTTCTGATGTCAAACATTCTGACTACTTAAAGAAGAACAGCCCTTCAGAGAAGAAATTATATTATTAGAAAGCATTCTTTCTGTTTCTATTATCCTGTTGACCATTGTATTCTTTCCACTCAATGTATAACTTATTGTGTCAGCACTGAATCTGGTACTGATCCAAACACAGAAAGGTGGAGATTTTTAAATAACAGCCATCTCCTTAAAGGAATGCTGGTCAGCTACTAAAGTCATTGTCAGTGGCAGGTAGAGGAATGTGAAGAATGCTTAGAAAAAAATCCATAAAATGTATCTTTTGTTTCCTTATCTCTTCTCTCAGACAACAAGAAGACAGTTACCATCAGCCTGTAATTGTCTTTTGGCAAATTGTTTCATTACTATTTCCTGCCAGAGACAGAACAAATTGCTGTTGATCTTCTAGCCTAAATTTCTTCTTTGTCTAGCTAAATAAATGTGGTGTAACCATGAAAGCTACCTTTACAAAGTATGAACTACTGTCTGCTGTACTGTTATACCGTTATGCTTCTGAGTCTTTCAGACAGGTTTTTGCTTATACCAAGAAAATAATTTTGAAAGTGATTATTCAGTGTCGTAGTTGTTCATAAAATAATTTGTTTGTGTTTTTTCTCCCTTGCTGTGGAGCTTTTGAGAGCAGCAAAAGGAGAAAACAGTGGACAAATGAAGGAGTAAGATGCATATGAGCAGAATCCTGGAAGGCAATAGAAATCACGTCTTGTGTTCTTACTCCAGGAAAAATCCAAGCCATAGCTTTGCATATGTTCTTAGTGTATTATTTGTGCCATTTTCTATGTGCTTATTTTTTCTGTGATGACTTTGAACAGTAATATCTATTTCCACTACAGTACTTCACCTTTTTTGAACATAAAATTATAAGTCTGAGGCCAGTCTGAAAAAAGTTGCCTAAACTGTGGGTGAGTTTGGGATTAGAAACATTAGTTCCTAAAGGTTTGTTCCCTCAGAGAGCAGAGGAGCTTTGCAGTACCACAATGAGAGTTGTCATTACAGTGTGGAGAAACCAGGTCACCCCACTGGGAATGCTGTGCTTTGCTCTACAGCAAGTATGGCAGTTCTGCTTATGGAAGAGGCATGCTTCTGTCAGGCTGCTGGACACTGCATATGCTTTTTGCACCAGACATGAAAAAGAGAGTTAGCACTGAAAAAAAAAATGGCTATGTGGGCTTTCAGCTAATGTATCTCGGCACGGTGCCATGGAGCTATGAGGGTTTATTAAATGTAAGAGCTGCTGCTTATGTGTAAATTAGGACTGCCACCTGGCTGGTTTCCAGCTGTCTTGCCTGGTTTTATTCTAAACTTGCTGGCTGCTGTTGGAGCTACTGTACAGATTGGTCTGGACATTCTCAGCAGACATTTCTTTGGAAGGTGGCTGGCCTTTCCTGTGTTGAAGATGACTTCAGTTTACCTGTATTTTAGCAACAAAGAACCACTGAACTCACAGGGGTGATTATTCTGAAACTTTGATGGTTGTGATCACGCTGACCAAAAAAAAAAGAGCCCCTTAAAATGTAGTAAAAACAGGATAGCTTCGTCCAAATAAAGTGATGGTGAAAAGACATGCAACCTGTTGCTTTTTATAGCCTTTTCAAATTAGAAGCTAGGTAGATGAATGTAGATAAGAAGTTATAATAGAAACATATTTTGACACACTAGGCCAAAAATAGGCCAACAGAAGCTAGTAGGTAGAAGCTTCACTTCCTAAGAATTTTAAAAATATGTCTCCTTGTTACGTCTTTCTTGGCTTTTGTTTTCTGCCAGGCTCTAGAGATATTCCAATTGATAAACTTATGGTGCTTAGTTCAGTCACTAATAAGGACCATTTTCACTGATTTTTAAGAGAAGATGCTCAGCATGTGTCTAGATCAGTCAACAGCCTTTCTTTCACCGTGGCCAGTAAAAGCCACATCAGACAAGACTGAGAATGCAAGTGCTGGATGTTTTAATTAATTTTGTGTTCAAAGTGTCTGAATAATTATTTTATAATCTCACTCAACTGCCATTTTTAAGACAGAGTTGACACTTCCAAAGTTCAGTTGAGTGCCCAAATTTGTCCACGCATTTCAAAGACAACATTTGTATTCTGACCACGCGTAGAAATGTGCGGCTGTGTTACACAATATGAAGCCTAACTGAGGTGTGTTTGGTCAATGGATCTTCATAGCTGCCTTTTCTTGCATTTGTGAAGTTGTACTATCTTTCTTGCGACTTTGAAGCCGTCTTAGCAATCTGTACCAGGCTACAGAAGATTTGCATTCTCCTGTGTAGATGAGAAAAAAGGGTGAACTTTAATTCCAAGTAAGCCATCAACCATTTTTTTTTCCCCACATATAACAGTATCCGGGTGTTTTACGTCTGCTAGAAACAACTCACTAGCACCTAGTACTTCCAATATGTGTATAAACAGAGAGGTCTTGTTTACATGCCAAATGCTTGCACTCACGCTGCTGTCCAGTGTTGGGAACGGAGTTGTGTGGCTGTGAGTGATTTCCGTTTTTTGCAGACATTTTTGTTCTGCAAAATGACTATTCAAATCACTGTAGGTATTCCTAAGAGGGGGGTAGGAGGTGTGAAAAAGGAGATAGGTAACATGGGCATAATTAAAGGAAAATATGAACTCTCTTTTCCAGATCTGAGTCATTCTTGCCCCCAAGCACAATACAAGTGTTGAAAAACCCCCCAAAGAGAAAAAAAACACCCTTGTTTTCTCCTTCTCTTAGCATTAGGTAATCTGCTGTGATCAGATATCCAACACATCACAATATACTGCTCTCATTTCAAAAACTTTGGAACAAACAGGAAAGGAAATTTGATGAGACAACCACCTAGCTTTCAGGATGAAGATATTGTGTTTGAATTAGATTCTAAATTAGTATGTGCTTATTATTATCTTATATCCTAACAATTTTACAAAAAGTATAGCAATGTAAAGCTGTACTAAGACAGCTATACCTTGTAAAGATTGATGCATTCTTAACACAGTTTCCTAGTAATTCAGATATCACATTTGTCACCTTTACAAAATCTTGCTTTGATGTCCCTGGCATTTGTGTGTGTGGGAAAAAAAATCCTAAAGATGCTAAAGTTTATGAATCATGGTGCCTTTATGGTGCCTTCAGGGACACCAACAGTTCACAATCTGCAATGTATCAGCACCCCCACCAACAATTCCAGCTTCTTAAATTTTGTAACATTAAGACAGTTCGAAAGCACAAATTCTCTTAAAAGTGTGCACTTACTGTTTATGCCTGTTGAAGTTATCTGGAAAGATTATTTTAGCTAATGGATTTTAAATGTTCTATAACTTCCGAACACTCTTAATATGTGCATTGAGTTTTACTCTTCCATCACTGAACATCATGCAATCTAGCTGACCTTCATCAATTATAAACATTTAACTGCCAGCAGAGCCAGTTTTGCTGGCACCTTATGTCAGATTCCTGAAAACATTTTCAGATACAGGGGATGTCACATTAGCTTAGCATGTAGATCGATCTCCTTGCTTGCTGTTCAGCAGCCATCGCCTTCCCTTTTTTTTCTCTAGGAGGAATGCTTCTTTATGATTTTCTCACAGTTGTAAGATGCTGAATGAGCTTAGTCATGGCAATAACACTCTGAACCCCAGAGGGGAACCATGTATTAGGATATAACTCTGCTCCATTTCCCATATAGGAAAATGTCAAAATTTCTACTAATCAATATAAAGGCAGAAAAGGAGGTAATGTCTTCTGCTTACCTGTCATGATGCCTAAGCATGAAAGAGCAATTGTAATTGTATTTCTGGTGTGTCTCAATTAGATCACAGATATTTCTGTTCAGATACTTTGCATGCAATCTAATCGTGTAATGCGTATGATTTAGAGCCCCTATTTAAATGTCTAATACTTAAATTTTAAGGTCTTTACTGATGTAGATCACATAGTCTTTTCTTTTGCTTCAAAACATCACTTTCTTGCCTTTCTAATACTTCTACACTTTTCATGTGGTTTTGACATGTGGATTATGTCAAGTTTTTAATCTATAGAGAGTACAATGGAAGACTGCTGGGACTTTGGAAAATGAGCAAGGACAGGGAGGAGGCAGAAAACTTTGTCCAGTAGAAGTTTTAATATAGCAGAGTCCTGGGCTATTTTCCAGTGGGAGAGAGATGTAAAAATAGGATGCTATGTGAGTCACAGCTAAGGGATCAAATATCCTCCCTAGAATGCAATTACAATGTACAATCAAACTGAAGGAGATGTGAACAGACTCAACTGATACTTGATAAGGAAAACAAGGAGTCAAAGAGATGCATCTTAATGCTAGGAACCCAGATGATCAGCAGAAAGTATTGGAATTTCTAATGTTGAAGCTCTTGGATATGATCAAGGCCTTAAATAGAAGGAAAATGCAGAATTGCTCAATATATATGTGGGGGTTTTTTTCTGGATTTGGAACAATGATCTAAGAGTTTGTATCATCATCCATCCACCAGCCAACTGGATATAAGAAGGATTTGAATAAACAACTTCTTAGGGTATTTTTTAAATCATTTTCTTACATCAAATAGTTCTTAAATAATTGGTTCCTCCTATACCTTGCCTGATGTTATTTACTTGTAACTTTCCAGAGAAAATGTGACGGTTTCATGAAACTGCTAAAGTGTTTGTGTAGTACCACTATTCATCAAAGGGAAATAAGAATACTAGAGGAATCGCAGGCTAGATCATGTGGTACAAATCCTAGGAGGGAAGGGGCAAGAGGACTCACATGGAATTCAACTGAAAAGGAGTGAAGGATGAGGAGCATAATTGATCAAGATAATTTTCTGAAAATTAGTTTTTCTCTAAGAATTTGATGTGATCCTTTGACAAGGTTATGATTGTTTGAGAAAACAGTTTTGTAGCTATATTTGGACTCCTGTAGGGTGAATGCCTTCACATTGTCTAATAATATTATTCAAAATACAGCACAGTACACTAGCAATAAAGCATAATACCAGATTAAGAGATGGCTAACTGACAAATCATAAAAATAGCTGTCAAGAGAGAATCCTCGTGCAGGTGTCTGTATTTCTGCATTAGACATAGTTTTTTCCAGTATTTTCATCAATATCATGAAATTTCTGAAAAAATATAATAAGGAGTGCCCTGCAAACTACTGAGGTGAACAGTACAGTCAGAAAGAGAAATTGAAACTTCTAAGGAATCTGGCCTGTGCCAAAATGTTTTTAGTGCCAAGTACTTAATTTAAAGATCTCCAAAGGTTTTTTCACCTTTCTTCTTTAGCTTCTCTGATTCCTCTGCATCGCATCCTTGGGTACTCGCATTGACACAGAGTGGTTCAGTTGTCTGCTAGATGTCTTATGAGATCTCTGTACTCAAAAATACACCAGTCTACGCCAGACATGATTACTTGGCTACATCAGCACAAAGAAAAAACAACTAGCCACTCTCTTATTTTGAGGGCAACTATCCAGGTCTGACCACTTCCATGATGTTACATTTTCTTTCCTTTCACATCAGGATGGTCTCCTTTGCTAGTTCCCAGGCTGTTTTCCGGCACAGTGGCAAGGTCAAAATGCTGGCAGGGACTGCTGAATGTTCTGATGGTGAGAGTGTATGAGTTCCAGGGACCGAACCTGTGCCTGGATCTGCACTATATATTAGTGTGGATACAACCTTTCTGTGCAAATCAATGTCCTGCCTTCTCTCCCTGATATCTTTTAGTGTATACTCATCTGACAAATCAAATTTGTCACAGATGAAGTAAAACATGTATTTCCCTGCCTGTGATCACCACTTCTAACAAATACATCCTCACAGCTACCACTTTTCCTGATCTCTACCACGTTCGCCCTTCATGTAGTATGATAACCTGAACATCGCCTTCAACTCTAGACTCTCCTCAAGATTTGTATCCTGTCTTGGTCCATCAATATTCCTACACAGCTTACACTTATAGTACAAAAATTGACAAAATAAATAATGAATAATAATAACCATAAATTATCTGGAAGCAGGGAATTTGAAGAGCATCTTCAAAGTGGGGAAGGGATTTGGAGCACAGAGAAAGTCATATAATAGAACACATGATTTATAAAGCATTGCTAACATATAGTTAAACTTCTAGAAAGATATGTGGATAGACAGCCAAAGAATATAGGCAGAGAATTGATTTTCTCTTTGCAAGTGACCCTGCTCATTGTATGTAACTACTCACCCATTTCTTTTCTGCTTGAGAAAAAAATTAATGTAGACATGCTTTTGATGTTCACATTTGCAAAAGAGATGGTGAACAATTGGAAGCAGTATAGAAAAAATCGTAATAATATTCAAGGACTGAAGAGAATACCATAAACCAGTCTGTTTATCAAAGCTGACTGATAAAAACATGCAAATACCTTCTTGTTACCCTGTAATGAATGAAAAGTGCTCTTACCCTTGACAACAGCTAAGATGTGAATAGGAAGAACCTGTTCCAACCTGAAAAAATGTTAGAAGGGAAAGGAATGTTAAGATATTTGCTTCTTTTCTTTTTAAATGTTACTGCATTTATATACTAGAATATATTTCTACTCAAAGTACTTAGTGTCACATAGGTTGTTTGTGTAGGCAACCAGAAAAGAAATGGTACTTTTATTGCTGAAACAGAAATGCAAAATTACTTCATAGATACAGAACAGCCTTTGTTTCTGACTATTGATGAGTTGTTCGAAGTGGTGTCTAAATATAAATGCAACTTTAATGTGGTACATTACCTCTATCTGCAGCTTGTCTCTACTATTTGTTTATCCTTTCAGGTGTCCAAAAATGAGTGCAGAACACATGGAAAGCATACACTATGTGGAAAGATTGCTGAAGATTTAGAATGTAAAGCCCCTAAGCCAATTCCTGTGTGCTATAACTACATTTAATGCAACTGAAGTGAACAAAATGTCACCAGTGATTAATTTGGCTCAAGCTGTTAATTTACTAAACAATATGAAGAAAGAAGTAAATAGCACTTTTTCTGAAGGTATTTCGTGAAGCTATGTATTAAATATCAACATACACCATACAGAAGACTGCCTCACTGATTCATTAAGACCTTATAGAACAGTCCACTGTGAGCAGACATGACAAAAATGAAGGAATTTTAGCTGTTTCATTTAGTTATTTCAGTATGAATTTTTTCCTTGAAAAAGGCTCTGCATTATGCTAATGAGTGCAATATAAATGACTACTGAAAAATACCATATAGTCATCACACCATCAGGTGTATTGCATTCTACAATAAATTTTACTACAAGGCTGTTTTGCCCTCTTAAAAAAAAAAAATTGTCCATTGGATCTGCCCTTTGTGCCACTTGCCTTTGAGAGACAAATATCCCCTATTTCCTTACTGAGAATAGATGAAGGGTAGGCAGGGTCTCAACATTCCAGTTAAGTGCCTAGACATAAGGGGGTTAAGCTTGACTATTTGTTCCCCAATAAATGTATGTAATGCACATTCAGACTGGAAGAACAAAGGGAAATATGAACTTGGATTCACTCTACTGAAGTCAATAAATTCTGTGGGTCCAGTATCTCACCCATTTAAAAGCATGGCTTCATTGATTCACAGCAAGACAAGGATCTCTCCCTGCACATTGTCATGAGGATTGAATAGTCTTCATCTCTAGAAGAACTGAATATTAGAACTCTAACTTACAATCAGCACTGTAAAAAGCTTTGTCCTATTCACATTGTCTGGCAGCAGCAGCAAGCACAAATGTGTTTATTGAAACCCATTCCAAGACATTGTAATTGTCCTTATTTAGGCAGTCTTAAAAAGGGAGAAATATATAATTCATAGCAATCTTTAAAAACTGGCTGACCAAGGCTCATGACAAATACTTACAAATGGGGATGAAAACCTGAGCTGTCAGTAAGATAATTAGTTTATTCCAGCACACTGAAAGGCTGTGTTTGTGATGATGACGGGTGCCATCTGATGAGTAAGGAGTCATGTTACAACATAAGCACATGTCCCCCCTTCCCCTCCCTTCTCCTCCAGTACAGACCTTATTTAGCCAGCTATGATCCTGCTTTCCAGAAAGAAAAAAAAGGAATTGTTTTAACTTGGCTATCCTCTGGATCTTATCAAATAGTGATTGACAGCCCCCATTTGGCTAGAGTAGCATCCGAGACCACAGATGTCAAAGAGAAATATTTGCAAATTCTGTCCCCTCTCTTAAGTAATTATTTTTAGTTTCTGATGAGCAGGCAACTATACACAGATATTCATAAACAGATTCCTGATGCAAAGGCTGACAGCAAATTGGCCATATTACAAAACAAATTGTACCCTCTCTCAATAGGTTCCCTGCTCTGGATTTTCTTTCTACCAGCATTGCCGGTCACAACATGTGACTGTAACTGGCTCATTATTTTTATATAGATAGAACAGCTGTGGAGGGAAAGGAGTGGAAATTAGGTCTCTCTTCTGCTTTAGCCTAACACGGAGCATAGAATAATCTGCAGCTAGTCAGGAATTTATTCAGACAGGCAGAAATTGTCACAATGATAACCTGTAGGGATGTTATTTAAGTCAAGTAACTCCGTCTGCAAATTCTTATCCTTCAAATCTATTAGTGAAATGCTGAAGATCAGATATGTGATCACTAGCAGACTTCTTACCATGTGTCTTACCCACAAATAACAGGAGAATGCAAAAACTATGAATAAAAAAAAAAAGTGTATATATATTCTTGATCAGAACAGCAACATTGCTTTATAGAATGTCAGCTGACTTTGAATGTGTCATCCCTTACACTCTTTTATTACCTTCAATTTATTTAGATTCCTAAATTTCCTTTTTGTGTTATAATAATGCTTTCTAAGTATTTTGTAATCAAGCAGTGACACAAAAAAGTATTACTGTGTTTCTTATGTCAGACCTTGAGGTATATAGTCCATTCTACAGACAGTAAAGAGTAGAAAGAAAAAGCAAGTATAGGAAAAAAAATCATAAGCCCTTAACCTGCAAATGACAACAGCTCCTATTAGGAAGAGAAATGATAAAGATAGATCTTGAGAACTAAAGCACCAACAGCTCCATAGTTAAAAATTGAACTCCTCAAACTAAATGAAGTCAAAGAATGCTTATTGTGACAGATAGATCTGCCTCTGCAAGGGACAAGTCTAGTGCAAACAGTTTTCTCCAAAATAAATGCCAAGCCACAGAGCAAGAATCTAAGTGTGAACAATGTGGAGATGGGATTTATTTGCATTACCCAAGTAAACATAATGTAATGCAAAAGTGTCCATTGGAAAGACTGAAATGTTATTCATGATACAAAGCTTGACACTTTAAAAAAGGTAAAGTTGCAAAGGGATGTTGTGCATTTTATTGCTTTTCTAACTCGTGTAAGGCTCACTTTTTTTTCTTACTCGAAGGAAAAAGTATAATTTTTGTTGAAACTCAGGTCATGGTTGTGTTCGTGGGATTCCTGCTGATGTCACTAGGACATTAAAAGACAAAGTATCTCCACATCATACAAATGTTGTGACGATTCATACCACAGATAAGAGATCTGCATTGCAGCCCCATGAAGGAAACTTTGTTCTTCTTTAATAAACTTCCTGTCACATCTATCACTTCCAATCTCAATAATTTCAATCTTAATTGAACTTCCTTCTTTCATGATTAGTGAAGTGCCTGTAGCTGGATAACAGAGGTTAGTTATTTTCTAAATGTCAGTTTTAGCAGACTGTAAATGACTGGAGAAGACAAGGAGTGCAATGCATGCATGTACTTTGATGTGTGAAGATTAAATATTTTATGAGACGAATCATTTCCTCATGCCTCAAATGTGCAGTTTGTGTTGTTTGTTTTCTTTATTTTAAAAAAGTGAAGAGTTGTGTTATTACATTAGTGATGAAAGCAAAGGCATTTCTCTTGTGAACTGAGTCTCATCTCTCTGTAACTCCTTTCATTTCAGTCAATGGCTGAGCACATGACCCTGTGTTTATGTAGCATGATGTACTTTTAGTATGGTAAGAGCTTACATGGAAACATACACTTTTGATTGGGGAAATATGATCAATGTCCTTTTGCTGTGAGCAGGTTTCATGAAATAAACCCACCAAGAGGTTTTCCTCTCAGCTTAATTTGTAGAAATGGGTATAATCTTTTTTAAGGTTTTGTTTCAGTAAAAAAGTTATTTATGCAGTTACTGCCACCACATACAGGTTTTGGATACAGGCTAACATAACATTGTGTAGTTCTCTAAAATGGTCTGACAGGACTTTTACAGTGTCCCCCTGCGCCAGTAAATGTGCTAAACTCTGTTGATGGCACCATGAAAGTGTGCGAGCTAACTGGGGTCACACCAGGCCAGTATTAGGACAAAAGGTTTCTAAGCAAAAAATTGTATTGATGAAATCAATTTATGATTTTTCCAATAAAAGACAATACCTTTTAAATGCAGAAGCTAAGTAGATTAAGATAAAACCTATGTCTTTAATTGCTGAGATTTAAGTCTGGAAACTCTACAGCTTAGATAATTCCATGACAGTGTGTGTGGAATTGCATATAAAGACAGCTTGGTTACAAATGGCTGTCAGGCATGGCTTGTACTATCAAGAGTTAAGCAGGGATGGATGATTGGCATGAGCTGCATATATTTAGTTAAGAAATGAAATATCCGTATAATTACTGTTTTTACCTGTTTAATTGTAAAATAGGTTGAAATAAGAAACAACCAGATTTAAAAATGATTTTTTCATTGCATTAATTAAGAAATTACTTTTTAAATTACTAATTCATAAGAAAATGGATGTGCTACATCGACTTTTTCCCTTTCCCTCTTCAGCTTTGTCTCCAGGGCAAACATATCTTTAGCTACACACCTGGCCTAGAAGAAACCTCACATTTCAAACTCTACTTGTTGTGACAGTGTCTGGTATGATGATTCTATTGCAGAGCCAGAGGTGTGACAAAGTAAGGTTCAGTTGATAAAGCAGCTAACCCTTCCAAGTCATGCTGCTGTTTCAAGGCAATTTTGTCTCAGATCTAGGGGAAAAGGGTGCAGTTTGCGTGTACATGGTAGGAAAATCAGTCCAGTGTAATTCCTTTTCTAGGACTAGATGATTTTGTTATTATCTGCAGTAAGCTGTGCTAGCAGTGTTATTTAGGACTAGGCTGCATGTTTATACTGCTGCTCTAAGAGTACTGATAGGAAGAGGGATTACTGAAGTTGGCTTTGTGGATCGGGAAAAAGCATTCCACAGAAGTACCTGAGTGCGGGAGAGTGCTCATGAGGGGCTTAAACAGCCCTCTGTCATTGGCTTTTCCTGTCTTCACTGAATCTTCTTCTGTTGGACAGAATAAAGAAGTAAATCTTTAGTCTAATCTAATGTTTCTAAAGAACAACACTAACTGTCCTCTGAATTACCTTTACTCTTATGCATATGTACAGGATAAGCCAGACTCTGCTCTCTACCCTTATGTCACACTTTCAGCTTACAGTATCCTTCAGTCTTTTATAAATAAGATGGATCTTGTTTATTCCAGTTTTTATGTTCACCACAGTTTTAACTGTGGCTCCACTGCACCTTGGATGCAAAAGAAATGTGAGAACATCAACTATGGACCCTCCATTTTGTATTACACTGCTCAAGTGTCTGTTTTGTGTCTCTTAACAAGCAGCAGGAACCCTGCCATCTCCTGCCTTGCTCATCCTACTCCTTACACCCGGGTTGACAGGTCAGGCAGGTTGTAGCAACGGAAAGTTACTAACTACAAACATATTGTCTCACTAGTTTCTTACAAAAAAAAAAAAAAAAAGAAAAAGAAAAAGCCCAGAAGCAACACAAAGGACATAAAATACAACAGAAAATCAATCTCAGTTAGTGTTTGGCGGGGAGTGGTGCTAGTGCTGAGTGTTTCCTTTTAGACTGTGGCATGAAAACAAATTAAACCAACTACTGTTGTTGGAGAGGTAAATTTCTTTGTACTCTATGTATTAGCTTAAGCAATTTTTTTTCAAGTCTTAGCTTAACAAATATTTGAAACTAGTACGGTCAGCTCAAACTCATGTTGGTGATAGCAATATAAATATGAATAGAAAAAAAAAGTCAGGATTGAAACAGCACATTCTTAACTGGAAATCAACTCTCACTTTCTAGTGTTAATTATTTTAAGTTAGACTTGCATTTCATTTCCATAAAAAGGGCATAAGAAAGGTTACAAATCTCTGTCATCTCCTGTGAATGAATTCTCTCTTTGAAGCTCTACAGCCTACAGTATTTAAATGATGCCATCAGTGAATATTTTTCCCCAGTCAGGAACTATGCCTAACGATCCAAGAAGAGCAAAGGCACATGTTTAGTCCTTCAGAAAGAATATTTATGCTCAAAGAGACCTATGGAGCTCAGAAACTATACAATCGTCCCTTAAAGGTCTGGAGAGCTGGCCCAAAGCAACAATTTGCTCTGTTGATACACATAGTAAGGACTGCTTTGAGAGCAGCTCCTGTAAGACAACTACCACTCTTCTGTTTTCTTCCCATTCATTTCCATTATACCCTGAACCTTTCATTACTGAACAAGAGACAACTCTGCAATAGATATTTTCATCTAGAAAGCAATTTCTATGAGGTTGTGGGGGTTTTTAATAACATTATTAATACTATTAACATTATTAATAACATTACATATATAAATGGAATAGATTTTGCTTTTGTTTGTAATATCATAAACTCTGCAGATTTGGCATGATTTACCATGGTTTTGCATACCCAAGGACATAGTTTGTCAGGCTATTTACCAAACATCAAGAGAGTTAAGTACAATATCTTAAAATTGAAAATTAATGTTAATTTTAGCTATTGAGGTAAATAGGGAAAAGATTGGTTTGTAGTTCAGGTTAGTACCATCTGAATGCCAAGAAATCTCCAGAATGGTTTGAGTGCTGTATGCAGTGCTCTGGTAGGCTTGCTGTTACCCTGAGACAGCCTTAAAAGTATCTGGATATTTCCAGGGTGCAAGGAGGTTACCTTTCCTGAAGGAAAAGGTGACAACCTTCTTTCTCCTAACAGTGCCACCTACACTTTCTCTCAGCTGAGTTCATAAAATGCAGAGATTACACTTGGCCATGTGAAGAGGTGTTCCCTCACCTCTCACTGGAGATGGCACACAAACCAGTTGACTTATGGGAATCAAACAGTTGATATATATTGGGAGAAGGTAAAGACCAAACAGGTTCCAACATTTTATAAGAGATTTGCTCAACCTGGAAGTTTTAATAGGGTGCCAGTTCTGAATACCTGTTTTGGGGTGTTTTTGTCTACGAGTTCTATTCTTCTTCCTGTGAAAGAAGTGAAAAACAATAATAAAAGATTTTCCTCTTAAAAAGACATTGCCACAAGTTAAACAAATTAGTATTTTGCTTCTGATTAGCTCTCATTTGCTACTGAACTGTGAATTTGCTGCTTCATTAGACATGAGGTGAACAAACGGATTAATTAGATAAAGGTTATTACCTCTCCACAGCATTGGTGCCTAAAATCCATCATATCTCTATTCCCTGTTAGACAGTGCATTATAAGGAACTGATCACTGTTTGTTTTTTTCAAGTCCCAAAATATGGTATGCCAGGTCATATGCTAAGAAAAGTTTGTCATAGATATGATTAAAGCTGTTTTATTCTCATTTTAGTTATATCACAAGACTGAAATTAGAGCCCAGTCTTGTTGAAATTAATGCAAGTTTCCTATGAATGAAAACAGAAGCAGATCACTGAATAAGAATTCTCCTGACATACAAAGCAATGTATAGGTCAAAAGCCAGATTAGCCACCCAGGCTTGGGATGAAGGTACCTGTTTGTTAAATCCCATCTGAGGAAACAGCCTTGAATTAACCAAAAAATGCTTCCTCTGCTGTGCACAGGACAAGGAATCCACTCAAGGACATACGCCTTCTGAGGCATCAAGGTTAAACAGTCTGCACTAGCAGGATAACACTATTAGACAAAAAACATTTTGTAGAAGCATGGTACACACTGAATTAACTAGTCATTGAATTAGCCATTGAATTAACACACTTTTAATCTAGCCATCTTCAAACCCAACTACGAAAGCCAGTTACATCTCTAATTACAAACCATATTTGAGTTTACAGACACACACACATTTGTATAGACATACATATATAAAGTGTAGGATATATATGAATGTATATCTTTACGGCTAGGCACTGTTTGTGTTTCAATTTCCAATCTTTGTTGCATGCAGAGAAACTGTGATTTTGAATACATTTTAATTTATGTGTTCAAATCATTGCTAGGCTTGAGTGAGGAAAAATAGAAATTCTTCCATCTTAAATGTCTGGAATATTATCAGTAGTCCACTTCTCTTGCAAGAGTTGTTGTCCCAGTCTAACAGGGATGTCAAAGCAAAGCCAGAGGTAAGCCACTAGCAATTAAATAAGTTTGCAGGAGGCAGAAAACAACCAGTAGCTATTCCTTGCAGGTCTGTCAAAACCTACTGTTAACTGCTACATAGTTGCTGACACAACGTCCTGTCACCTGCAGTGAAAAAAAAAGCAAAAATATGTGGTAGCTTAAGAAGTTATCAAAGAGACAGAATGGTGAAATAATGCTACTAGCTTTATACAAAAGATATATATATACATAGACACACACACACATATATCTGTTGTTTTCTGAATCCTTTTTCACCACTACACAGAGCTGTACCTCAGTTTCTATGGGTGTGTGCTGTATAGTTTTATTCCAGAACAGCACAAAGTAGGTGCAGTTTGCTGGTGAATCTGGCCAGCAAGTTTTTATGTTTATATCATCATCAGGAAATGTTTTTCACCCAGAGGGTGGTTGAGTGCTGGAACAGGCTCCCCAAGGAAGTGTCACAGCACCAAGCCTGACAGAGTTCAAGAAGTGTTTGGACAATGCTCTCAGGCACATGGTGTGATTCATGGGGATGGTCCTGTGCAGGACCAGGAGTTGGACTTGATGATTCTTGTGGATCCCTTCCGACGCAGGATACTCCATGATTCTATGATTTACACTTGAGTGAAGTAAGAGTGCAGAGTGGACAGAATTCAGACTGATACTTTTCTTGGTTATCCAAAGTTGCCAATATCCCAGAGGCAGCTCTGTGCAGCATGAATTACAGCATTAGCTACTTCAAAAACAGCAGGTCTGTAGCATTTGATGCTGGATTTATTGGATGCACTTGAGCATAGCAAATCCAAGAAGCCAGAACCATCCCACATGCACTGAGTTCAAATCAGGTACAATACTGTATTTGTATGCAGTGGCTTTTTGTCCACAAGTTCCAGTGGGCCAATATCCACAGGAATGTAGCTATAAATTACTGCTAGACATAAGAATCTTCTGCCATAACTAATGGAGTTGTCTGGTCTGATGACGTTCCTTTAAAGAACACGTAAAAGATTGTTATAATAGACCATGATGCAATTAAAGATATTTCAGAGATGTCTACATTTTATACCATGAAGAGCATTAATTCATTGTGTCCATTCAGAGTGGAATATCAAATAGACACTTCCACACTTATAACAAATTAAGTGCTGGGCCTCAAAGAGGTCTATTACCTTGGGCTAAACATCATGTAATAAAGTCAGATAGTTTCTTCTCAGTCTGGAAGTGGACAAAAGCAAGCTTATACTTGCCCAAAGAACGTGGTATAAGCTTTCACAGTTTCTCTCAAAAGAACTTCAGATATGGTCTGGTCTTATGCAAAAGATTTTGAGGGTAGGAGACAAATAAACCTCAAACTGATCAGCCTTAATCCAATATCAGAGTTAATTTTTTTGTCTGTTTATATCTCTTAAGAAGACATTTAAGTTAAATTGAACAGCTATGCTTAAAGCAGAGCAAAACTGTTTACATTGGGGATTATACCAGCATAGCTTCACCTAGACAGCTGTATCAGCATGAAGGATAAAATGTAGACAAAGTCTGCAGATGTACCGTGATAAAAATGTAATAAGCTATAAGATGAAGAGGAGGAAAGACAAGAATAACAACAATAATTTGTTGTTTGTATTTCATAGGCTTTGAAAAACTTTTAAAAAAAGAAAATTCTCTTTCCTGTTTCTGTGTGAAAGACTCAATCAGACAATAGGGTAAAATATTTCTGCCAGGACTTAGGAAACTGTGCTGCTGAGTATAGAGAAAATGCTGCCAAATTCAGGAAGTAAACAGGCTCAAATAAACAGAAAAACAACATTTACTTTATTCAAATCCCTTTTTCTAAAGTAAATCTTTTCTCCTAACAACCATATGGAAAAATAGTTCAGACACAAACGTTACTGGTAACTCCAGGTTGCTTCAATGAAAGTACATTGTGCATGGCCTCTTGCATCTGTGGCACACTTCCCTGGAAAGCATTCACCCCTTCACTCACCAGCACAATTAAGCATGCTGCATGTTGTTACACATGCTGGGCAAGCATGGGCATAGGATTTATGAGTCTCTAGATAGGGGCTTAAAAGTTTGAGACAACATTTTTAGGTTTTGGCAAAGATGATGCCAGCTGGCTGGCTCTCAGGATTTCCCCTGTCAAGTGATCCATGAAGCAGTGTTGGCACCAGCTGCATAGGAAATCGAGTATACCTGGACACTGAAAAGTGAAGTACCTCACTGACAGCCTCCAGCAGGCATCAAAGAAAGAGTGGGAAGGCAAAAAGAAGAAAACAAGCAACTGAGTTCAGAAAGAAACTGAGGGAAAAGAGATGTGTGCTGGGTTCAACACAATATGGCCATCACCTTCACACCCATGGGCTGGCCCTGTGGAAATGGAAACCACAGTGCTAGGACTGGAAATCCTCATGTTTCACTTCAGTCTTTGAGTACAATTAATATGTCTGAAAAGCTTAATGTTATTGTTTATTGTCTGTTGTACTGTCTACTGCTGAAATTAATTGCTTTCTAAATTTATTCAAATATATTCAAACCAGATATAATGGAGGGACATGGCTTACAGACTCCTACAACAATGATTTCCCACTGATGACATTCATTGCAATAACAGTCCTTCACAGCTGAGGCCATTTTCACAACCCTCCCCGTCGGATCAGAGCTCACTCAGGCATACAGTCCTGCTGAAAGGAGCAAGACTAACTGCTTTTGGGTGATGTGCAAAATAAAGGCTGAAAATTCCCAGGACTTGATCAGCTGAGATGCTGAACAGCCTTGACTCCCACTGAACTCGACAAGGCATTTGGCATCTCTTTGAATTTGTCCCCTGCTAATGGGAGCATCTGTTCTTGGCTGTGATGGTCTCTGCTCCCCTTCTCCATCCTGAGGCAGCCCAGCCTCCAGCCAGTGAGCATAGCTGTGGGTGAGAAGGCTTACAATGGCTTGTGGTGTAGCTTGGGTTTTGGCATTTTCACAGATTAGATCAAGAATTCTAAGGTTTGAAAAATAGCCCAGAAACACTATTTTTTTCAGTGAGCACTGCTCCTGGCAGTGAGTCTGATGGATATTCTGAAGCAGAATAAGGAGTGTTCAGCCTGTCCCCACCATCTGCCCAAGTCCTGTTTTCTTTTCCTCATTAAGTTCCATTGGGAAATATCAACAGAAATTGGGGTTTTCTCTACCAAGAAAGATCATGTCTTGGTTTGTAGTGAAACTCATGAGTCCTTTGTATTCTAGGAGAATACAGCTGCAGCACAATGCATGGTAACCATTTGAACTTTCTGAGATAATCTGCTCTAAAACTCGATAAGGGCTCTTGAACTATGTTCATGCTAATCTGGCAATTGGATAAATCTCATTTTCTGCCCAATTGCAAAATAAAGATGACAGAGTAGATGTATTCAAGACATAAACCAGTGATTTGGGAGCAGATAGAAATCAGTGCAACTACTGAGTTACAAACTTACTTTTTTTTTTCCCCCATGTGTCTTGCATGATCCAAGAAAATCCTTCTGATGAAAGATCCAAGTTAAAGAGCAACTGCATCGCTAGCTAGGCAAAACAGAGAGAGAAAAGACACAGCTTATTATTTATTTGCAACTATTTATGCTAGCACCTTGAGGAAGAACTGACCACAGAGAAACTATTGCACTGTTCACAGAACAAATATATAGACAGACTCCTTGCTGTAAACAACAAATGCTTGAAAGAACGAAGCACACAAAGTATAGAAGGATATAAATGTACATTTTTTTATGTAGAATGCTGCAGCACAGTCAAGATTCAAACCCATTGTTTCTCAATCTTTTATATAAGTTTATCTTTCATTGCTATGGAGATACAACTGTACAGTTTTTACCTTAATTGAAAGCAAAATATGGGGGGAAATCACTCTAGCGTTGATAGCTTTGCCTTCCTAGCTAGTCTATTCTGTTTCTGTTATTCACTTCTGTTTCAGTTATTCACTTCATTTCTGAAACTCTTTTTCACTATTTCTTTTTGAAATGTACACTATATGATTTAAATCTATTTCACATGGAAATTTGGTCTCATGTCTTTTTATGACCATGGGAAGTGTCTATAAATACTCCCTGGAGTAATTCTACATCTCCCAAATGTCTACTTTGTCTGGAAGGAATCACCCTCTGGAGGAAGTCATCATGGTTCATAAGTAAAGCAAAAGCCTATATGACTAGCCTGGACCATAACACTTATTTCTGGAGACCTAAAATCAAAGCAAATTAATTTCTATTTCTGGTACACCTTTCAACTCCTAAATCTCATTGAATAAATGCTTAGTTAAACCCATTAAAGGTAAGGCAATTCCTTACCAAACACAGTGCCAAACAATTTGATCCTAGAGACTATGAAATCTGGTGGAGATTCTATCACTTCTACTGAGCTATGAGGAAATATTCTGACTCTGAAGTGACAGGTGACAGGATAAAATGTGGTGACAGCTTCTGATATGGAGGACAGTCTGTATTACATCTGACCACATTTAAGTGTTTATGGCATCAACTAAAATACATAAGAATAAAACAAATGGTACCATGTTTATTCTCTGACAGTGAGACCAAACTGGGTTATCTTGACTAAGCATCTGCCTGCAATTTCTCTCACCATCTTAAACAGAACGGCCATGCAGAAAAGTTGTGTTGGGAATGGTTCCTCACACATACTGACCTCTGAGCTGTGCCCAGCAGTTATTTGGTAAAGCGATAGCAGGTGCAGGCCAAGGCTGTGCCATACACTGCTTTAGCAATTTTTTGGTAGGGATGACTGAAATTCCAGTGCCCAGCACTGTTTCTTGGCCATGTTTAATTTGTTTCTGTAGAGATAGCCTTAAGATGCAATTCATCTCCTCCCAATATAAACATCAAATGTAGATGAATATTTTTCAAGCTGTGATCTGTGAACCATTTGGTGATCTGTAAGACATCACAAGGAGATTTCACAATTGTTTTGAAATGACGTCAAAAGCTTTTAAATATTAATGCACACACATATATTTTCAGGCATGAAAGCAGGAAAACAAAATGGGAAAAAAATAAATGTCATTGTAGATCTTTCCAGGCTAGATAAATTTTATTTGAATATAAATGAAAACCATCAAGGCAATGCTGTACTAGATGATCCTTGGTATAATTTCAAAAAGGTTGTCTGGAAGAAGGGTTTAAAAAACTTTAGGAACAGCAGACTAGATGACCCCTGGATGTCCACACAGCCCTATAACTCTGTTCTGTTTGAAGGGATTTGCAGATGCATTGCCTTGGGTGGGAACTGTTTTCCATGAAATCCAGGTATGTCTCCCCTGTACTTAGGTGTAAAGTGAGGCAGAAGCAGGAGGTAGATAGAAATGGATATCGTTAGGGGGTTGAACTGTCAATCAACAGTGCAATGACCCCATGATAGCTCTGCTGTTCTGTCAACCCCCCCCAGGTTTTATTAGTTACTCTTTCAGTTGTGGTACTGCTGATTCGAGTCATGTTTCTCCACCTGAGTGCCCTGCGTTTCTGATCCACATGCCTGTCCCCCTCCCACACTAGGACGCTGTTGCCTCTGTGAGGTCTTTGCTGCCCTTCTCCCCTTCCCCAGTCAAGTTCTGCTGTGGAGCACAGTCTGCAGAGAACTTCAGTCCAAAGGTAGGAGTGAGAAAGAAAGATAGTTCTCATATTGTAGTACCGTAAATGAAGAGCAGAAAGTACTGGAACAGCAGTCGGTGGTCAAAGACATTTTCATGGTGTGGAGGGATCATATCTAGAAATTCAGAGCCTTTCTGCACTGCTGTTTACATCACAGACCACCATATACAAGCTCTAATCCCCAGAAGATCCAGCTGGCAGAGGGACGGGAACTAATGATGGGAAAGAGACACTCATTGTCCTCCAAGATATTATACTGCATCCCTGTCTAGACAAATGTCTTGCTTCAATAGTACCTCCATACTTTTTAAGTTCACTATTTAAATTAGGTCACCTTAGGTTAGATTTGGATTCAGCAGACATATTTTGGGTGAGACATCCCTCGTACACCCATGTACCACATTTCTCCAGTCTGCATCTCTAAGTTTGAGAGACACACTCAAACTTTACATGAATTCATCCTTTTGTGGTCTGTTCCAATGTCATCTGAAATTTCTATTAACTACTTTGGCCATCAACCAGTTTGTCTATGCCACATAATAGGGTTTTGTACAAAATGGGTTTTTCAATGTGTTAGGAATGTCATGTTTTAATCAATGTCTCTTTGAATGTTAAATCTAATGAAGGCTGTAAGTAAGAGACTATAAATGCACAGAGAGAGTTACCATGGAAACCAGAGAAGTATCTGCTGGGTACCCCACACTGGCAGCATGGTGCAGCACAGCCCTGGTGCAAGGCAGAGGTTTTCCAAAGCATTTTCAGCAGTTAGATCAAGGTTTTTCAAAGCTTGGAGCAGAGACCTGGTTTGGGGGCAGCTTGTAGGCTGGCCAGTGTTGTGACAGTAGGGTGGCAGCTGGTGGATTCATCCACTGAGCTGGCACACGCTGTGTGATCTGGTACACTACTGTACAACTCATTTAGCAGAACTTGTGTATCACTAGTAGCGAAATTAGCTGGAGCCTTAGGACAAAAGCTGTGAATTTTCACCCAGATATGCTGAACTTTCACCTAGTCAAGTAAAATAAGGAGCCGGAGCCCATTCAAGCCAGAAGATAAGGAAGCTGCATTCATTAACAGAAGCTGCACTCAGAGATAAGAAAGGAAACCACCACCACCTAGAGACAGTGAAAGGACCCAGTGAGGGATGGGAAGACCCCAAACCCAAATATTACCACTGATCCCAATTGTTGCATGAAGGGTAGTAGGGAATTTAGAGTGCAAGGCAATTGTTGCCTGGGGAATTTTCTGTTTGAGGACCCTCTTCAGAGGCACCCAGCCCTACTAAAGTAGCAGCTTTCATAGAAGAATCTATCTTTCAGCTTCTCAATTCAATGTACACCTAGAGTCAAACCCTTGCATGGTGGCTGGCATGCATAATTTCCATAACACACAGGAAGGCCCTCACTGTTCAGAGGCAGGTACAACAGTCCTCTTGGGCACAGGCTGGACAGTTCTGACTACAATTAGAAGAGGTGAAGCAACACCCTGAAGCTGCAATTTCTGAGCTTTACGACTTGACACTCCTCTAAGATGAAGGATTTAGTACGTGCAGGATAGAGAAGAGAAGCCTTGTCATCCAGAGGATCCTTGTGATGTGAAGAAAGCCCTTCTGGTGACCTGGAGGATACTTCTGGCCACTGCAGTGAGCACTGATGAGGACCCAGGTGTTCTCTGCCGTCACCATGCGTTTCAGCACTCATCAATGATAGGTACTGCAGAATATTAGCTCTTCAAGACCCTGCCTTAGCCCTATCCCAGCCATCCCTGGAATGTCCAGAGAAAGAGGGTGCAATGACTCAGAGGAACTGTGGAGCAAAGCCAAATTGCTATGAAGAAAACATAATATTTCATTTTTTCTCCTTATTCTGAGTGACAAAGTGCTAGGACACCTTTCTAGGTTATTAAAACTAAACAGGTTTTCAAAGTACCATTTATTTATTATCCTTTCTGTTTCATTTCCTTATTGCAGCTTCTCATGGCTCAGAAAATAAAACTACACTGAAAGCTCTTTGGGGCAGGGATCATTACTATAGTTATTTTCAGTGCTGCGTGATCTCAGTTCCTGCATAAATCTTGTAGTCACTGTTGTGCTATATGTGCAGTAATAATAGCCAGGACTGTCTACTAAGTGTTGCTTATTACATGTGTTCATTCCCCCCTTGATGCTCCTGGGCTTGCACTAAGATCTTTTATTCAGTCTTCGGTAGTAAATCCAATCCCAATTAAAAAAATAAAATATGTTTTTATTGTAAGTTCCACAAATACTGGACACATTACTTTCTTTAAGAAGTGTAGTATTTAATACATTTCAGCTCACAGGGAAATGACCCTTCCACTTCCAAGTGTGTAAAGCAGCAGAGTGAAAGTGGGAATATTTCAAACAGACATGAATGCTCTCTCAAGCTCACTCTCCCTTGGCTCTCAGCCACAATTTTAGAGCAATTTGCCCTAATCTGCCATATGGTTTTCTTTCTTTGCATTTTATAAAACTGCAGGGCTAAGTGAATGGGCCCCTTCGATAGTACTGACACAAGCCTGATTTAATTTAGACTTCCATATTAACATACCAACTAAATCAGTGCTGCAGCCTATGAGGGAAACTTCAGTGCACAGCCAGAGCTGTCATTAGTTTCCAAGTGGTATGAGCCCTTGAACTGGTTCTGCAATATGACTATTTTTTCTAGAGGTCAGCCCAAAAGAACATCAAACCTACTCCAGCAGCATGTGACCCTCTTTCCCTTCCCCGGATCAAACCAGGCCTCCAGTAAGACATTCTTCAAGCCTGAAATCACTTCCAAACAGCAGACATTCTTAGTAAATCTGATTCATCATGTGGAAGATCTATATGCCTGGTGTATGAAAAGCATCTCTGACTGAGATTTCCAGCAATCCCTGCCAGTGAATCCTTTTATTCAAGGAGTCCGTGCAGTATACTTTTGTATCACAGATGGCTCCAGGACTCGGAGACAATTTCCTTAAATAGGCTCTCACACCAGGCTTGTCTACACATTTTACTTTGGAATTTTTAGCCTGTAACAAGAATGTGACATGGTTCACTAAACATACGCTCCATGTGCGTTTTAAGCACACAAGTTCCCCCTTAAGCTGCAGTGGATCTGCTGCCCTGTCTGGTGCCCACATACACTCATCTGCACGCCTATTTATTCTCTTTGCTGGATTGGTTGGAATGTGGATTGCAGAGTACCAAGATAGTGTGGGCTGCTGGCTCCACAGCAGCATGTTTGGCCTTTGTCATGGACACAACTCAGCTCAGCTGCTCCAGTGAAGCTGAATGCAAAACACAACCCCAGAGGGAGTCATTACATGAAATAATAATATCATTTTGTGAGAAAATAATTATATTCTAAAGGTAAAAAATTTAGTACTGATGCATAAAGAAATAGTCACAGAACTAGGAAGCAGAAGATACCAAGCTCCTGCCAAACTAGTGTAATATGTTAACCATGAGTGAGAACTAACACAACTTAACCAATATGTTAATTAGTAAAACATACACCCTTCCTATATTGAAGAAGATACTTGTTTCCCATAACACTTTATGTCTTACTTAACAATAATAATATTGATGCTCTTGTCTGGGTTTGAACAAATAAGGAGCAAAGAAAATTCTGCCCTGTCTGACGGTGATGCTGGACTATTTCAGATTAAAGAGATTATTTTTTTTTTTTAATCTAATTGAGGAAATCAAAAATCCCAAGAAAACACAAGATAGTGCACCGAAACAGTCCAAACAGGTCAGTTAAGTCACTATATTGTATGAAGTTCAGGTCCAAGATCATATAGGTAATTTTTGGTCTAATACTTTGGTAGATGTGGGCTACCGACTAATCAGTAAAATCACTAATCATATAGGGGTTAAGTCATAACTATTCCTATATGCTGCAGAAAATGTGCTAAAATTTGGTCCATAAACAACAACCTTGGAATAGTTTGACATCCAGTAGAATCATTAAACATGCTTTTATCAATTAATTAGTCCAAAAAAGGAAGCAAATGCCAAAGATTAAAAGTGCGTTTTTATAGAATGGTCCTGGGGTGGCTAAACAGGACGTGATGCTTCCGTCTCTGAGAAATCTTGACTTTACATTTCCCCCTCCAATGTGGAGCTCTCTGTCACCTGGCTGTACTTACTTGTGATCTGGGTTTTCTTCAGTCCCACCTTTTGGAGCAGATTCATTTTCCATTACGTATTTAAATGTGTTCAGAGTTAACACAGACACATTGTGTACAAGGTGGGTCTGGGGACCCTCCTAAGACACTGTCCCAGAGTGCAAGATGATACCTACTAAAGCCTTCTGCTGAGATCTACATTCATCATCCCTCAAAAAGAGGAAATTCAGAGAAATAAGGTTGAGAGAGCTTCAAAACCAACAGATGAAAGGTAGCTGGTTCCTTATCCAGCAGTTTTGCCAATGTAATGTATCAAAGTTGTTGTTTTTCTAGCCAAAACTATTTTATGAATTTGACCTAAATTTTTTAATAGTTTTGGGACATCCAGAATTGCTTTTTTCCTCAAATAAACTATTCATCAGAAAGAAAATTACTGCTCTTGTCACAGAACACCAGCTGCCTATCCATTCAAATAATAATAAAAAAAGCTTTAAAATCAAAAGAAGCAAAATTAAAAGTCTTAGAATATCTCTTAACAGTCACAGAAAGTAAAAAGGATGAAGTAAAAAAAAAAAGAAAAGAAGGAGGACGGCAAAACAGTATGGGATAATTGTAAAACTTGAGAGGTTATTCAACTGAACAGATATCTTTCAGAAAATTCAAATCCAGCCCAAATGAAGCCACAGAAAAGTGGAAAAAACCCTGTAAAATGGTTGTTGGGATTGTAAAAGACATGAACTTATACTGGTCCTATATCTCAAACATATCCTACTCAGTGGACTTGTAAAGGGCAAGAAGAGAATGTGAACAGCAAGCAGAAAACTGAAGAACAAAAGACAAATTATGCAAATGGATCAGATTTGGGAAGCTGAATTTGTTGCCTCCCCAACAACTTGAATAACAGTGTTTAAATACAACTTTCTTTTTGTAGAAAGCACCACTTTCTAAGCAGCCCTTCCAAATGCTTTCCCATCTGTTTCGACAAATGTGATAATGAGGAGGTTATGCTGCAAGCTCTAAAAAAAAATCAACTTATTTGTCCATACTAAGAAACACAAGACAGGTAAAGGTTGTACCAGTCACCATGTTCCAACAGATCATAATCCCAAAGACTCTTTTCTTAGCTCATCTGCATTCTGAGAGATAAGTACTATCAATTTGGGTTTGACTAATTAAGGTTTGAAGGAAGAACAGAGCAAAACTTAAAACTCTGCCCTGCATGGGTGTTTTAAGCAGCTAGAAAAATGAAGTATGCCTGGAAAAGGATCCAGCAACTAGAAGATTTAGTTTCCCTGAATGTGAGCTGCTAATACAAGATGTGTCCGAAAATGTTGGTATTTTATTTAGCTGTGCATTCAAAATTGAGGCAGGCTTTTTACTCTGCAAGAGCAAGGGACTTTTTCTGTTCAGGGATATTCCTCCAGAGCAGTGTTAGAAGCATGCAAGCTGTGCTGTAGAAGCCTGACAAAAACAACCCCCTTCAGTGATCCTGTCACCTTCCATATCCTCTTACTATAAATGGGACATGTTGGAGCTGAGCTCTAAACCTCTGGCCTTCGTATCCTGACTCTGTTCCAGTATAATTTTGAAGTAATTCCACTACAAGTGACTAGATTTATCAGTGTGTAAATATGGGATGTGTAGTCAGAATCTGGCTGCGACTGATTCTCTACTTTCTGCACTTATTCTCAATGCAGCTGAGATCAAAAAAATGTCAGAAGAACAGTCAGAAGAGAAGCTGAAAGCATTTCCAAAGTAGGGTAAGGAAACCTTATAAACAATATTGGGATCAAAATAATGTGTGTGAAAGCATTCACACAAAACCAGTGCTGTGGCTTTAGGGCTACTCTGTATCGTTACAGACCTTTGGAACAACATCCAACACCAGAGGCGTTCGAAGCTGGGTGGGGTAGGAAGACCCAGCTATCCAAATTTTCTTCAGTCTTTTCAGCATCCCTGTCATTTTCACAGGGTGAAGAGGGTGGGGATTACGAATCACTGATGTCTATTTCCTAGATAAACTGTAAGAAGTCAAGAGGAAAGTAATTATTTTACAGGTAAAAAGATTATAATGTACCAGAATATTAAGTATATTCTCTCTGGAAATTTTATGTTGGTGGTGTTTAACTTTGCCCAACCATCCCAAATTTCCAGATGTTTAGTGGTTTCCCTGGAGCAGCAGATGTAACCAGATTTCTTTCAGAGCAGCTTCCAAATTCAGAGAAACTGTGAGCCTGGGCTGATCAGCTGTATGTGCGTATTTGGAACACAAAGCACGTATAACGTATGCACCAAGCAGGTGCATGGTTTACCCTCATGGGAAATCTGAAGTCCTCCTGATGCATCAGGTTTACTAACCATATGCAGAGCAGCTCTTCAGAGCACAGCTGATGGGGCCAGTGCTTCCTGGGATGATCAGTGCTTATGAGAGCTACAGCATGTGCCAAAAATCCAACAGACTCCCTTCTCCTTTCATTCAGGTAATGGAGCGTAGACAATAGTTTGTTAGATATTTGTCCTGTGGAGGTAGACAACAAGCAGTTGAAACAGCAGTGGAGGTGGTAGTACTGTTTGCATTGCTCCTGGCTCCACCTTGGTCCTGGAGATTGGAGCAGGCTGGGTGCTCATCCAGTTTCCCTGCCCTCCCATGCACCTGTTTCCCAAACCGTCCCTGTCCTCTGGCACTGTCTGCAGGAGAGGCTGTGCCAGGGAGCCATGACTTCAGGTCTTCTGCACGGGTTCCTTCTGACCTCCTCTGCTGCACCAACAGCAGCCTGAGGAGTACATCACCATAGCTGTCATTCAATGCCCAAATCCTGTTTACAGTATGGAAAAGAGAGAGTTGCAGCAAAATCACAGAATCATAGCATGGTTTGGGTTGGAAGGGACCTTAAAGATCATCTAGTTCCACCTCCCGCCTCCATGAGAACGTGCTGCTTAAAGACTCTGGGGGACTTACTCCCTTTCATAGTCTGGAGTAATCCATCTAGCTAAACGTGCTTCTGGAGATGTCTTTGTGACTCATTTCAAATGGGGGAGAAATGTGTGCTTTGCAGGAAGGGGGAGACTTAGATGCAACAGGTGACCCAGTAGCCCACTTCCTGTTTGGAGGAATATTAACTACCTTTCTTGCTGGAATATTATAGTTATATTAATTGAGAATTACAGTATAATTTTGGCTGGAGGAGGCCTCTGTTTTAAATAAACTATGAAAAATATAGACTAAATTAACTCTTTGATAGTTCTTTCCTGCCATGGTGACAAGAGAACTTCTAAGACAGCTTTACTGTTTGTTTCAACATATTGCTGAATTTTATGGGTCAATGCATTTCATTTCCAGATTTGTGCAGTTCAGTAGGGGAACTCCACTGTAGAGCTGACAGGCTTGTAGCATTTCAATAAAGACAATATTATCACATTAGATATAGTGATGAAACATACGCATTCTTGGCTTCTGGACTGAACTCCTACAAGGAATTCATGCTCATGCTCACTTTCTCTTTCCTTTTGCTGCTATCAGGCAACACCATGCTTAATAGAAATCTTCTGCCTCTGTTAGCAAGTAATGGCTCTGTGCAATCTGGCTTGCACTGGATATAGACAAACTGGGAGAGTGCTTTTTCATTGTTTAGGTAAACGTTTCCTCTTTGATCCAACATCTGCCCTTTCTGCTGCTCACACTGCAAATTGATGCAGAGCTAGCAGAAGCATGGGAGACATTTATAGGGCTTCCTGTTATGGAATAATTTGGGGAGCATCTTTTTCCCCTGCTCACTTTTTGCCTTCAGCAGTGACAATCCAGTTCTTTGTGTTTTCGATGGGAAGCCAATGCTTTGTCTTGCCCTTTCCTTCTAGTTCTCCCTGAAGGCTGTAGAAAGAAAGAATACGAATAACCAAGCAATGAAATCATAACATAGGCCCGTTTACTGTTATCTTTCCAAGAACAGTAAAGGCATTAAAGCTCTGAAACCTTTTTTCTTGAAGCAAAAATTGCAGTTAGAGCAGGAAATGACACAACATAAATTCAATTCGTGACAATTATTATAACATGAAAGGGAAATAGTATAAATCACTGATGTTAAACACTCTGTTCATTGGCTAGATCTGGCCCATTTGAGCTATTTATCTAATTCCTGTGACAGATTCAGATTTTGCACCACATGTGCTTTCATTTTTTAAAATGCACGTTTCAAGTTTTTATGCTTCTGAAAAAGAGCTTCTGAATATGCACTGAGTAGAAGCTGGTGAAAGCTCATGCATAGTTGTCTTTTTTAAACTACAGAAAACAAAGTACATTTTATTTGAAAAGACAAAGTCTAGCCCTGTTCATTTCAGTGGGTGTTAACACTTGAACTTAGTGATAATTTTGTGGTTAACATTGAAATGTTTCTTAGAAGTCAATTTTAAGGGAAAATAAAGATGCAAATTGGAGGGTTTTATATTAAAAAAATAATTTTTGAGGAAAAGGAAATGAGAAATATCATGCATATCTCTAAAGCCGCCTAAGTCTGACACAAAAATTGTTCAACTCCTATGCACTTTTAGCCATCAATGAAGTAGGTGTGAAGCTTAAACAACTGAAGAAAAATAGACCCATCTGGGAAACTGTTAAGAAAAGAGCTGTGTTGAATTCTCCATCCCAGCTGCATACAAGCTTAACCCAGAGTCTCCTGGGGGTCTCCCAATTTTAGCCACTTCAAAGGCATAGTGTGGTGTTTTAGGATAAATAAGAATTCCATCAAATTGATTTTTTGCTTTTAATATTTATTCAAACATTGATTTGTATTGTTATAAATACAAATAGGACCAGTTAGATATTTTTCGTGTATGAGATTTATTTCACAGCAATAACTATTTGGTCAGATATTTTATTGGCTTCTCTCTTAAACTGCTGTGCTGCCTAAGGCAGTTGCTGTTGCACACAGAATACTGCCCTGACAGACTTTTGAATTTAAAACTAGAGCCATGCTTATTTTAAACTCCAGTGCATTAAAATTTACTGCTGGCTTTCCATGCTTTGACTAACATTACTTCATTAAGAAGCAGAGATATATTTTTACAATGTACAGAGAAATGCAGTATTTTGAAACAAATCATTCTTTCAAGAAGTGTGAAGCTTTAAAATATAAAAAAAAAGATGGATTTTAAAAAAAAAAAAAGATGTATTCTGGAGAATGGTATATTCTATCATAGAAAAAAAATTAAAGAATCTAAGAGTCATGTCTTCACATACTATTCCTAAATTAGCTTTGAAGTACTTTGCTTTAATTCTTACTCCTGTCTTGAAAAAGCCAATGATAAATTGTGAATATTGCTATTTTTACACTGAAACTTACTGCATATTGTATGTAATATGGACATCACAGAAAATATTCAAGATCTCAGAAGTTTTGTGTATATCTGTAACTGAGTATTGCACAGGCAGAGACCTGCAGCAGAACTGAGACTTTAAACATAAAAGAAACTCTTATCAGAATTTTTTATCATTATTAATAGAATTTTTCCATTTTTCTTTATGAATATTAAATTATATTAAAAATTGTGACATTGATTTATTGCTATCTAGATAGTGCCACTTATAATAAAATTTTCACATAGAAATTTAACTTCTATTGAAAACTAAGAGTCTAAATTTTATTTACTGTTCAGTAGAAATATATGTCATGGTTTACAGGTTGGTTGCAAATCAGTAATTCTTACTTGTATGTATATGTTCATATATGTAACCCTATTCTCTGGTAGTTAACAGTGACTAAAGGGGAAGTATTCAACATACACACTGCCCCTCCTGAGGAATAATTTTTATTTGTCTGAGACATCAGCTAGAAATGGGGAAAACTAAAACAGAAAGTCACCAGGTTCCCTTAAAAGCTGAACTCCCTCTAGTCACCAGCTCTCTGAGCCAGTACTTGAATACGAAAATCTTTCTTCAGGAGGATGAGCAGATGTGAACCCAGGAAAGTAGACCAGCACAATGTATATAAAGTAAAGAATCAAATAGGACCTCCCATTCTGTGACAGCGTTATAGTTCATTTGATGCTGCTCCTCTTTACTGTGAGCTGGACTGTCCTGTCCCTGCTGCTCTGCAGATCTGCCTTCAGTCAGTTTGCCACACAGGTGCTTTGCGATTCCCAGCTCTGGTCCTGCCCTTGCAGCCCTGCAAACCCCACTGGTGTCTTTGGCCACAGACAAAGTACACTGGATCATTGCCACGGGAGCAAACTGGGACCAATGGGGACCCTCCAAAAGGGCTGGAAGCAAGTCCTTACCACAGACAGATCTGTGCCTTCTCAGAATCTTTTGTAGGACCAGATCCTCCCAAAATCCAAAATTGTCCCCCAAACAATTGCCTCAGGTTACACCTGCAGCTTCTGGTGTGGACAGATTGCACAAATGAAACTCACTATAGGAGTATTAAGGGTTTTTTCAGTAATAGAGAACTTTTCTTGAACTTCAGGACATGACTTTAATTTATATTGCAATTATTTCAAGCAAGACTATCATAAGTGTATTGCAGACATTAGTAATCATGCATTATGCCTTCTCCAAATTTTTAATACTGATATTTTCTCACATTCAACTCCCACCGTTATGGCAGTGGGACAGTTAAAGCATCTCATTATAGATCCAAAAAACTCCCAGATAGATCAGTTTATCAGAAACTAGGTCGTTTGCTAGGGAAAGGAAAAAGGCAGATGTGTATGAAAATAACTATTATAACTGGTCCTGGTTAAGGAATTATGTTTTCTTCAAGCATGATAATTTTGATGGATCATTTCAGCTCTGGATTTATTCAGGGACATAGTTAAGACAAGACCCAAATCATTCATTTACAGTGCAGGAACAACTTCAAGACCCATGTCCAACTGCATTCAAAACTACAACTAAGATTCACTTCTTTACATGTTCACTGTTTTTTTAACCTGGAGACTCCCATGGTGGAATTCTATAATCACAAAAGAAGTCATTTATCCTTGGAAATTTTGTTTTCAGCTCCTTGAAACCTGTTGAAACATGCTACTGGAATTTAAAGCCACAGAGCTGCCTCTGAAGTGACACGTTCCAGTAGCAAACTGGGGCATTAAATCAATGGGTATATTTAATTGTGTAAATGTTCACTGTCCTGACTATCACGGATGCTTTCTCAGAACAACACACAGTTACCAAGAAAAAAGTCTACACTGAAACAAATCCCGTTATGGTGAAATTCAGGCCTGCTGATGTCAAGGGGAAGTCTGGCATTGGCTGTAAAAGGCCAGGATTTCACCCTTCATCACACCACCCCCTCCCTGAGGAGAGGATATCATTACTTATTTATGTGGTGCCATTAATGTGCTAGGCACTCAGATGTGCTCTTTGGTTGGTGCAAAGCCACACTGCTCCATTAATTCCCGTCCTGCTCCTGATCTCCAGGGAGCAGTTCTCGTGTTCTGGAACAGCTGGTGCAACCATGGGAATGACAGCACAATTAAGATCTTAGTGCTAAATTTTCACACCTCCTTACGATCCCCTCCCTTCTGGGCCAGAGCTTTTAAGGAACGCAAAGCAGCTCTCAAGAGGCACCTTATTTATTTATTTGCATTTTTATGAAACAAAATGTGTGTTGGGGTACTATGCCAGCATTTACAGCCATCCACTGAATAGAGTTTACAGTAAAGCACTCTGGTCATTAGCAAACCTTGATAGAATTCTTGTTATAAGTATGAAGTTGAAAAGCAGATCAATATCCTAGTCTGTCTCAGACCTAATTGCATTGCTTCCATTCTTCTATGCCTTTTTATTAGCAGAAATTGTGTCTGTTCAGGAGCAGAAGGCTGAATTTTAGAGGTGATGTCCATGGAACTCTGCTGGGAGTCCTTCATGGATATAGGATTGGACTAGAATAAGATGGTGAGTTGAATCTGTCTATCTGTCTCAGTCTTAGATAATGGCTTTTTATGAACAAATTACATTATTCCCTGTATCTCCACCTGCTTGGATTGTAGTGTGGCTATTTGGGGATAGGATAGTATCGGAAGAATTTCTTGCTGAGTTTTTGTACTGGACTTGGCACTGCAGAACTGCTATCAGAGGTTCTTTATTATTAATATAAAACAAACAAACAAACAAAAAACCCTTGGCATTTGCAGAAGAAGCTGATTTTTCAGGGTGTAAGTAATAAAATTTCTATTTTATAGAATCAATATGTAAACTTTTAGCTAAAAATACAAGCGTTTCAGACGCTTTGGTCATCACATTGGCACCGGGTGGCCCAAAGCTGCTCTTTAAAACATGAAGTGTGGTTTCAAGATCAAACTCCTTTTATTCTGATGCTATGGAACATCATCTATCTCCATCTTGATAAAAGGATGAAAGGTCACTCCTCACATCAACTTCATTTTACTTGGTCTGGTGAATAAATATAGTAAATGACCAGGGAAGAGTTTTGGGGGTTTTTTGTGGGTTGTTTTCGGCTTTTTTTTTTCTTAAGGATAAACACTGGAATGGGTTGCTCAGCAAAAATGTGGAACTGCATCCTTGTAGACACTCAGAAGAGCAACCTCAGTCAACCTCAGTTGACTAAACAACCTGTTCTAGTTGGCCTTTCTTTGACTGGGTTATTGGGCTTGATGACCTTCAGAAGACCCTTCTAACAAATTAAACTATAATTCTATAAGCCTAACATCAAATTACAAATTCAGATGAGCCCTCACAGCTTCCTTATGCAAAGAAGGCCAGACCAACTTCCTTGCTGAGATATATTTAACTCAGTTGGCTCAGGGCAAAACTGAGCCTTTATAGTTCACAAGTATAGAGAGCTGCTCCTCAGCTGAAAGCCCAATGTATTGAAATACAATTATTCCTAAATATAGGGTAGAATATTTAATGATATGTAATAATGGTTAGACACTAGATCCAGTAAGCAGTGACTGAAAATGAAAAGCCCAGTTCTGAAATGTAGAGAAGGGAATAATTTTCTGTCAAAGCAGGACACATCCAACAGTTTCATAGAATCATTGAATGGGTTGGGTTATCTCATGGTTTAAGAATGGTATTCTCCAGTTTAGTGTTCCCACTCTGCCCCTTCCCCTCTCCCCTTCAACTGAAGGCACAAAAGGCAAAGATCACAGCTTGAGATAAGAACAATTTACTGGAAACAGGAATGAGATAAGAAAACTATCAGTAACAGCAACAATATTGATAACAAAAGGCATAAGAAAAAGAAATAATTTACATGGAAAGCACCCAACAATAAACAATACTGGGCCATAAGGTGGTATTGAATAACCATGGGGTCCTCTCCACCTGTCCTCCTGCTTACTGCAAAAAATTAATCCTGTCCTGACTGGAACCAGGAGTGGTCGGAAGGTACCTTAGAGATTCTAGTTCCTACCTCCCTGCTGTAAGCAGAGATGTCACCCACTAAACCAGGTTGCTCAAAGCCTCATCCAACTGGCCTTGGACGCTTCCATGGATGGGGCATCCACAGCTTCTCTATGCAACCTGTACCAGTGCCTCACTGAATTTCATCCTAATATCTAATCTAAACCTACCCTCTTTCTGTACATCTGTTTTCTGGTCCCATGGGACCATATCAATGTGCTACAGTGCTCAGTAGCCCAGCTGAAAGGAGAAATTGGATTTTGAGTCCAGTAAGTTCTGTCTTACTGGGGAGTTTTTCAAGGATGATTTCTCTCCTTCTATAAGGAACCAGATCAAATTGACTCAGGTCATTTTTCATAGCCCCTGAACCTCCACAAGGTCTACAGTATATCTTAATTGTTATTTCACAAGCAGGAGTTCAGATAACCCAAAAGAAAAAGCATGTTTTGGTTATTCTCTTCTCTAGTTCTGACTTAGCTTAGCTAATAATTATTTCCTACTTCTTGAGCCAAATTACTACTTGTTGAAACTCTGTAAGATTAAATGTTACTACAAGGGATACCACTTCACAGAGCATTCAAAAGAAGCCATACACATCACCGGGTCTAACCCCCTGCATAATGGAAGCCATCGCACCCCGTAGCTAATTTCTAGCTCAAACCCAATAGAGCTTTGTTTTTGGTATAATCCCCATTTTAAAATTCTTAATGGTTTAGAATCCATTATTGCTCTGCAATTCTTTTTCTGTGCTCTCAAAATGAGAAGTGGACATTTCATTTTAGTTAAATTTTTTTCAAGCTTCAGCTTTCAGCACTTAGATCTGCTAGGCTGGAGAACTCTATGAACAATTTTTTATCCTTGAAGCAGGTACTTCAGGTCCCCTCCATCTTCTACCAAATATGAAAGCAGGTTAAGCTCCTTACTATGTGTCATTTTTTTCTAATCCTTTCATTATTCTTTGAATACTTCCTTAAGCTATTCAACAGGGAAAATCCTGAATCTCCATATTATTCATGAAGTAGAACCGAACACAGAATTTCAGTTCCAAATCAGTGACAAATACAAAATATTACCTGCATACTCTATGTACCCCTTTTAAAGATCAAAGCAATCACATTTCTTTAATGAAAGAATGAAAAATCATTCTTAACACACTCATTTGAGGTAAGCCAAGGTATTACATTCTGTTCTAAATGGTGCTGAAATACTTTATAGAAAATGGGGTGCAGAAATCAGCCCAAGTGCTGATCTTTATCTCAGAATATGCTAAAGCCCAGGATAAAGGTATCTCTGCGTAGATACCATAGTAGGTTTAAATTCCTGCTCCATAGGTTTGCTAGGAGTTCCTTCACAGATGAACTTAGATTCAGAAGCTGATGGATGTCTGAACTTCTCATGTGGACTGAGTTGTCTTCCCCCACTGAATGAAATGCTGAATTCTCTTGTGCTGAGACTCAGACTCTCTTTATGGTGTTTATGGTGTTTCCTCTGCTCAGCATGCTGCCTTCTGAAGAGTGAATATGCATCGTACCTCAAGTGTCCCCCCGGGTGCCCAGATTTACTTCACTTCAAGCTGTTTGAAGACACAGGTCTAAGACAAGCTCCAGATACCAAAAAGGCAAAAACCTTACACTGGAACCAAGCCTGCCCCTGACTGTTTTAACACAGGAATGTCCCAGCACATACACCACGCAGACTTACTTACCAGGCTCCATCACAGGTGTCCCAGTTTCACGTATAGCAAGACATTACAGACTGTGCAGACAGATGAGTCAAAGGCATACTGGGAGAGTGGAACAGTTGCTTTAATGCAGTCTTTGACCTTCTATCCTCTGAAGTGCAGAGCCTATGAGCTCCATCCTTCACCCCTCTGTATCACCTCACCCAGTAGGTTAGGTAGCCCCACTAATTCAGAGGTATAAATTCCAGCAGAGAGTAGGCATTGCAAACTGGAACCCTGCAGGTCTGAGGTCTATTCATGGATCCAACCATAAAACATTGTTGCCGGTGCTCAGCCACCCTAAACAGTGCTTTTGAGAAACACCCTCTAACAACGCCTGGCAGAGCACAGTGAAGGCAGGAATGCAATTGTGGCTTCCAGACTCTCTTGACCCAGCTGTAAATTATATGTGGGTAATAAGAACTACAGTTTACATGAAAGTGACTTCCTCTGTCTGACTTTAATTGTTTTATGGAGACAGATTGCCCAGGAACCTTGCTGCTTCTCCAGTAATAACCATTGGATTTAGAGATAGATTCTGAGATTTCCTACTTTAAAGAAAGTTCATGAGTGTCTAAGCAGATCTTGAGTCCTCTGCCAGAATAGCCATGCAGACACGTGTTAGCATGTTTTAAGCCACTGCTGAGCAGCTACAGACACTCAGGATATTGTCTGGGTGCATGGCAGTAACATTTACACAATTACTATTGCAGCCCCAGGGGACCCCTGGTGGCCTAGCGGTTAAGATGCTGGTCTCTCAGCACCAAGGCCACAGGTTCAAATCCCAGCCCTACTTCAGGGTCCCCCGGGCAGATGGAGCTCGTCAGCCCCTAAGGCCATCCATCTAAGAGAAGGTCCCTCTAAACAAACCTACGTCCTGAGGACCTCACTGCCATTGTCCAAGCCTGCTTGGC
>JAWWLV010000121.1:102989818-103025884 GCA_035041135.1 Platyrinchus mystaceus | reverse complement strand
GTCTGAACACTTTCAGACTCTCTTCAGTACCAGCTGTATAGTTCAAGACTCAGCAATTCAATACATTTCACAACAACCGGTGAAAACTGAATTGGATATTGCCCCCACTATGGGAGAAACTCTTAAAGACATACAGCAGGTGAAAATTGGCAAGGCAGCTGGGGTTGATGGAATTCCACCTGAAGTCTGGAAGCCTGGTGGCCAAGCACTCCATGCTAAGTTCCACAAATTCATGGTGTGTTGTTGGGAACGAGGTGAACTACCATCAGACCTCCATGACGCGGTCATCATCACCTTCTACAAGAAGAAAGGAGATAAATCAGACTGTTCAAATTACTGAAGTATTACTCCGCTCTCCATTGCTGGTAAAATCCTTGCAAGAATTCTTCTGAACAGATGAATACCTGCTATAGCAGAAGAACTTCTACCTGAAAGCCAGTGTGGTGTCAGAGCCAATAAGGGGTACCACAGGCATGGTATTTGTGCTCAGACAACTGCAAGAGAAGCGTAGGGAACAGAACAAAGGACTCTACATAACCTTTGTTGATCTCACCAAAGCTTTCGATACTGTGAGCAGAAAAGGTCTGTGGCAGATTTTGGAATGTTTAGGATGTCCCCCCAAATACCTTAAAATCATCATCTCACTTCATGAGGACCAGCGTGGCCAAGTCAGATATGGCGATGGACTTTTTGAGCCCTTTCCAATAACCAGTGGTGTGAAGCAAGGCTGCGTTCTAGCACCAATTCTATTCACAATCTTTTTCAGCACGATGCTCCAAAGGGCCACAGCAGACCTCTTTGAAGAAAACGGTATCTACATCCGATATCGTATCGATGGAAGCCTATTCAACTTAAGGTGACCGAAGGCCCACACCAAAACCTTAAATCATCTTGTCCGTGACCTGCTTTACACTGATGATGATGGCCTCATGGCCCACACAGAAGTAGCTCTGCAGCATTTAACATCCTGCTTCGCAGAGGCTGCTGAGCATTTTGGGCTGGAAATCAGCTTCAAGAAGACAGAAGTCTTCCATCATCCCCATATCACCATTGTTCTGGTTAATGTCCCCAGAACTGATTTTGTGAGGCAGGTGATTAATGCTAGCTAAAAATACAAAAAACCCCAAACAAACAAACACCCAAAACAAAACAAAACAAACAAACAAACAAACCAAACAAAAAACCCACCACAGAAATAAAACAAGAGCTGTCCAGAGTGTAACACTGGCTTGTCAGTGAATAATACAGTGATTATTTCTGCACAATATGAAACTATAATAAGACAATCTTGTGGCTTCCAGCATGACAGAATTTAAACGTCACGATTTTTAATACACTTTGGTTCACAAAACTCCTAGAAAGTAGGAAAATGAAAATTTCTAATTCCCAGTTTTAAAATGTTTACCTAGTTGTTATCTAGGCTTTTAAATACCTCAAACACATATGCATTCACATAGACCATAAAAATATTAGTAATGTGTACAAAATTGCAGTGAAGCTTCAATAGGCCCCTTTTTTGCTTCCTTATTTTCAGCTTCTTGTTAAACTCTGTTCTTCAGTCTTCAACTTATTTTACAGCTCAACTCTCTGCTTTGAACATTGTCGTAGCCATATAATGGATGCCATGGTAGCCCAGCTTTATTTCCAGACTTACAACTGAGCTAGCAGTCAATCTGAGTGTGCCCCTGTGCCCTTGTCTGAAATGAGCTGCAGCCTATGGCTCCTCCAGGTAGATTCTGTCAGGTTAAGTATGAAAAATTATAAGGGAGCAGCTCTGTCTTCCGAAGTACTGATGCAAAAGGTAGCAATATTACATGACCCTAGAGATGGTTGGATGGCTGCTTTGTACTGTAAAAGAGCTGAAAGAAATAGCTTTGCTTTTGGGAGTTTTATGTCTCTGAGGTAGAATATGAAGTACCTGATGAGGAAGTTATGGTTCAAAGGAAGGTTACAAAAATAACAGCAACCATTCCAAACTTATCTAGAAGATTTACAAAAAGTCTGCTACAATGTGTGGGTTTTGACCTCTAGGAACACTAAATTTTATTCATCTTGTGTTAGGGAACAAAAGACACTTGGTGCACTAAATCAGCTTCATTTTTGTGTTTACACTTATGGGATTTGGAGCAGAGGTTTAGATTATACGGCAGCAGTCGTCAAGTGTAATGTATAATTAAGACAGTTTTGGTGCCACAACCAACATTTTATTTTTCCTGTGGATCAGGGATTTTAGATTTTTTTTTCAATTCTTAATATAGAGAGGGTGAAGAAGGGGATATTTTTTTCTCTTTTATCTGGACAGTCAAAAAAGCACCAATAAGACATTTGTGTTACATAAGCAGATAGTTTTACAATGTTCACAGTGTACCATAGATTTACTTCCTGTAGAGGACTTACCTTAATCCTTTAAAAATCTTTGATAGATTTGAAAGTATCCCTTAAAAATTGTCAGTTTAACTGGCCTCTCCATGTCACTCTTCAGGTGCTGCACATAGAGCAAAGTCCTCTAAGTGTTTAGGTTCCCTTGCAAAATTTCTAACCACTGCAGCTTTAGAAGGAGTTTTATAATAGATCTCATTTCCTTCCATCTGGTAGTCTCTGTATAAAACCAGTGACAAGTAGAAAAAAGTGAATGGGCTGGCAGAGACAATGATGATTAACCTGTGAACAGGGAGACATGGAATACTCTTTTGCAGTTCAGTGACCTATACAGACATGCAGTCAAGTAGCAGGCCTTGTATTTAAGAGTCTCTGGTATAAACAATAGGCAACAGTAGTTACATTACATGATTGAGCTCAAAAAACCCCCAAACTTTTACATCAGCAGCTCAAGATCTGATATATTCACCTGCCTCAGATGACTTCTACCTTGGACAGACAGGTCCTCTGAAACTTTGTCAGACAAATGCCTGAGGGTATCTTGTGGTGGCCCTGTAAAGCCCTGGTGGATGTAGTGGGATGTGACTGGTTTTTTACCTGTCTTTTCTTAGTAATTAGCAGATATAAATACTCAACAGCACTTGCAAACCTCCTGAAGTCCCTGAGAGCTGTGTAACTCTTATCTCACACCTTAGATGGCCTACTGATTATAAGATGGACTGTAGTAGACAAGCTTAGACTAAACATGTAAGGTTTAGGCAATTGAAGCTAGGTGGCATGAATCCACTGAAGGATTCATATATTCACCAAAATATTGGGTAATACTTTCAATCAAATTCTGGCCCTAGCTTACCTTTCAAGAAGATTCCTCTTTCTTTTGCAATGAGCAGAATATACCACAGAAAATCTTTAGACTTTCTCTGTACTGCAAAACAAATAGACTCTTTATTTGCAATTAACTTCAATACAGAGAGATGCAATACAAACACTCCAAATAACAGCAAAAGATCCTCTGCTGAATTAAAAAATAACTGGGATGTGGTAGCTCAGCTTCAGCCCTTATTTGATCACAGTCTTTCAGTGACCTTGTTAGTAGATTGCACATTACAGATCTGTGCTGAGGAAGAGACTAAATCATTGGAATGATGAAATACTATGAAAATGGATTCTGCTAAAGTGAGTGTCAAAAGTCTGTTCTGAATATGCTGAACTCAAAAGGTAGTAATTAATGTTTATTTATTTATTTATCTATTTAATTCACGTAATGATGTAATTGAGCTTGTATTGTTTGGTGGGACAGAAGGACTGTGGGCGACTGTGGGAGGAAATCTATTTCCTGTAGGAACTGCTGTAGGTGAGGAAAAAAATGTGTAAGGCAAGGAGGCACGATGTAAAATAGGAAATTTATGGTAGAATCACATCTCTATTTATATCAATGTATATACAGAGAAATATTAAAAATGTGTCTCTTTAGCCTAAAGAAAAAAATCAACTTTATCTTATGTCACCAGAAAAAAATATGTGTTGCCTGGTATATACATTTGGGAAATGAGATAGTTACTGTATAATGGCTTACCCCAGCTCTACTAAATCACTAGTTGTCACTAAGAGAACAGGCTTCAAAAGCTTGGAGTTAGAAAAGCATTTGAAGCATTTTGATACCAAAATATTTTCAAAGGCATTTGGAGACTTACAAAAAAACAATCCCACTAAAATTCATATTTAAGGCATCTTAATGATTTCCCTTGATTTCATTAAGAAATTGCAAGTAACCTTTTAGCTTTTGGAAATAAATAATCTCAGGTGGAAATCAGGCACATAATCTGCTAAAACATGTTTCAGAGTTTTAGAGGGACTAAGTTCTCAGCAGGACTCAAGTGCTGCAGTACCACCTGCACTGGGCTTATGCTCAAGAGTATCTTTCCAGTTCATTCAAGAAGACAATCATCAAACTGCTATCTACCCCACAGAGTGCCCCAGAACAATATAACTCTGTTTTTCTGAGGGCTCACTGAGGTTAACCAGCTTCCTCTTCACAGGAGTTCAAGCCTTAAGAGAGAAGTTGGAGATAAATCAATCCAAGCATCTTTTACAGTTTGCTCTTTTATTATAGATACAATGACAATGTGTACAACCTCATGCTTAAAGTTCAGCATGGACCTAATGTACAAACAAAATATCCATTAGTTACACTTTATATACGCAAACATACCTGCACTGAAACAGGTATTTACTGGTAGAGTCTGGTCTGGCACATGAACCTGTGTGATGAGGTGTAGCCATGCACCAGGCAGCTCCAGGGACTACATTTCATTATTTACAACTCTGTTGCTTACAACTCTGGCCAAATCAAATAAAGCAGATGTCTGGTCTAACTGAAAAATTCAGAGCTTCTGAACTAGGTGCATAGGCTACTATCTATGGAAAGAGAGAAGCATCTAAAGAGCACAAGCACCCCACCATACTGAACCCCAGTATTAAGAAGGAGACAAGGGGAAAGGAAAGTGATGATTGTGTACAAGTTCTCTGAGTCAACAGTAATGCAATTAATGAGTTGAATTTTAATAAGCTATCTCTTGTTTTAGAGGGACATGGCATGATGAGAGAATCTTGCCCAAATTGTTGGTGTTAAAATAGGAAGCCTAGAAAAACAATTTAAAGATCTAAAAATAAAAATGTGAGTTCACTGAGGTTGTATAGTCTAAAGAAAACAGGGTTGAGAGGAACATATCCATAAAAGCAAGAAGAGAACTATCAGCTCTCTACACTTATTAGAGACAGAAAGCAGGTAATGGATGGATTGTGTAACAAGGGAACTAAAGATGGACATTTGGAAATGATTTTGCAATAGGCAGAGTATTAAAGGAACAGCCTACCTTGGAATTCCACAGTTTTCCCCAGGCAAGCAACAGAGATCTGTGCACTCAGAAGTGTTTGTCAGGGTTAGCAAAGTTTTAACTGACAGTGTCCTGAGATCTCTGCCATGCCTTTGCTTTATAATTTTTTTCTTGCCATTTCTGCTGGGTAACATTTCCATAATTTCTTTCCTGTTTCCGTTTTCTTTTAATTTTCCTTCTATTATTATTGTAAAATCACCGTATTGCTGAGATAATACAGGCAAATCAAGTAGGGGTTGGATTAAGGATGTCTTTTTTTTATATATGTTGGTTTATGGAACCTTTTTTTTTTTTCTAAAGTGGATACTGTTGCTTTGAAGGCCAGAGAAATTACCATTAGAGAAGATTTTTTTGAGATCAGAAAATTTCTGATGCAATGGAGACAGTTTATAGACCAAAGGACTTAAATCACCAACCCACGTAATTATTCTTTTAATTCTTCTAGTGATGGGGCATCCATAACTTCTCTGGACAATCCATTCCAGTGCCTTACCACCCTCACTGTAAAGAATTTTTTTCTAATATCTAATCTAAACCTCTCCTCTTTAAGTTTGAAGCCATTTCCCCTTAGTCCTATCACTCCATGCTTTTGTAAAAGAGCCTCTCTAGTTCTCTTGTAGCCCCTTTAGGTGTTGGAAAGTGCTATAAGGTCTCCCTGGAGCCTTCTCTTTTCCAGGATGAACAACCCCAGCTCTCAGCCTGCCCTTCCTAGGAGAGGTTCTCTGGGCAACCTGGTGATCTCTAACGTGTTTTCCAACCCAAACCATACTGTGATTCTGATGATATAGTATTACAATATGCTTTCTTTTCCTTGACATTATTTGAATCCCAGGATAAACCTCAGGTCACTGTTCCTCTTTCTTTGCACTGGTAGAGGTCTACGTCCACGAAACAGGAAATATACTTTTCAGAAAAGAAAGAATTCTACTGTGTTACTTCATCCTGTAAAATGATGTAATTCTAAAACATCTAAGAAATATGTCAATATTACTTTATCAGTAACATATAATGACAATTTTCTTAGAAGCTCACAGAGAATACTTAACAAAATAGATTCTGCAAAATCTTCAGTTTCTGAGACTAAGAAAGTGAAAGACTTGTCTCTTACACAAGTATGACTGATTTCATTCTATTTTTTTCTTTCTATTTCTCATCTTATACCTAAAGCTAATATCTATGTGAGAAATTATGGAACTATATGAGCAAAATGTAACTACGGAAACAAATAACGTATTCCTGTGGTGATGTCATCTGAACACTACATATTTATCATTGTAGAATTTTCATTGTTGAAAGTTGCAAAATATGGAAAAATCTTTGGCAAAAGGAAGACTTCCTTCTAGAACAGGCCTTTAGTATAGGCCTGGAAAAACCTGGAGTAATGGACTCTCAGGGTGTGAGAACCTGTATCATAGAAAACCTACTAATTTTAGTTCCATCATTATCTTTAAATAAGTGAATAAAGTGAATAAAACACTTAAATGCATGTTTAATTTTAATTAAAAGGAATAGCTAGAATTTATCTTTTATGTTTAGTCTGTCTCTTTATGTGATTACTTCAGAAATAATTGATATTTTATTGCTACTGCAATACAAAACTCAAATGCAAATGAAGAAATAGCTGTTGTCTTCTTCCCTGTTCAGTCTCCCCACAGGAGTGGAAATATCTTGAAGACAAGTGCTCATATCCCAAGACTACTCTCAAAGTTCTAGCTAGTTCCCATATAAAGTTCATCTCATATCAGTTTACAGTGCGAGGAAAATTACTTTGGCTACAGATTCATTCTACCTGTAAAATAGCTCTTTCTGAATAGCAATACAGACTTTCTCTACATCTTTTATAAATATTTCCTTACACTGGTCCACAAATGTTCATCAACCAAGAAGTGTGCCTTGGATCTATGGGGATAATTCTGTTTCCTTGACTGCTAGAGCACAATTGAAAAGATCCTGAGCTGAGAGATGAAAATATGCTCAAAGTGATAGAACTCTTAAAAGAATCTTACCTAGTGAAATTACTGTCTCCAGGAAGTGTCTCTTCCTGGCAAGATAAACATCTTGAAATAAATCAGTGTAAATAGTTTATGGCTATAAGCAATATCAGACACATTACACCTCCCAGTAATCAACATTCACAGTTTCACTTCAACAGTTGATGCCTTCTTCTTCGTCTTATCCCTATTAAAGTAGTAAACTGCTTATACATGTTATTGATATTTTTGTTAGTACGCCCAGGGAAAGAAGTTCAGGAAGAACAGGATTGCACTAAAGAAAAACATGTAGAACAAAGCCATGATTTCCATCAGTCACTGCACATCCACAGGGAAGAGTAATTTGTGGAAACATGGCGATGGAGGAGTAATGGATTCCTCTGTCAAAATGATGAGTGAAAGAAAGAAGTAATTATCATTAATGCACTTCAATTATGGCTCGACGGTTTTTTAGCTGTATGTTCCCATTTAATTTTCATTTAAAACAAAACAGTTGCCACAGACCCAGAGCTAAAAACAGAAATCCCTTTCAGCTACTGGCAAATTAGTGAGCAATGTTTTTATTATATAAGCAGAGAGAAGATTGGCTTTTTCCAGGCAAACACAGGAAGTGCTTGTTTGTTTCAGGCACTCCTCCTTCACCCCCCAAACTCACAGTTGAACTTTATTTCCAATGTTATAATCAGCTAAGCATGATAATACTTTTTTTCTGGTTCCTATTTAGCTTTCAAAGCCCGCACAGGATTCCTGTCATGGATCAGTGGCACCTTCCAGGAGGGAGTGAGGTCAGTGGACATCCTTGGTATACAGGAAGGCATGTTCTATTAGAAAAGGGAAGTGTTTTCAAATCCCTCAGATCTTAAGCTACTAAAAATAAACTAATGAGCCTTAAATTAACTTTTTTTTTTTCCACAGCTTTTCTAAGCCAAAAGAAAAATATTTATTATCTGGGAGTGACACGCAGGAAATTAGGCTTATAAATTGTGATTAAATGATTATAGTTTCCAACTTTCCTTAATTCTAATCTTAATCAGTTGTAGAGTGCATGTTTCAACTTCAGTGTTTAGGATTTTTTTAAATTCATTCTCATTGCATCAGGTGAAACACTTTTAGTGGACAGTTTTGAACTGGTGTCCACATTCAGCGCTACCTCTCTATACCCCTTCAGTAACCAAAGTGAAGTTGATAAATTTCCTGTATATTTTAAATGCCCTGGAGTAAAGTCACAGTTTGGATACCAGCAAAGAAATTTTTATGTAAGAGTGTGAATGTATGTGAATTGGTGAAACTCATCCTTACTGGAACTCCATTGAAGCCAGTGGAGGTATTTCTAGAGGAAAAACAGCCTTGAGAGTGGACAGATTCACACAAGTCCTTGTGACCCACCGAATTCCCATCCATGTTTCAGGCTCAAGGACAGGCTTAGCATAATGCTAGTACACTCACAAGAGCTGCATTAGCTCTATCCTTCTGCCTATTGAGGGCTGAAGGTGCAAGCTTGGACATGTTTGGCCCACGCACACCAGAGAACTTCTGGCAGAGCTTGGAGTAAATCAGCAAGGATTCCTCCAGATGGTGCCTTGGTTTTTAGCGTGGCTGCCCCAACAAGTGCTTTGGATACGGGGTCCTTGTTGCCAGAGAATGACTGAATTTGAGCTATGCCACGTCAGCTGGCTGCAGGGACAGAGCACCTTGCCCATTTTCTTTAGCACTACAAACAGCCTAAGACTAGAAGAGGTTAAAGAACATCAGACTGTTTTTCCAACGTGCTCCCCTATGACACATGTGCCATAAAAACTCTTTGGAACCCTTTTCCTTGCTGAGTTACCTACAGCGGGAGCGCCACTGCAGCCAGGCCTGCTGCTGTGCAAGCTCTCAGAACTGAGGGTTTACAAACAGGCCTTGTGTTAGTAGGCTCGTCACAAGCACAAAACCCCATGTGGGCTGCTACCCTCCTTTTGCAGTGATATTTTGGGCGGTTACCAGGTTCTGTATCACAAACCAGCCTGCCAGATCTAAAGGGAGTCAGAGATGTGAGCCACAGGCAGAGATGAACTCTGGACCGAGACCATCCAGTCCTAGGGAAAAGTTACAAAGTAAAGTGAGTTGTGGACTACTACACCCAGAAGACTTACTACTTCTACTAGCTATAGCTACAAGCTATAAACCCCACTGTGTGCTCAGGAAAGCTTAAAATTAGTCAGAATTTATGCACTTGCAGAACTTACAATTTCTTACAGAAGTTAGTTTAGATAGGTCAGGGTAAGTATGGCAGCTACAAGATGTTGGGGACCATTTGGAAAACCTGGTAAATCTGGACCAAATCATGGTGAATAGCAATAGTTCATGCCTTGGGCTAAGGACCCAGAACTCCTGAAAAGTCTTTGCTTTTAAAATGCAGTCACTAATGACTGAGTCCCAGTCTGAACGCTTGGACCTTTAAATGAAATAACTGCAAAACAGTGTCTGCAGAACTACATGTGTTGCCTAAAATCCTTTCAAATAATTTTAATTGAAAGCACAGAAGAGAGTTTGCAACTCTGAAATGCCAGGACATAGTGCTGAGCCTTTTGCAATGACATGATCTTGATAGAGTGTGTTACACAATCCCATTGTTTCCCTGGGGAGACTTGTCTTTCCTTTTCCCACTCCTCCACAGAAGATCTCCAAGTTTCTTCCTCCACCTGCAGAATTCCTGGAGGAAACTGTCTATATTTCATACAAAGTTCAAACATACTATGTTTTCATCCTAAAGTTTATTTACGTTTCTTGATTACACTTGTTCTGGCTCATTTCCTTTGTTTCATTCTTGCCAGAAAACCTTGCTAGAGTGCCTGTCATTTATTAATAAGTTGCGTCAAACAGTAGCAAGTGTGGTTCAACAATTTGGCAAATATTAATAAATGACATTTTCATTGTTGGGAGAATTTTTGGCCCATTTTCAGATCAAACACAAATTCCAGACCTTTAACATCTGTTTCTGCTATATGCAGATTGGCAAGAAAACAAAAAAAAAAGGAAATGAGACCTAAAGGAACATTCTCAGAAAAAGATATAATATTCCATCCCTGAATGGACTTATAGAATTTAAAACAAATTGAATGTATAACTGAAGTTTTGTTTGACTATTGAATGATTCTTCATAAAGTTATGAATTATGAAACCAGAAAAAACATAATATACGACATTCTTAGATTAGATTCTGTGACAATCTTCAGAAAAAAACAGATGAATGCTTAGTGGCAAAATTCTAGTGATGAGCACTCATTCCACTGCTGCCATTGGTGAATTATTCCATCTAGGTAAAGTGTTCTTCTTTATTGTTAAAATAATATATCTTATTTCTATTCTGAATGTATCCTGCATCAACTTCAAACCTTAATGTTGTTTTTCAACTTTTTATAGCTCTTGTTATCAACTTGGTGCTTCCCATGGTTTACAATGTCCAAACAAGGCATCACTTCACCTTTGGTATTTATAAAGGTTTTTTACAATAATGCATAGCTTCCTATCTCAGGTTTTCTTGAATTCTGCGCAGTTTGTCAACATCCATTTTGAACTGTAAGTTCAAGCAAACTGGAACTGGAAGGAACAGTCAAGCAGCTTTGCACAAGCAGTAGACAGAGCAGAACCTCTCTCTTCCTGTGGCTGTATATCTAGAGTTCCCTTGCCCTTTCTGCCTTCCTCTGTCGCAGCATGAAATAATTATGCCTTTTATGAGAATAATATAGTAAGTTAGAGAAACCAACCATTTTTCTGAGACTTAAGAGATTTTTTTTTTCTAAAACACTGTGGTGCTAATTTATCTTTGAAAAGGTAAATTTTTCTAAAAGTATCCATCTCCCATCTCCAAAGAAAAGAAGGGAAAGAAGTAGAACATTTTTTCATTGGTAATTTAACTCCTTATAGAAGCTTTTACTGAAATGCTTATAACCCTTTTCATATTTTTAGCTGAGTCAAAGACTGCCTTTTATTAAGTCTCCATGGCCTTAATTTTCCTTGGAAGATGTTATCCTTTACTGATACACTATGAACATATTGGGTCTTAATTTATTCCCTGTACTCATAATCTGTTTTCTTGTTAAATCCATAGATATTATCATACTAGTGAGGAAGAATTTAAACTTCCCCTTAAATGCAAGGCCAGGCTGTCCCAGCTCTTCCCAAGAAGGGTCTCTGTCTGTCTTTAGCAGTAAGTTAAACATTTACAGGTAGGCTTGTGGATACATTTGTGAAATGTGTTGTAGCCTGTTTAAGAGCAATCAGAGCTTTTTGCTGGGCAAATTAGGCAACTTCTGAGAGTTCGAATAGGCCCAAAGACCGTATGCATAGGTATGATAGATTTGACAACAGTATTTAAAAGGGCAAGAGGTGTTAATCATATGGACCATTCTGGGTCAATTGGTCTCAGGACCAGAGAATGGTGCCAGGCACTCAGTTCTCTTGCCTAGATGTACTTTCGACCCCTTTGGAGGCTGAACCTTGGCATTGTTTTAGCAGATTCTGAAATTCATAGACCTACTCAAGTGAGTATTCCTTAGCAATTGCTAAATGTTCTCAATTGCCAATGTTATGTCAGGAATGCATTTGAACGTCTAAGAATGTCTGTGCTTTGGGCCCAGTGACACCTCCTAAGTACACATCTGAGTATGCCTTTAATGAAAAAACTTCTCAAATTGCATTTTAAACTTTTTCAGTGTCAGCTATGCACTTCCAGAAAAGAGTGCTCAGTGCCTTTTTGAGTAATCTATTGAACCTTCAAGTGCTCTTAAGTAGCATTAGCTGACACTTCCAACTGCACTTTCTAGACCTGAAGCAGATGACTTATTACAGTAGAATTTAGTTACAAAAATACTCCTCTGTGAATTAGCAAACCATCCGGTTTGTGTAAGTAAAGATTCCAAAGCTAACCTCTATACCTGGTCCTTGACTTCATATGTTCATAAGCTGGAATAGCTGCTGTTATGAAGGCAGTTTAACACACGATAATTTGGGGGACAAAAATAAAGTCTAGTAAATATATAAAAGGGCAGGTTGTTTCCACGGATGCTTTTTGCAATACATAGGTTTATCTAATGACCTTTTAGGCATAAAACCCAAAATCCCAGGTTTCCCCGTTCCAAGGATCAGAGTAAATGAATTAAAAAAAATGAGTCAATTTTTTTCCAAGGTGAGTGATAATATTCTCTGCTATCAGTAACATGTTTACTAGGGTCTCCTTAGAGCCTGGCATCCTCAGCAGTTTTTCAGGTAGGAGGCATAATATTTCTATGAAAATCTTTCTGTAAAGGAGGGAAACAATGACAACCTGCCCTAGCCCCACATTAAGAAACTTTAAAGAGTAACTTCTCCCTTTGTACTCGTAAATCCCTATATCCACAGAGAACTTCCACAGATGTCAGGGAAAATAGATGAACCAGCAATGCTGGGAAACAGCTAGTGCTAATTTTCATATTTGTAAGGCAGAACTCTACACTTGAGATAAACACCTTGAGATAGCATTGTTTGCTCAAATGCAAAACTGCCTGGCGTAGGACATTTGCATCTGAGAAGATAATCTGGCCTCTGTTCTTAGTTGTTGGTAAGACATTAAACATTACATTTTAACAAAGACCTCAATTTTTAAATAAGAAACATGAACCACACCACATGCTTCTTTCTCTTACTGAGTGTCAAAGTGCTGATCTTACATATGGATGTCTATACAAGAGGTGCCTACAAATAGGTGAGGTGAATTGGAATCCCACCATTTGCACAGGGGTTGCAGAATCATAATCAGGACAATTTATTGTTTTACCCCAGAGAACTCTTGAAGCAGGTGGTATGCAGTTTTTACACAACTTGGAATATTGAGAATGCAATCTATCACATATTTCATGCAGTTTATTCTGATAAATAGTTCCAAAACAGAACAGTTTTCTGAACACTGAAAATAATGAAGTTCAGGTTCCAGTTATTTTATGTCACATGATTAAGCGACTTTGAAAGAACTACACTAAAGCTTTAACATGACCTTACCCTTGAGTAGAAATTGGAGAAATGAAATTAGCTCAAGGATAGACAAGAAATGAGGGATGAAAAAAAGGAGAGGATGTTTTTCCCAACTGCAGGAAAAGCATCACTTGGAGCTCACCCCTTGTTATGTGCCCGAGGAAAGAAATCTTGACTCAAGAATGACAATTGTTATGTGTAGTAAAGGACAACTTCAAAATGGAACTTTTCTTAGAGTTCAATCTTTCACCAACACACCAACTTCTTTCCCTTGGGGTGGAATTAGTAAGACATCTATCCAGGCACATATTTTTACAGGAATTTTAGAATTTGTATATCTCTTCTTAGCTGATAGGTTTGGTTCAAATTCACCTTCAAGTTTAAATGCTTAGGGGAATGATGGGGGATAAAGAGAACAATAAACAAGCAAGTACACATAGCCCATGGCATTATTTAAGGCTTGTTCCACAGATAAACAAGTTTCAAATTCCTGAACAGAAAGGGAGAAAATCTGTAGAATTTACTAACCTCTAAGTAATTAATATAAGAGAAATGTCTATTTTACATGTCTCAGAAATCTAAAGCAAAATAGAGTCTTTAGAAGGGTGTGTTTTTAATATTGTAGATTAAATGCTACATAAATCCATTTTTTTCTATAAGAACATCTCTATGATCTGGACTTTGCCATTGGTTCCTTATGCCAGGGACAGAACAATCCAAAATCCAGCATGGAAATGTTCAAGATTTTAGGACAAGTTTCTGTCAGCCACTATTCTCCTATGAAAATTTTAAACCTATGGGACATCTTTCAAGACTATACTAAAAACAGACTGCTCACTTTCTCCCATGAGTGGGGCCCATGCACAGAAGGCCTTTGCTAGTTGGGGTTGTTGCAGAAATTGTTTTGGACAAGCTTGAGGAATTGTAGTCTATTTTAGAACTGGGAGGGGATGTTCTCCCTTTTCCCATTTTCTGCTTTCCTATTTCCCTCTACAAAAAATAAGGAAGTCAAGCAAATTCTTAAAACTAAAATGAATACTGCTTTCTTCTAGAACTATGGGCCCAGTGAAATCTCAAATCCTTGACTAAATCAAGGAGTTTCCCTTTAATCTTATTTTTCATGACACTCCAGAATCCTGCATAATTTTGCTAGACTGTGGTCGTTATCACTGAAAAGGATAAAAAAATTATTTCCCTATTTTCAAAACAATCCATAGAAGGATAAATGCAGAAGTGAGTAGATTCAACATGTACATATTCACTAAATGTTATATTGCACAGTTAGAGCCTAGCATTTTTTTTTTGGCTCACATTTACTTACAGCCACACACATATGAATCAATTAGAGCCATAGAATCCTAAAACCCCAGTTACTATTGTGCAAACATAGGAATGGAACACTGAACAAGTATTCTTGGAGAGGAAAAAGCATAACAAATATTTGGATAAAAGTTTATGTCCACTGAGGATGTAAAAGGAACAGAATAAACTACTTCCCTTTCCTTCCATCTGGCCAAGAGGATCTTTTCTGTAAATGTGTCTATTCTCCTGGGTGCAAAGGTATTCCCTTTTTTTATCTTTTCTCACCTGATCATGTCCCAACTGAAGGGAAATTGTCGTACTTCTTTAGTTTTTATGGCCCTGCCTGCATTTATTGCAATGGTGTTGTAAGTAAATAAAAGTATTTTGCAATGAGATAGCAATCTTAAATATAAAACAGAAAAACAAAACCAAATCTGGCACTTTATCCCATCAAAATAATTGTAATTGAACTGCTTCAGAAGGTAACTCTTTAATCACACTGACTAATTCACTGAGCTCATGCTGCATTTCTATGCATGCTTTTGAGCACAATGCCATGGCACTCCATGTTTCATGGAGTTGCCAAATGTTTCATCTGTTTTTGTTCCCCTGTGTGTATTCTGTCACTGATGGACAACTGTCTCAGACAATGCTGTCAACACAGCTACCACTGGTCTCTTCAGTCTGTATGACTCATTTTAAAGAAGTGAAATGACAGAATTGCCAGGAATGTATGTTTTGTAAGGCAACACTTTGTTTTGCAAACTTACCCAGATGGTTTCTGTAGATTGCAGTTTGTGAGCTTAGAGCTGAATCAACAGGATGTCCCTCACCTTGTCCTCTTGCTCTGTAGGAATAAGTGCTCATTCTACCCTAGAGAAATACATATGGACTGAGTTCTATAGGAAAAACAAAAATAGATATTTCCTCTCCCTGGGAAAAACAAACAAACAAACAAACAAAACCACAACAAAACCAAAAACCCAACCCAATACTGTGACACTCATACGGTTAGAAAGTGTTTGAGTGTATTTCGACCATGTGGAGCAGCAGAAAAAATTGAAATGAAATTAAACATTATAACAGTCTCATTTTCTCGTGTTAAAATCTCTGCACGAGTGCTTTAAGGTCATTATTCTCACACTGGTTAAATTAGGCACCTGTAAAGTTTCATTAACAGAAATATTACCTTTAATTAAGCTTGGAAGAAAGTGATTTGTTATAATGTGTGAAAAGATAACATTTTATTAATTGCCAACTCAGTGGCAAGCGGAAAAGAATGAAACTCATGAGCTCTGAGTGTGTGTGTAGATCCTTTCCCTGGAGGCATTTCTTATTTTTAGTGATGAACATATTTTAAGTTCTTTCATTTATCCGTGTCAGATGTACTGGTGGTGGTACACAAGTCTTCCTCTTGGCTATGTAAAGACTCAGAGATGCTCTGGAACCTCTTTGGAAGTGATAGTTTTCCTTCTACATAGAAATTCCATCCATTAGGAAGAAAGCAAGATCACAGGATAAAAAGTGTCTTCCAGCAGGTTTGTCCATGGTGAGCTATGCAGAACTTGTTGTTGGAATAATTTTCTCTTAGTTCTCCTAGTTCTTTTTTTTTAAAGGGAGAGCTTTGTCCCCTGTTTTTATAACATAAATGTATGCCAGTTTATATCTCCTTAGTTCAGTCTGCAGTCTCCTTTCTGCTAAGAGGAATCCATCACTATTGCAACAAAGGTATTAAAAACTACTTTTTTCAAGTTATTTTTGGTACACGATGAGCTTCCATTTCTGGTTATCCCCAGTGTGCCACCTAGGCATAATCTGAGTCAGTGTTACAAGCTTAGAAACAGCAAAACAGGCTTATTTTTATATACATGACTTCATTAGTGATTTCCAAAGATAAATGCCTCTCCACCATTCTGAAAGGATTGGCTCAGATGAAGGCAGATTTAGATACAAAAGATGCTTGTGCTGTGCACAGTACCAAGATTTAATTTCTGTTGAGTTTTTCTTCTCTCTGCTTAAGAAATTTGTGTTGTTCTTTGCATGTTTTTCCCAAAAATAAATGATTCAGAGCTTCATTCTTCTACAAAACAAACACAGTGTCAACCCACAGCACAGCATGTGAGCAGCCCAACAATAATAAGGTAAAGTGTACCATGTGATGGAGCAAAACTGCTGATAAGAAAAATATTTTCAGTGACTAGTTTGAAATTACCAAGTTAATCCTGTTTCCATTAAAGTTGGTATTGACACACCCATTATTAAAAGAAGACTAAGTGGTGGTTTGATTACAATGGAAAGCCAAAAAAACTAAGCTTGAAAGGCTCTTTGTCCCTAGGGGAGAAACCACAATGGCCTTTCTGGAAGTTAACAGCTGGAAGTTGAGTGTTGTTAACTTCAAATGAAAAGCATTTTCCTAGCGATGAGGATGCAAGGACAGACTTTCAGGGGAAGAATTACATTCTCTAACTTTTGAAGCTTTTAGCCTGAACTTGGGTAGTCTTGATGTTGTGGATTAGCCAGACTAGCTAACTTGTGGCCAAATTTGTAGTTTAAGTGATCTTAAAGTTATTACAAGAAGCTGAGGCATTTTGTGATTTAGGAGGAGGATGAAATAGAAAGTTGGACTCTTCTGGTTCAGACAAGGTTGCTACTATATCTGTGGAAAGAAGGAAAGGGTCCATTCCTGCATTCTGTTCCTCAATTCTATCTCTATTTTATGCGGGAGTTTTAAACCAGGAGAGATAAAGATTCCTTTTGAAATTCATTCCTACTATTCAGCAAAGTGGAGATAAGGACCATCTGTATTAATTACTAGGGTAACACTTGAACAATGCTCTTTTAACCACACCAGGCGTTTATGTCTGTGTCACACCACTGAGTGCAGGGCAGGCATTGTCCTTGCTGGCCAACAAATGCAGAGCACAGCCGGCAGCCAAGGGGATGCGCCGACGTTAAGCCAGTAGTCAGGTTCTATGAGACGGTAAGTGAGGCATCGGGCAAACAGCGAGGCTTGCCTGGAGGGTGGTGTATCCCAAATGCCTCACATACCTGTTTAAGGTGGGCAGCACCATTCTCTGATAGTGGCTGCTCTTCACCACTGATTGTAGGAGGAGATTAAGCAATCAACTATGAATAGCTGCCGAAATCTCAAATTTTAAATTTCTAATGCCAAGTGAGACAAATCTTGCTGGGGAATAATGCCTTTAAATGCACACAGCCTAATTCTGCCAAATGCTGGCAGCGCCTCCAAAGTCATGATAAGAGCAAAGGAAATCCTTAGGAAATAGTTTGGGATCTAAGGCTGTATTTAAACAAATAATATAAGTACTCTCACTGAAGTAGAGATAACTATATGTGTGAGGAAGGAAGCCACTTTTTTTTTCTTAAACTTTAGTGTCCCACCCCAAGTATCTCAGAGGAATAAAGGAAATATAATTAGGTAATTGTATGATATGTTACCACAAGCAAAATGTTCCTTCTTGACTCTATTAACAATAAGTTTAAGCCATAAGCACAATATTGTTTTATCTTCACTATTACCTTATAGTGTATATGAAAATACAAATAATGCAGTGGATAATTAAATTATCATGATATTTCTTAAAATCAACAGTAATATTTGTTTTGATGATTCCTCAGGACAAACAATTCACTGCTTGCCTAAGTGTTCCACTAAAAACCATAAAAAATTGAAATGGTTTCTATTATTTTTGATGCTGCTTGGTATTTTTTCAAATTTCATTACTCAGGTTATGTTTTCGAGTTTTACACATTAGAAAATCTTTCTGCTATTCAGAGTTTTTGACATAGAGTAAATTTTACATAGTCCCAGTAATATAATCCTAGTCATTGTCATCTCTTTATTGAATACTATCATATTTCCAGTACTTTCTTGTTCTTCTGGTTTTTTTTTTAATACATTATTGTTTTCCTTTGTTACAAGACCTAATTTGAGTTCACAAAAGTATGTGAAACCATTTCAGAAGCTCACTCATACTTTCTGTAGGTTTCTATATTTTCAAATAGACATTTTTGTGTTGAACCTGCATCCTATCTCAAAAGCCATGAGTCTTTTAAATGCTTCTCAGAACAGAGAAAATCATGTTGGTTTAGTTGTTATAGCTACCTCAGACTGCAGCAGACAAATCATTGGCAACAGCTTGCTAATTTTTTCTTGGTTGTTACATCAGTTAGATTTTTCTGTAAGTTCTGCTATAAGGTATTGTATTTTTAAAAATATTATATGTAGGCAAGTGGCTGAATCTTAGTTTCTTGAACAACAGAAATATCTTACATTGCAAAAGCTAGTTTTTGCCAACTTTAAATTAACCTGAAATATGAATGTAATGAATCTGGAACCATTTGCAAAATTTGTCTAAATTAAACAAATTAATGTTTTGTTGATGTTCTCCCTCTGCGTAAACAGATAGAGACAGATCATTTTCCTAGGAAACAGGAGAAGTATATTCATCTGTGTCTTTTCTGGGAAAGGATTTGACCTATTATCTTCTGTCCTGCTGAAGGCCGATTCCACACTGCCTGGGAGTTATTCGGGTGAGATTCATTCCTTCTTGGTTAGAATTTTTGTTCTTATAGCTGAAAATTTTTTGGACAAGACAGGCTTTCATCCTTGACGGGAATTTGAACAGGCACCGACCTGTTTTGTAGGAAGCCAGTCAGGCTCTGGAGTCATTATTACCTCTTTGATGCCTGGCACAGTAATGTTTTGCTGCTCTATGCAAAAAGTAACATGTCCAACAAAAGGAATTGAAGCTGTAAGGCTTGTAGTTTGCAGGATAGAAGGATGTCACACACCCCAGTGAATGCTCTAACTGCTCATCCATGAGATAAGAGGGATCAGCAAACTCTTTCAGAAATCCATCCACTTTTCTTATTTTTTTCCCACAAATATTTCACTGCATGTGAATGAAGCATTTTTTATGACATGAAAGAATGTGGGTTTAGTGTTTCCTTTTTGTAAAAAGAAACTTTAAAGTCTCCTTGGTTTACCCTGAATTTTTTAGTTTTTGTTCAGATTGATTGAAAGCATATAAAAGTTAGAGATTTTTTTACAGATGGGTTCACCTTAAAATATACTGATGAGAGAATTGACCATTTAGTCTCCCAATTCCTCTTTCTTAAATCTGACATACAAATTAAACAAGAAGCTTACTTTCTGAAATGTCAAAGGTTTGTTGTTTTTTCTTCTTTGCTTCTGAAAACAACCACTGTTTAATTTCTTCAAGCACAGTTTTGCTGCAAGTTGTCTATGGGAAATGATCCACTTTGCAATCATTCACATGTGAAAATTCCCTTGGAGATTAATTTAGTTGCTGCAGAAAACTGAGAAATACCCTTTACCTAGTTGAGTAAGGCACTGTATGAGTGGTTCTGGCTCTATTTTTCTTCATTATGAAGGTACAGAACAGGGATTCTGCTTGGTTAATATACAGAGAGGAAAGAATTACCACTACTTTTCTAGGAGTAAACAATTTTCCAAATGCCCATTAGAGAAATGATCAAATGATCCACTTGTTTTATTTAGGTGCTTTGGAAAATCCTATTTTTCAAAAACCATGCTGTAAATATGTTGTGAGAAGACAATTGCAGCCTGACGGTTCTGTTCCAGATTGCATGCACACTAAGTGGTTTGAGCAGCCTACCTGACTTGCTTTGTTATTAAAAAAATGCATTGAATAGGAGCTATCAAAACCCAACATACCCAAGAAACAAAAGCATATTAGTAACATTTTTCATGAGCAAACGAGATACTGGTTTATAAATGGTTTCCAATCCTTACATTTAGATGATGAATGAACATCAGATTTAGCATTGAAGAAAATGGCAAAACTCCCTTCAATTTCAATTGGGTCTTACTCTGGCTAGTGACTTAGATAGAAAGGAAAGCAGACTAAGAGAGGACAGAAATTTTGGGTAAATTAAGTACAATTATCTTAATTTAAAAATGCAAAACCTCTTTTCCACCCAACTTGTCTGCCATTCTTTTTTAATCACTGCAGTCATACATATATATTTATTAAACACTTTAGAATCAGCAAATAGTACATACAGTATGTCAGAAGTCCATAGAAATCACTGAAAGAAATTATACTGACCCACAAGAACATCAGACTAAACTCAGAATCCTTAAGGGAAACTATTTTTACAGAAGTAGAATCAGTACATATTTGTTTTCATGGTGAAAGAGGAAAGGAAAATACGTGGTTGTTCTACAGATGTTGTTGATATTATTTCTCTTTTACAAATAGTTCCACTCAATAGGAACACTTCATGAAGCATTAGGGTACTTCAGTATCTGCTGGGATTCAAATAGAGTAGAAGAGAAGAAGGGTCCTGCATGCATTATTACTGCTGACCAGAAGGTATAAAGGTTTCAGCAAATGAGAGGATCAGAGTAAAGAAAATCAACAGATCAAAGAGAGACCATATGTTCAAAGACACTCTTTTGTGTAAAGTTGTGTCATGGAGAGATATTTTAATGTGCAAGGAGGTGTTGAATGCTGTGCTTGAGGCAACAGTGTGATACAGAAGCTGTTTCTATTTATATGGAACTATTTCAGTGCCTCCAGGACTGGAATAGTCATCCTGGGTTACCAAGGGCTGCTGACCCGGAAATTTATGAAAGACATTTCTGTTTGGAGAGTCCTTTGGAGAGGTTGCTCAAATTAGTTGACATCTTTCTGAAACAAGCAGCAGTTGTGTGTGCAAGTTGGGAGAAAATGCCCCGTTTCAATCAATGCTTACTTTCTCATGGGAAGAAAGTGTGTGAACAGCTCAGGAAGAGAGCAGAGCCTTTGCATCTGTGTCAGGGCAAACGAAAGCTGGCAGTCAGGTGGCTCCCCTTCTCACAAAAGGAACGACTTGAGTAAGGTAATTACTGTTTAATATTTCCAACAGGATGTTTGAAAGGAGCGTTTAATTATCCTGCCAACATCTATTCAAATAAACATGAGGGATTCTGAACTTTTTTTTTTTTTTTTGGAATTGCAGGCTTAAAAGGAATGCCAAACATTCTGGAGCACTAAACCTCTTAGATCTCCTCTGCAACGTGGCATAGTAACACATTTCTATTGCCTTTTACATGAAATGATGCCTACCCTAGAGAACACAGCAGTGGTGTATCCTGCCTCCTCATTCACCTTCCTAAATGCCGTCTTGAAGCTCTACTGAAGAGGAAATATTTTCAGTAGAGCCCACTAGGGTGTATATTTTGTTTTAAGCTCATGTTCTTTTAAAGCAAAGCCATCGTCGAGAAATACCCTGAGCATTCTTCTCATGGGTTAAATCATGCTGCAAAGTGCCATAGTGTGGAAACTGCCAACTGAAAGCCACCATGTAATACCTATCAGAAAAACGTTAATACTCATCTCCTTTACCTGTGTAGTCACATACATAAACATACACATGGGTGTAGAGATCATAACTTTTTGTAGCTAACAAAATACCAAACACATAGTAAATCTGTTACTGACCTTTCTCTATCAGCCCATATCTCATATTCACTGTTTTTTTATTTTTTCTTAAACCTTTTTTTTTTGTTGTTGTTGCCTTATCTGTCAAGTCTTCAGGGTTCAGAAGGTTGCCCCACAAGGAAAGTGTTACACAGCCTGGTAAGTTTTTCCCTCTTAAATCAGCTGAAAGCTTCTGCATCAGATCTCTCATGAAACAGTAGCATCTTAACCCCAAAATGCAGACATCAGTCACCATCCAGCGAACACACATTGGGTGAATGAGCTCTGCAAGGAGATATTGTTTAGAATAGAGTTGTGAGTCTGACAGGCAAAAGCAAAAGAAGTCAATGCAGAGAAAGTCAGAGTGTGTGATTAAGTGATAAGGAAAGCAAGCTGAGAGACACTTGGAAAAGAGTACTAACTCTTTCCAAGGAGTGGGGTACAGTGATTGTGGATATGAACATCTGGGGGCTAGCTTTCTTTTTATACCTGAAAACAAAAGAAATATTTAACATATAGCTTTAACTTCTTTTCATAATTTGAACAATTATCAGACTTGAGATTTTTTTTTCCTAACTTCTCAGAACAAATAAATTAGCAACATTATCTTTGTTACTGTTAAAATTATTTAGGAAGAACAGTAATCTGGTTCTTAACAGTAAAAATCAGTATACCAAAATTCAGTGTAATCCTTCCCCACCCCTAATAGTCTAGGTATAAACTCATCTAGGGCTAGTTTTTTTATTTAGTAATTTACATTTAAATACCAACACCACTTAGTACCTAATTTTTTTTTTAAATAGAAACTAAAAGGGTTAATGTGTCATTGATCTTTGATATCACTTGGATTCTGATTTGCAAGATCTTTTTATGGATGAGAAATAACTTTACAAGTTAGGCACAATCCAAAAGGACCTTGTCTAATAGATAATGGAGATCTAAAAGAAGATTTCACCTCCTCCAAAAAAGGAGGAAAGGAGAGCAGAACAGTGAAGACCAGGAAAAGAATTGGAAATGGGGCAATTCTAGTATCTTCTGCTATTGTGTTGTCCTCTCAGCATGTAAGGAAATAGAACATGGATCTATATATGGTGGTGCCTAAGTACACCCTTCCTGGTGTCAGCTCTCTGCAGTCAGATAAGCATTAAGGATATTTTTTCTAATAATTGAGTAGCTCCAGGTTCCTTATAGTTGTTCATTACAGTTTCTTAAACAGATGAGAAAAAGGAAACAAAAGACAGGAAAAATACAGTTAAGGAGCTGCAAGGCAGTGGAGACCTCTGTAAAATTGCAGGGCTTAGGCATGTCTCAAATCTGGGTGCTCATTTAAATGTTCCTCTGAATTTTGTACATTTTTGTGTGGGTTTATGTTTTAAGATGTGTTGCTCTATGAACTTCCTATATAGTTCTGTAACAAGGAAGGTCATTCATGCATTATGTTGTTGGGTCTTACATGTCCAGCTCATGTTACTCAGCTCTCTAAAATTTTTAAATTAGTTTTATGCATATCTACCCATCTATTTACCCATGTAGAATGAATGACACATGATTTTGCTTATTGCAGGAAGTCACTGTAGGATTTATATTAATTTCAAAAGATTGCAAGTAAAAGAAACTCAGTGAAGTGGAGTGGAAGTCCTTGAAAGGCAAGAATTAACTTGTGCAGTGTCCTTGAAAACTCCCATTTTGTGGGGGTTAATAGGAGACATAGCCTTGAAATCATATGCATTTTCCCATTTGAAAAGGGTATTTCTAACACCTTTTTAACTCTTTTATTGCTGAGATAGCATACAATGTTGAAACTAAGAACACAGTCTAATTTTTGTTGTTGTTTTGTTCTCTATATGTGGCATGTGGTTTGAGTTTTAAAGCTTACTTCCTTTTAGACTAATGAGCCTCTGAAAGTGATTAAAAAGAAGAAAGACAGGTTAATCCAATGACATTTTATCAGAGGAAACACTATCAAATCCAGTGAATGAAAGACTTCTTGTAGGTTCTCAAGATTTCTCACAGTAATTTTTTTCTTACTACTAGAGTAGTAATTAGAAACTTAAGGCATTAAAGGTTTGTCAGTCCGAAGTAAGACAAAATGAAAGCAATGATCAGAAAACATGTTTGTATGTGCTATACTCAGTTATCTTTTGTACATCTGGCTCGCCATTCTAACTGCCTGCTCTTGTTTTTATGCTGAATTCAATGAACCTTCTTCAACCATGGGGAAATGCTACTTAAATCAAACCTTCAGCAACAGTTTTGAAGAACTTTTTTAAAAAAATGGATTAAGCTTACCTGAGATATTTTAGCATTAGATTCAGGATAAAATCCATAGATTAAAATGATTTTACAGTCAATCCACATTTTACAGAGATGAAGAGATACGATGGGTGCACAGCAACAGTTTGCCTGTCAGCCTGCTGTCTGTGCCACAGACATTTTGGTAGGTAAACAGAGTTGAACGGGAAAGTACTAAGATGATGGCCAACAGTACATTTACCACTGCTCTGTACAGAAGCCTTGATCCAGCACCAGAGACTCATTGTTGCAGAGCACTTCACATGGTTCTGTCAGCAGAAGAGGCTGGCTCAATGGAAGAGCTCCAGATGGGCTGCAGAAGTGAAGACCGATGCGGTGGCATTGACCAGAACAACAAGCAATCCTCTTCACAACACCTACCCCCTGAGTATTTTGAACTTACATTTGTTTCCTAGAGCTATGCCCATTGAGTTATTTTCATTCTTTATGAAGTTTATAGTAAAACCTACTGTGCCGTAACACACAGACATGATAAAATACTGAGAAACTTAAGAAGTAAGTAAACTAGATAAACAAGCAGCTAACATCTGAAACATCCCCCTACACACACACACACATCACCTTTAAAGTGAATGTCTTGGAATAAAGATGTGAGCTTCAGAGCCCATGCTCACAGAAGCCTCTTTGGTGTTTCTCAGTGGGCTGTGTAGCTGAGTAACATTGGTCTGAGCTCGAAACTCTGCTCTTCAGATCTGTGCCTGGGGGGAAGGTGCATAACTGTACTGTCCTTGAGCTGGCTGGAGACCACCGTGCTCTTGTTGAGAGACTGGCAATAATGTTCATCTCATTTATCTTTGCAACCTAATAGATAGACATTTGGTTTAAGAAGTAAGTTGGGAGTTTTCAGTGGACAAAAACAAATGCCTCCCGTAGAAGCTTCACCCTATTCCAAGAGAGCTGTCTAAAAGACAAGGCCTAAATTGCCATTTAGACACCACCTTCTCTCTCTAATGCATGTGCAGACTACATTTCAGCAATCTGCATTTTACTTTACATGTCAAAAATTAAGCAAGACAAACTTTGCATTTGCTAACCAACTTCTCTTTCTTTTTAATGTTTGAAATAGTATTTCTTAAGTTTTAATTGAAACTGTCACAGATAAATTTTCACCATTTCATGCCATATATCACTTATACACAGTAATGTAGCTTTAACAATTTTTTCTCTTAAATTTTCCTTTAATGATAAATATTTTTTGGCATAACTACAGCAAAACTATTGCATAACTATTGCATAAAATAAAGTAAAACAACGTAAAATAAAGCATGGCTAGTAAATCACTTGAGTAACAACCAAATAAAGACAAGCTCTTGCACAATACCAAGCAGAGTGTTTGCCAAGGACATGAATATCAAGGTATTTTGTTTTCATGCTGTTTTATCCTCATTGTATATGTGCTTGGTCACTCATGCTAGATTGGCTATTACATGTCACTATATATGAACACAGAAAAAAGTATTTGAAACAAAAGGGAAACAAGCCACTACAGAGGTGAAATGCCCAACTGCCCAGCTACAACTCATGTTTTCTTTTTTCTTGTCAAAGACATTCATATAATCTCTAAACTTGTATCCTTACTAAAAAAAAACTTGAAACCTTTCTCTAAAAATAAAATCCCTTAGCACTAAATGTAAGAAAGTAAATCTTCTTTCTTGATTCTTATTTCTAATTTGTTTGAGAAGGAAAGCTTGGGATATATTGTTGTTTCTTTAATTTAAAATCTTATGAGTATGAAAGAATTAATAAATCTGTTGCCCTTTCCTTATGTCAAACTTAAACTAAACTATATGATCGTAGCCAAAAAAGTATATTGCAAATAGCTGAATTCTCTGCTCCCCACAAAGATATGTGATAAGGTCCCTATCTAGGTGAACAGGGAACAGCAAGCCCTTTGTGGTTTGCGATGACACCCATGGACTGGGCAACTGAGGATGAAATATTGGCCTGGGTATGCTCAAGTCGGTCAGTGGGATAACATTTACTGCCTCTAGTGCAGTTCTGACATCTCACATGGTATTAATGACTGTGTACACCTGCTAGTAGGGATGCACATGACTATCCAAAATGGTCTTGCACAATTGTTATCTCAACAGTCAAAAGGCTGTAAAATTTCATGGCTGTATTATTTTCTCTACAGAAATAAAATTTCCGCCAGACAGCTCATAGAGGTTTGTTCACCCTTTTCTCTCTCTTCTACTTATAGTAGAAGACAAATTGCCCAAATATCTCCTGATCACATTCCACATACTTCTGTCAGCAGGAAAAGTAGAATTTAACAGAGAGCCTGGATACCCAGGGTGGTCAAACCAGCCACTTCCACGATTCAGGGATGATGGAAAAGAACCCCCTGCTTGTCCTCTAGGGTGACCTTCCATCTGAGCTGTTGGGTTATCACAGATCCATCTGTAAACAAAGGATAGCAGGTTCCCTGGGCAGTGTCAGGATCACACTCAGTGTGACACTGTGTTTGGATGTTCAAAGAATCCCCCTCTCCTTGCTTTCTTTCCAGGCTTAATAAAGGAACTGCTAAAACCTATGTAGCCTGATAAGATGACAAGACAGTCTTTTAGTGTTATTGATTGTATACAAGAGGTGGAATGATGAATTATTTCCTATAATGTGCCCTGAGTGGGTTTCATCTTTTTGAGAGATGTTCTTGAAATTCCTTATATGAATTCAATTCTTAAACTTCCTGCTGGAAAGAAAAGGGACTTCACTAGGTCAAAGGGCTGGAGTAAGACAAATAAAATCTACCTGATAACAGAAGGGGGAGAACTTTCAGAGTCCATGATCTGAGACGAATAAAGATGTATAGCATACAAAATAAACTGTGGAATGCTATCATGAGAATGCTGTCAAAATGAACCAGGGGGAAAAACTGTGTGCCCCTGAAAGCACTCCATGTATATTAAACTTCAACCTTTCACTACTCTCTTTTATGTGTGGTGGCACAGCTGATTGGCTGCAGATATTTTTTTCTCACCGAAGTGAAAACCAATTTTATTACTCAACAAAAGAAATTCCTCTAGCAGGCCACAAGTATTAGTATCAATCATTTGCTTTACCCATTCTGTGTCACTCTATATGCAGTCACGTGCAATACCCAGGATAATGCGTATAGCTGCATTTCCTATACCTCTTACTATATTTTTCATACTCAGTCTTAGCAAAATGCTTAGAACCCTGAAATTCCTTATGAAGATACTATCTTCTATATTTATTCTGTGTGAAATAATCTAAATTTAAACCTAGAACATAAATATCAGGTTTTGCAACAAAACAATTGAGAATGGGATCCAAAAAGAGTGCCACTTTTGTAGTGTAATTCTCTGGGCCTCAACTATCACCCAAAGATTGCTTCAAGTTTCGTTGTTGTGAAAAGCATCTGATATCAATGGATAACCTTGCATAGCTACATGTAATTGTACAGTTCGAATTAAAGTAAATGTGTAAGGCTTAGATCTTGTAACACTGTTGTTTGCACGCTTTGATGTAGGTGATCTTTGGGCAGGTATTGTAAAGGGCAAGGACTGTCTGTTTTCTTTTAAGGAAGCTTGTGCTCTTGCCATTACTGTATCACTCATTCTGCGACCAGAACTTTCTGGCTTTACAGAAAACCTCTGGTGTACAGAGAGGCTGCAAACAAAGATAATTAATTACTTGTTGTCCTACTCTTGGCTGTTGCTATGATTTTGGATATTGTAAGTTATTTTTTACTATTCATTGTTTAAAACAATGCTTAAGGAGCTTTTAGTAGGTTTGGAAGAGAGCAGCAGGCCAGACTGAAAAGTTGTTGAGGTGCTTGAAGAGCAGCAAGTAACACAGGTAACAGGGAAGGCTGAAGATATGTCCAGCCTGAGCTGTCTACTGAGCTTAGGCTCACTGAAGAGGTGTCAGGAACATATTTGGGAATGCAACTATAAAACATTTTTCTTTGGCTAGAAAGGAGCATCAGCATTGTAAATGTCATTTTTACTAAGGCCTTCTTACTCTCCTTTACCTACAGGCTGTTTTTCCTGACAAAGCAGCAGAAGATTTGCATTTGGTGCAAATGTAGGACATCTTTACAGAAACAGAAAGAGGCTCTATTTTCTGGGCAAAGCTGTCTTTAGGAAAGCTTTTGATGGGTTGTGCTCACTAATATATTTAGTTTACAATATTATTTTATACTTGTAATTAGTAGATAATTATTACGTATTCTAATTTCACTGCATGCTGAAAGCTTCATTTACATATTGTTCCTGTTAGTCAGATGTCAAGGAGGTTATCTGGGACCTTCAGACACTTGATCAGAGTTAACTGATGAAAGCCTAACCCTGTTGCTTAAATCTGTCACCTCTGTGACTTTACCACCATCGTTGAAACTGCCAGCAATGGTTGGTCCATAATGAGAGTGCTCGGTGGTTTCTTTGTCAAATTTGTTTTTAATGATCCTCCCAAAGCAAGGCACTGTCTCTCACTTACAGATCAGCCTGAAGTATTGTATACCAGGGAATACACCATGACAGAAGAAAATAAACACTGGGAATGAAGGAAGTTCTGACAACTTTCATAGCCCAGAGGAGAACCCAGACTCTTTGTACTCCCACTAAGCATGGGCAGTGTTAGCAATGAGGGTGTGAGCACTGACTTGTGGGGAGAGCTGTATCCCACCCTTCCAGGAATCCTTTCTCATCATATACCACTCTCATGATACAACTCCAACTGATGTACCTGTAGACACTGTTCTGGCTGAAATGCATCTTGGCACAATTCATTATCAAAACAAATGATGTTTGGTTATTTTTCTACTGTTTTTAGTTTTGTATGTTACTTTAATGTTTCTAATAGCCTTGAATTCTGTGTTCTCACAATGTTTATTCTCCTCTTAATGAAGCAGAAGACTGCTTTTTCGACTAACTGATTAAAAGTGCAAGCTGCCTTAGACCCTACAGCATGTCTTTCACAATACAAAATTAAAACCATAAAAAGCATAAAGTTTTCCAGGTATCTATCCTTGGTTCTATATGAATGGTTAGATAATCATATGGCTGGAGCACTGGCCTTAAAACCACACTATGAACTTCCTTTCGATTGGAAAGGTAAATCTCAAACTTCTTGATAATCCTGCAGACATTCTTCACATTTATTTATATCTCTCAAAGGGAGAGATCTAGTGATTATAATGACACCAAGCAGAAAGTTGCAGTTGACACAACAGAAGGAAGAGGCAATATCCAGGTGGAACTGGAAGAATTGGAAAATGTTAAGACATGTTAGGGGGAAAGGCTTTACTCAGAGGGTGGTGAGGTACTGACACAGGCTGCCCAGAGAAGCTGTGGATGCCCCATTTCTGCAAGTGTTCAAGGCCAGGTTGGATGGGTTCCTGAGCAACTTGGTCTAGTGGAAGATATCTCTGCCCCTGGTGGCAGGGTTGGAACTGGATGATCTTTGATATCCCTTCTAACCCAATCCATTCTGTGTTACTATTCTATGATTACTGGAGTATAAAATATGTTAAATAAATTATAAGGATGATCCAAGGGAGCAGTTAAAATCATACCCATTCCTGTGGTTGTATCTGCATGCTGAGTAACTCAGTTACCGGCTACAAAGCAATGAAACACAGTTTTCAACAAGAAACTTTGACATTAATGTCATAGAATGCATGAGATTCACAATGAAAATATACCAAATTTCAAAACTACTTTAAACCTAAAACTTTTTTTTTTTGCATTTATTATTGAAGATCAATTCAAACAGATTATAGATTTTTTCTATTTATATATTTTAAGAACAGATTATTGCTGTGAAGGTAGCTGAGTTACACTGGGATTAAAGCATGAAAACATTTATATCAGCCACAGACTTGTATATCTCTTTTTACTGTCTAGAAATTTAAAGTATCTTGGTGAACCTGAAAAATCCCACACAGAAATGTGCCAGTTTGTTTTTCGCTAAGTGTTTCACAACTGAGGTGAACTAGAACCAATTGTCTGAAGTTCATATCACTAATGAAATATTTCATGGGTCAATTAGTGAGGTATAGACAAAACAATTTTTAAGAACATTTAAAAACTATTCCCCAATGATTTACCTGCCAATACATAGGGTTCACATTAGGTGCTCCACTAAATCCTCAAACACTGTACAGAAGCATACTTTGAGTGCAGAGAACTAGTTTGGTTACACACAGAGTAGATAAAGTTCCAAGATTAGTGCATGTATTTTCAAGGATTTTTTTAACGTGTGTTTTTTTAACATGAGTAAGGAATGAAAATATTAAATATTTATCTGTATGCTCTGAGTCAAATTCATGTGCAAACTAGAATTTTTACAATCATACATACTTTTTTTTCCTTTTCAAAAACTATTTAACTTATATCCAAACAAAATCACATTTGAGTAAAGCATTTTTGTAACTATTGTCAGATCTCCTAGTGGGAATCATTAGTGAAGAAAACTGCTGGTTTATGGGTGTATGTTAAAATAATACCCATTTATGTTTTGTTTCTGAGAGAATAGTGTTTTTTAAGAGTAGAAAAGTTCAGGAGAGTCAAGATTTTGATAAGATCTGGACTCAGGACCTAAAGTATCATAAAGCATTTCTGAAATCAGGGTAGGTGACTCATCTTCACAGCCTGGAAGTGGAGGTACTGAGTCAGCTGTGGGCTGGGAGCACTGTTGTTGACCTGAAAGAGCCAGACAGGATTTCTCCTTTTAACACCAAATCCAAAGCATTTAGACACAGTCTGAGCAACACCCCACAGACAATGGAGGAGCTTCAGGGCCAACTGACATTTTGAGCTGTGCACAATACACACAGTTGACCCTGAAAGTGGTCAGAGAAAGATATGGGAGTGCAAGGAAATGGAAGGAGGTGAGTGTTATTGCCCTTGTTCAAAGTGTTGCAGAGGAGTCACAACTCATATGGAGGAGTAAGCTTGAGCAGCAAGGGGAGCATCCTGTGCAGTGACTATACATTTGTGGTTTATGTATAAATAAGACAGTCCCCATATGGCCCAGAACCTCACTTTGGATGCTGATCCCTGTTGTGAACTGTGCAAATGCACGTCCTTGCCATTGGTGACAAAGGAGAGACAAGAAACTAAACCAGTGCATGGAAAACACTGAGACGTGTTTTGTCCCAGAGAGACTTTTAAAAACTGTCTATCAGAAAGGAATACTCACACTCACATGTAGCTGTCTGTCTTTACAGGGCACAGCTGATTTCCTCTGGCTGCATTCCATAATCTTTGAACTTACTGTGCCTCCTGTCATCCATCTTTACCACAAGTTGTTTCTTGTCATGTTCAATGTCGAGTGCTGAGCTTGTAACCAGTGCCTTCCAGCCCATCAATGAAGCCCCTAGTAGGTGTTACAATAGAAATTAACACATCAAATGTGTTACTAGCTTCCCAACACATAACATTTCCCTGCTAAAAAGAAATCAATAAGAAATGTCTTAATTAAGAAAGTCGAAAATTTATGTTATGTAATGTTTCATTGATAATTTTCATCTAAAAATCTGAATTTCGTGCCTGTGTTTGCAGCTTTAGCCAGAAGCAGACTGATTTCTCTGAGTGAAGGAAAGGAAGAGTTGCAGTATAATTAAAATTAAAAAGCTTCATTCAATTAGTCTGGTTTTATATCCATGGGCACCAACAACCTTTACTTCTTCTATCTCTTACAGCAACACCATTACTGAAAGCTTTGATGAATCAACATTTGGATGGCATATTTGATAGCTGTTGACAGGTGGTGGGAAATGCAACACACCGTGATTCAACAGGTTTAGAAAAGTTATAAGGCTGAAATACAGGAAAATAATCAGAATCTTAGAATAATCAGGAAAATAATACAAGTATCTGAATCTTGCATGCCCTAATTTTTCTTTTCTGTTAATAATTTAATACACAAAATGAAACATGAGAAAATAATTGTCTGATTTATATACTCTCCCATTTGCACAATTTTATGATATTGGGGCTTCTTGGAAATGAATATTTTGATCTACAGGCCAACTCAACTTCTCTCAGGTTTCTCATCTTAGTCTGTGGAATAAAAACACACCCAATACCAAAACCACATATGGAGAAATGTATATATCCCCCATATATATTTTCCCAAGTACTCCAAGACTAATAATAAAAATATCACAAAAACGCAAAAGGTAAATATATCTACAAAAATTATTGTTTGTATTAATTATGCACATTTCCTGATGTTATGGAGCTGGATCCTCTACTTTCAGAACTTGGTGAATGATTTGGTCATTCATGTGGAGACCACACCTTTTGGAGATGTGTCAGGTAAAACACAGTTGAAGAATGTATGAAAAAAAGGTAAGGAAAAAAAAAAAGAAAAAAATAGGTGTCATTTAGCTTCCCAAAAGAATTGGAGATCCTGTGTGACTGCATGATCAGAAAATTTGTCCATTACCTTTAAATTTGTTTTGGCAAGAAAAAAATATTCATCTCTCTTATGCACAGGAATTTATTTTATATATGGAATTCTTAGAATCAGTACACCAAATATCTCTATTTATAAATCTTAAGTACGAAGTATTTATTCCAGGCTAAGTCCAAAACAAAGAACAGCTTCAGGCAAGAACAATTTGCTTTGGAAACAGTGACCCTGAGTTGCCTGAACATTTTTACATTTTTTTCCTGAAGATCAGACAGGTAAATGACCCAACAAGTTAGAACAGAGACGTGGCTACATACTAACTAGAATAGCCTTGAGAGAAAATAGCATTTTCTACAGTAACAAGATAATAGAATAAATGTGTTCCATTGAATATTGATGGCAATATGGTCCTAGATGTCACTCAGATACTTTGAAAATTGTTTCTTAGGATCCTGAGTCAGTCATCATGATCCTGTCAGTACTTTAGTAGGAATGAAAAGCTTCCCTGCACTAAGGACAACCATGAGGCCAGTTTTTAACATAATATTTCTTGCCCATTCTTCAGCCTTTCACTGACTTTAAGCAGTGTGTTTGTATTTTTCTTGGTGCCCCTGGGTTATATTCTTAATGACATACTAATCCATTGAAACATTCCCATATTTGGTTCCACCATCTGTAAAATGAGGGAAATAATATATGTTTTTCTATGTAATCATTTTATCTTTAGCATAGGGGATCAAGAAACAGCTGTGCAATAGTAGCTGATTACTGTTTGTTTAAATTTATGACACCACATTTTGCCTAGCCACCTGAAACTGAAGTAGCTTTTTCCTTAAGGATTAATTCTGCATATAACTTTTTGTAGCAGCTCAAGCAGCATGCAGCCATTTCTTAGGCTCAAGGCTGTCTCCCAGGCTTTCTTAATCCTTACTACTAGTATAGAACCCCCAATCAAATTCAAAAAGAGATAAATTGGGTCAAGATTTTTCCCATTTTTCAGTGCTATTTATTCTGAGATCTCCCCAATAACATATCTTGTAATAAAACAGCAGAAATGGGATGCACGAGAAATGGGATGCCAAGATATAATGTAGATGTGGCAAAAATAGGTCTTTCTTGGATGCATTTACCCTCACAAAACATTAATTCTGATGTACAGTTTTGCCAAGCCCCAGTTTTTGGAGTATTTACTGACAACCTGCCCAGTTCCCGAAGGAATAGGATTTTTATTTCAAATTTATGACTGTGACAGATTTCCAATGTGCATAATAATCATGGCTCATCTCTTTTCCTCCCCTTCTGCAAATTTTTTGGAGTGGGAACACCCTGATTTGCTTCTGCTGATTTATGTGCTACTTGTTCTTTATCGGCTTGCACCTCACCAATAGAATAACATCATGCTATCATTTCTAGGGTTCACAGGACCCTGTCAGCACTTAGCAGTCAAAGGTCAACCAACTTCACAGCACATGGTTAAATAGGTTGAAAAATCTCACCTAGTATTAACCCCCTGTACATCAAATGAAGAAAAGTGGTGCTGGCATCACCAATAAAGCATCTTTACCAAACAGGCAATTCCTGCTGCTGCGCACTAGCAACACTGTTGAGACATGTCTGTCCTTCTGATGCCCAGTTCTAGGAGGAGACAGTGAAACCTGTGTTCCTGATTGCCACTGATTTACGTTTTGCTTTGTTCTTTATCTGTTTAGAAGTATCCAGGAGACCCATCCACATGTTGCTATCTTGCTTTCATCTTCCGAGCTGTCTGTGACCCGTTCATCTTTCCCTGACATTATCTCTCTGTCTGGAAAGCCCTTCAGTGTGTGTTTCCTACACTCATTTGCAAGTTTTCAGAACTCTGGCAATACTTAACACCCAAGCAGCAACAAACTTGCCTGAAAATAGTAAAAATAAATCCACCTGATTTCCCCTTGTGAATATTCATATTTTTGTATAATGGACCTAAACAGAGATGGCAAATGCTTGGCTGCATTGAAGATAATAACTTCATTGAGGATGCAATTTTCAGGCATTTGCGCCATTTCTTTTCTAAAATTTAATGGCTCCTCCAAACAGTTGTTATGCTGAAAAAAATTATCGAAAACATAAAATAATTTATGTGGAAGTGTAGATACTATGTTATACATAGCCTCTTTTCCTTTCATTTTGATCACTGAAAGAATTTTTAACTTTTTAATATAAGAAGTACATACCATTCAGTTTTTAGTTTTTACTCCTGCTTTTTCCATTATGTTTCTTTTAAACTGGAAAAACTTGGAAAGGGAGGGACAAAAGGAAAAGGGCAGGAAATAATGAAAAAAAAAATTTCTGCATATTCATTTAAATAATGAAATGTTTTAAAATTCTCATTTAGTACATTAAACAATAGTATTAGAAAATAGATCACAGGAAAAAAAAAAGTCAGGCATTTTCAATGAAAAGTGCATTCTGATACAGACATTTAAAGCAGTCCGGATCAAAATATCCAGGCTTCATTCATCTGCCCTGAGAAATAGCTTTAATAATCATTATTGGCAAGAGTCTTCTCTCTCACATGTAGGCACTTTTAACCAGAAGCCTAGAGAACTGTTCTGAGGCTGCTGCTGAGTAACACCGAGAGGGAAAGGCTGTGTGGGCTGAAGAGAAGCCAACCTGCTGACAGCTGACTGGCAGCTTTGAACTGTTCTCTGAAATCAATAACCTTTGATAACTGACAGTATGTGAACTCAGTGTTAGCTCTGTGGGGCTGCAGTGCTGCTGGAAGCTGAAGGCTCTCCATGTAGACAACCCATGATGATATTCCAAAGGACAGGTCACTAGGCCACGACAATCCATCATGAACAGGGAATAGTATTTTTCACAAATATTTGAAGAAGCACTTTCCAACACTAAAATTACTTGACACTTCAAAATTAAATGTGGCAGAATTTAACCTGGTCACCAGTGGTGTTCCCCAGGGGTCAGTGATGGGCCCAGTCCTGTTTAACATCTTTATCGATGATTTAGATGAGGGAGTTGAGTCCATCATTAGCAAATTTGCAGACGACACCAAGTTGGGAGGGAGTGTCGACCTGCTGGAAGGCAGGAGTGCTCTGCAGAGGGACCTGGATAGGCTAGAGAGTTGGGCTGATTCCAACAGGATGAAGTTCAACAAGATTAAGTGCCGGGTCCTGCACTTTGACCACAACACCCCCCTGCAGCGTTACAGGCTGGGGACAGAGTGGCTGGAGAGCAGCCAGGCAGAAAGGGACCTGGGAGTGCTGATTGACAGGAAGCTGAACATGAGCCAGCAGTGTGCCCAGGTGGCCAAGAAGGCCAATGGCATCCTGGCCT
>JAWWLV010000121.1:102978924-102989718 GCA_035041135.1 Platyrinchus mystaceus | reverse complement strand
GCCCCTCAGTTCAGGAAGGATATTGAGGTGCTGGAGCAGGTCCAGAGAAGAGCAACGAGGCTGGTGAAGGGACCTGAGCACAAGTCCTGTGAGGAGAGGCTGAGGGAGCTGAGGTTGTTTAGTCTGGAGAAGAGGAGGCTCAGGGGAGATTTCATCACTCTCTACAACTCCCTGAGAGGAGGTTGTAGCCAGGTGGGTGTTGGTCTCTTCTCCCAGGCAATCAGCAGTAGGACTAGAGGGCACAGTCTTAAGCTCTGCCAGGGGAGGTTTAGGTTGGATATTAGAAAGAAATTCTTTACAAAGAGAGTAATCAGACACTGAAATGGGCTGCCCAGGTCAGTGGTGGATTCACTGTCCCTGGAGGTGTTTAAGATGAGGCTGGATGTGGCACTAAGTGCCATGATCTAGTAATCACAGTGGGGTTGGGTCAAGGGTTGGACTTGATGATCCTGGAGGTCTCTTCCAACCCAGTTAATTCTATGATTCTATGATTCTGTGAAAGCAGGCAGCTTTAGATGTTCTTTCTTGCAGTGCTTTAAAATTACAGAATGAAAATCCCACTCAAGTAACTCACAACCATAAAGTCATGCTTGATCCTTTAAAATGTCTTCATTTCTAGAATGAGACACTTGGTTCTCGATGACTTATTTATTCTGTGATGCTTTGTAACACACTGGACTACAATGACCTGTCTTGTAATTTCTGTTTTGACTGTGTTGCCAGTCCTTCCCTGCACTCTCCCACTTTTATGCTTACCAACCTGTGAAGGCAATATTTGAATTCTAAAGGTTTGGAATATTAAGGATATGCAAAAATGTAGTGAATCTGTCTCTTTGGATTTGCGTGCATGGGTTGAGAAGGCCAATAAGCCAATAAGTCATTCTTTAAAACTCCCACAGTGTGGGAAATTCATTGGTGACAAACATCAGCATGATATTTTAGACACATTCAGACTCTGTTATGAAACTCCCATTCCTCTAAGGACTGTTTGAGACTTCTTAGCATTGCTAATGCTCTATAGCCTTCATTATCTGCCCAGTCATTCCCTCTATGAAAATCTGTTGCTGCTGTCTTTTCTTACATAAAATTAAATACAATTACTAAAAAATAAAAACATTGCCAGTCAGCCTGGCACAGCACAGTTTATCTGTAAGGGGCAGCAGCAGGTATTATAATAATTTAGTCTGTGATGCCCTTCACCTTAAATTTGTATGCTCATACCTGCATGACATTTTCCATTAATCAACTGGGTTATTTTGCCAGTAGGACTAGGGGATAGCTATGGACATAGAAGGAATTCTGGGCACCTATTTCAGCACTGTGAATTCCTAAATGGAGTAAATCCTTTGATTTGACACTGCTATAAATGCTCTTGATTTCAACAGCAAATGCTAAGCAGCCACTCAAACAGTGTCATTAGTATTTTATAAAGACACAGGCAATATTTGAATTATCTGTGCTCACTCCTCCTTCTCACCTGAATGAGCAATCTAGGCTTAAATTTTAACATCCATTAGCTGTTCTAGAGCTATAAATCTTGTCCTTCTTGAAACTTATGCTTTTATTTCTTTTGTACAACAGGTCAAGATTTCAACTGGGGAAATTTGCACTGGTACAATTATAAATCAGATCATTACTTGTTGCAGCCAATAGCAATATACAATGTAGATGAGATCCAAACAATGACAAGACCAAAGGCATGAAGTGTATTACATTGGAAATTCTGAGAGCAAGTAGAATCTGCCCAGTGACACAAGTTAATACTACACTGATGACAAATATATGCAATCCTTATTAAATAAAAATAAAATATCATTAGTATCCTATAATACTGCATTTCAATTACATTTAAAATACAATCTTAAATCAGGAAGTCTATGCCTAATATTAATATTATTAATTAATATTAATGAAAATTTAGAACTTGTTGCACTGATTTGTTTATATAATAAACTTTGCTTGGCAGTGAAATCATAAAAAGTCATTTGATATTCTAGTTAGGCCACTTTCTACAGCCTAAATCTACTAACCAAGGAACAAAGCAGTGCCACGTGCTTTATATAGCTGGCCATGTAGGAAGACGATTCAGTACTTACACTGATATCTTGCAAACAATGTGTATAGCAGATTTGTTTGCATAACAGAATCATTAAACAATTCCCAACTTTGAGTCAATTTACATGAATCAATCTGTTCATAAACAAGATCATAACCTTTAGAAATTTTTTTTTGTTCTCAAACTGACCTCCTCCCTCTGCACTGTTTATGCAGCTATGCCATTATGCAACTATGTCATTAATTGGTGGCCAAGCACACATATGGTGTGCCTGGTTATGTGCTTCATTCTTTGAAAAACTGAAGTAATTTTTGCTTGAATACTGTAAAAAATCATAATTAAAAATGATATGAGAATTTTCCAAAAAGTGGGAGGCAGAATCATTAAATCCAACATTCTGTATCTAGACAGGCCAGTAATGCTCAGTACAAAGGCTCCTCAGTTGCCTTTTGAACTGCAGTCCTTAACCCCTGAGAGGGTCTGAATTGGAGAATGATCCAAGATATGAAATTGTATTCGATTCGGGGTGCGAAGCAAGGCAGCTTAGAGGGCAGTTAAATGTCTATGTTTTGCATGTGCATTTTCTGTTCTCTATTTCTACCAAGGAAGCAGTGTAAAATGGCAATTGAAAGAGAAAATATCATTTTTCAAAATCAAATCACATGAATAATTTCAAAGCAGACAACAATCATTCCTGAAACAAGTCTGTCCATTCTGAGTGTTTTATCTGTACTGCTTGCGACAAAACCAAAAAGAAGCTCCTACTTGTTCCCTGTACTTAGAGAGAAATACCTCTATGACCTTTTGGCTCATTTTAGTTTTGTGATTTTCAACATCCTAAGCCTGGTGACAACCACACGCTTCTTTTCTTATTGTTCTACAATGTTCAGCTGAAGGTTACTTTTGGCTAAATGCACAGATAGTTCTAGATCCCCAAACCACAAAAAGACATTAAACAAATCTGAGTTTTCCAGGCTTGTGTATGATAGTTGATACTTTTAAAAAAGTATTCCTAATATATTCCTAAGTTTTCAGAAAAGAGGAAGATCTTGACACAAATGTACACATCACCTTGATTTGCAGAACTTGCATTGTGTAGCTATTATTCCTGTTGCTTATTGAGAACAGACAAATCCCCTATGTACAGGTTGGTTGCAACATTATCTAGGTAGTTTCTGGGTGGGCAACATATATTCCTGATAGTCCAAGATTACTTAAAAAGAGTTATGACAGGGTCCATTGCACAAGATGAAAACAAACATGACTAAGTAAATTATGAACATGATGTCTGAGTAAATTTGTGGGAAATGCTATGTAGCTGCATTGGATGAAACAGTAAGATCAACAAAACATTGAGTGCTGGGGCCCATGATATGGAAGTTATGGTGTGCAGCCTCATGAAGAGCTCATTGCACAGAAATGCTGACAGAAGAAATTCAAGTTAGACTGGAACATCAAAATTTCATGATCAACAAGGACTACAGACAAAACTCTTGTGGAATCACGAGTAAGCTGGACCTTAAGTCAGGTACAAGAAGCTGAGTAACTGTGAGATGGTCTTTCAAACATACTTAGAATTTTGACCTTCTAGACTGCAGTTAAAATAATGTCTTTTTTTTTTCCTACTATAATTCCTTAAACTTGTGTAAGAATTAAATAAATTAATTAATAAAATTTACAAATTTATTTGAAATCTTTTTAAAATATCTTAGGACTCATTTTTAAGGCAGAAGAGTGTATTCTGCATTATGAAGAAAATCCTTTAAATTTTTGCTGCCTGAAGGACTATAGATGATAAATTGACCTTTCCTTAAATGAAAGCAGCCTGTTTGGTGGTCTAGCAGGAGAACAGAAATACTCTGCTGTTTTCATGAAAGAAAAGTAGTCCAAACATGGCAAAAATCTCAATTGATAGTTCACCAAGGAAAGAAAATTAATATTAAATAATTCATTTCTATTTATTCAATAATAGAAAGCTAAGAAACTCTTGGTGAATAAATTTACTAGAGAAGTGTAATATCAAGTTGTATCATGATGTCTCAATTTCCAAGAAAAAAAACACCTAGGACCAGCACACCAGATATGCATCATCTTCAACACTGGCATTTTACACATCATCCTTTTATTTCAAAATCAAAAGAATTGATTTTCAGTGCCCAGCTCCAAATTTTTATGTGAATAAACAAAGCTAGCAAACTATTCAAATTGCAATTCAAAGCAGCAACGCTATATGTGGTTTGGTGTACAGCACCCCTTTCAGAAGACACAGCTTCATCTGTTACAAACCCGTTGTCAGCTCGTTGACGTCAGATCAGGACGTATTGTGGTTCATTTTGCCAAAAGAAATGTCAGCTGTTTGCTGAAGCAAGGAAGTTGATAAAATTTATTTTAGTGGCATTAACAGTGAGGCTGTAAGTGAGCATAGCTTCAGCCTTGTGCATTTTTGCAAAACATGGCTTTGATCCACAATAGGACAATCAAGACTGAACTGGAGTATGATTTGACATGTACACAAGGACAAAACAGATGCCTAACAGCTTACATATGGTGTAGAACTCTTTCAAGAAAATCAGAGTGTGGATGTTGTTTGCAACTTTTCAGATTTAGAAAGCGAGTGTTTTAAATCAATTAGGAAAAAAATAACACTTGCAGAATATTTGTGACTGAGATTTAATTTTCCACTTCAAAAAGTAGACAAATGAAATAGACATTTGTTCATTTTATAGTTTCACCACTCATGCTTTGAGAAGCAGGGAACTAAAACCATGATAAATTCTATAGTTTATTCTTACATTTTCTCCTCTATAATAAAGTGTACTTATAAGATCCTATAGCTGCCACATCTGAAAATGGAACATTTCAGCAATAAATTTATTTTTAGTCAATCTCATGGCATTAAGATGTCTCATCTCTATTTGATAGCTGCAGAACACTGGCATAATGTAAGTTTAAGATCTTACTTTCAGCCATATAATGCTGCCCACAAATGGAGTGGGAACTGAACAAAAATTCCCCTTGTCCCAGTTCTGTTCACACCTCAAGACCAAAGCCTCTCCAGTCCTTAGTCTCCGTATTCTTTATTCTTCAACAATTTAGTGACTTTCAAAGGCATTTGTTGAGCATCATTGTGTGATTTTACATAGTCTATTGGAAGTACATATGCTGACCCCAGATTTGTTGCAGCTGTCATTCCCCTCCTGTGGGGTAACTGTTGTGGCTTCCCAACAATGGGATCATCTCCCACACCTATACAGCCCATCCTCTATGTATCTTTTTCGTGATCCAAAAGTAATTTTTTTCAAGCCCAACCTTGACCACAGGCATCATTTGAGTCATTTTCTATTTTTTGAGAGAGACTAATTTCAAAGCTGTGTCACAAACTGGTGGCAGTAAGGTGATTGGCCACATTTCCTTCTGAAAACCACAGAGAAAAGATCATCAAATAGAAGAGAACCCATCTGAAGTTAAAATAAACTTGGAACAAAGGCACATTCTGGGATTGAATGCTCAAGAAGAACAAATCAGAAATTATAACAGTAGGTGAATAATTACTTTAGTAACAGAAAACAGACTTGCTAGGCTTGATTTCAGTCTGGCATTATAGAGCCACTTTTACTAGGAATAATCGCTTTTCCTAAACAATCTCTACACTACACTAACTAACAAATCACTTACTCACCAATACTGAAAACACTGTTTCCTTAGAAGTAATGTGATTGATTTGTATACACACATCTCTCACACATTTTTGTTTGTTTAGCTAAATTTGTGTGGCCTCAGGATTCCCAATATATGATTTACCTCTTCACTGATCACTGATTTATTACAATGTAGAGTTGTCTAAAGTGCAATTAATGCAGAACAATCCTGGTAAACCTCCTTCTGGACACATCAGGGTAGGCCAAGATTATATCTATTATTACAGTCATGAGTGGCCTTTCCCAAGGCACACATCACACTGATGTACCTCCCAGCAAACTGCAGGGAGAAGTTAATTTACGACATATTTAGAAAATCAGTTCTTGAACTTCAGAAGAATGCTGGCTTACATATGGGATTTGTGATTTTTTTTACAAGAAGTTAGAAGGTTTTTAATAAACATAGCTACATAACCTTAATATGCTACACTATAGATCCCTGAATATGTGAAACCATGACTGAGATAGAAAGAGTAAGTGGGTAGGCAAGACAAATCCTCGAGGTTGGATGCATATTCCAGTTAAAATCAGTGAATAACAGCTATCGATACTATGCATTATTTATTGCTGACCCCTTTGAAACCATCTCTTCAGAACTTTATGCCATATTAAATTATCTCCATTTTTCAGAATTATCTAATAAGACATTTAAGATAACTGGCTGGAAGCAAGAACATGGAAAAAAGGAACGGACCATATTTTATGCATGTTTTATGCAGAGACCAAGGCTCATTCTCTTTTCAGTACATATCAGAAGCACAAAGCACATCTAGTTTCCATGAATTTGATAACAATTTAGCCCTTACAGACTATTTGCCTTATAGGTTCATGTTTCTACAAATGCTTGGGGGAAAACTCCTTACTCTTCCCTTCTGCAGGCAAACTTTCTACCATTTACATTAAGTAATTCTCCCCAGGAAATTCTCATTTTTTACTACACAGTCCACATGAATGAAGACAAGCCAGTGCAAAATAAGGGAACACAGAAGTAACATTACCTTTGCTCTCAAGAGAGGAGCAAAATCCTCAGGTCACTTTCTACAGTTTACTGATGCATTTACCTGTTGTCTTTCTGGTTCATTTTTACTGACAGTTGCTCAGCTACCAAACTGCACCACTTCCTCTGTTCACTTGCATTTAATTTTAGAGAAATGTTCTTTATTTTCCTAAATGCTTTAATTTGAAGTCTGGTGTTTAAATTAATAGACTTTATGATCAGCAGTCACTGGAACTTTTACTAGTAGGGTGTTCTAGTCAAGTGAGAAATTTAAAACATTTTTCAGTAAATATCCTAATCATTAATTGCCCTCATGTTTTACAAGGCTTATTGCTTGTTTCTAGTTTGAATCACTGCCTCTAGCTGTCATTTCCCTCTCTTCCAGTCTTATGCCACAGGTAACTACTGAACTAATCTGGTAGCCATGAGCAGTGTATGTGTCAGGGTGTAACCTACTAACTGTGGATTTCTTCACATATGCATGAATTTGTGCACCCAAATACATACATGTGTGAAGGGAAAGCTGCATGTATATATTCAAAGTGTCACTGATGGGAAGAGACAATCTTGTGACAAAGACAGTAGACCCAGGAGTTAGAGACAAAAGACCAAAAAGCATGTTGCCTCCATGACTAAAAGTGTACTAGGTGGGGATGGTATTAAAACAAGTACCTCAATGACTGCAAATTGTATGACTACCTGAATGTCACATTTTTTCATTATATAGGTATGGAATATGGTATATTCCCAGGAGTCTCTTGGTTTGTTTGGTACTGATATTTATTTATATGCATTAGTTTCATACTGCTGAAGCTTTAGTCACCGTTCTGTTGTTCTGGAGAGGCCATGAAGAAAGCTCAATAATGAAGAAAAGTAGAACATATTGTCCTAATATCTCCCTCATTATTAAAACTACAGGGAGAAATATAGGAAATCAGAAGCTCAAAACACAGCTGAAAGAACTGAGAGTTGAATTCAACCACCAGTGAATTGCACTCCCACACACGTACAGCCCCAGACAATAGGCTGATTCAAGACAATGAATGCACAAGAAAGAAGTCACTATTCTCCCTTTTCTCTTTGCAATGCTAATTCTTTTCCTCAAATTGAATGCCCGAGAAACAGATCCAGGATTGAAATCCTTTCTTTCATAGTTGATAACATGAAATATGCTATGATATCACTTTGATTCCATCTTGACTCTGAACATAAACTTCTTCCTCAGAATCGTGTACATTTATCACAATTCATCTACTGAGCGAATTGGTGTCCTGAACCACATCATCATATCACTTGTACGACCATATCAATATGAAACCTGTTGAGATATGAGAAATACATCTTCCTATTGTATTAATGCTCTCACTATCTTATAATAACCAATATATGATCAATCTGTTATAAAGGAGTGTGTCAGACATTGACATTTTTCGTAAAAGGTTCCCAAAGCTTTTTTATACACAAGATAAAGCAGTCAGCTATTAGTCTTTTTTTTTTTTAAATTTACATACATAACAACCAAGGGCAGACAATGCTACATTGTCAATACAAACAGCATCCAGGTTTGCCATGCAGTCTGATCTTTACCCTTCATGCATCTGTGCATGGTGTGTTTTGTAATAGGCAATTTAAGCCGTATGTATTTTCTCAGTATACCTGACAGACTGATGCCTCTAGGTTTTTCCTTGTTTCTGACTGTCTGGGATTAAATTTTATTTCCTTCAATCACCTGCAAGTGTGGCCTATCTGACCACTGAGACTCCTTCTTGAGGCAACAGGGAGAGATGAACATCTCTGGATGATGGCTCATCTCAGATCACCACATTAGTTGTGTAAAATATGTAGAACGGTTTGCCTTTGGAGATGCTTATCTCTTCCCAGTGACTAGAAACTGAGTTTTACTTTAACAAAGCAGGTCTTTTATGTGACAGAAATTAGATTAAACGAATCCCAGGCACAGGGTCCTAATTTGCCTCATCCTGTGTGTTATAAAGTGTCACAATGACCAAGTCTGTTGCTGGTTCCTGTGCGAAGATCACCACAAACACAGAGGTCCCTGTCCTGCAGAGATCCCATCATATATCTGCTGTCCTGATATGCAGAAAGTGATGTAAGCCTAGCTAGACAGAATCTTCCTAGTTCTCCCTTTGGGAGGCTTAATTTATTGTCATTTTTCTTAGCTTCCTGACATAAAAGGGGATTCAAGAAAGACAGCAACACCTCCCAAGTAATTAAGCAAGGATTGCCTCCAATCTGATGAAGTGACAGCCTATTCTTCTCTTCAGTTTCTCAGTTTAGGCCTAAACACGGGTACAATTTAGCAGCAGGGAAGCAAACAGCTGTAAATTAGAGAAGTAGAATATGTAAAAATTTATGCATCTGACACACACTTACATGCATGTTTAGACACTGTTATTATTTTTGATATTATTAATGGGAACAAATTCAAAAATGACTCAAATGCAATAATATAATTTTAGTCCAGAAAGTGAAGGATGATACAGTTTTAGTAGAAAGCATGTATTGGGTGAACAATAATAAAAGCAAATGAAAATCAGCTATAAATCAATGCATTGTTGTGTTACTCCCTCCCCCAACTCCAAGAACAAATTCACCATATGGTCTTTTTATAAATATTTCGGAAGTAAAGTGACTTCTGGAAAGGATTGGAGTGTGAGATATGCACAGTTATTAGCATTTTAGAAGATCCAATTTGAAACATCTGCTAACTCTTGAAAGAGTTATGTTGAAACAAAAACAGTTCTTATTTAGGAGGGTTGTATGCTGAGAGTTTTGAATTCTCCCCTCTTTTCTGCAAGGATAGTGGGAAGAGGAGAGAGCTGCACTAGCATTTTGCTTCCACCTTTTCCAGGTCCAAGATTTAAAGCTTTATGCTGAGGAAAATCAAGATGACAGATGCAAAGCCACAGTAAATTACTGACACACTCTTCTTCAGTCATGCTTTGAAGTGCTAAAGAATTCAGGCCAAATCTCAACCATGAAAGCTTTGTGAGAGGCAATCTGCAACTTACTAGGCCAGTGGAATGTAACAGATATATTTTAAAAGAATTTATTTTTTTCAAATCTTGGGATTTGGGACAAAACAAAAAGTTTTGAAAACAGTAAATGTTCTTGACCTCTGCAATGTTTGTGGTTTTGATTATACTGTTGTTATCAGTATGCAGTTGCAATTCCTCCAACTTGCACTTCTTCTAACCTTCCAGACAGACTATAAATATTTAACAGTTCTTGCAAGTTGATTTACATAGTACTTACTGAGTAAATAATACCTCACTTCTGAAGAATGTATGCACATATATAGTACAATGTAAATAATTAATCAAATATAATAACAACAAAATAATGAGAATAAAATACCAGTTTTCAGAAGACATACAGTCATCTCTAGATAGATTTTTTTTTAAACACTTGTCTTTTCCTTTCTGTCATTATTTCTTTCTCTCTTCCTTTCTGTATCCTTCTTCTAATGAGTTTATTATTGCTGTCATCATAGTATCAATTTCAATCAGAATTATTTCTTTCTGAAATGTTTTTCATACTATAGGTAGAAAGCAGAGCCATTCAACATATTTTCTGATGCTTCATTGTCAAGCTGAGTGATTAATTCTAATATGAATTCAGATCTCGCAATAGAATCACAGATGGAAGCAACTTTTTTCCTTTTTGGAGTGGCACTGAAGTCACCATAGATCTTTGCCACTTCCTGGGTCTGTACAGTTTCATACAGGTTGTGAAGCCAGCAGCAAATTCTTCAGTTGAATCATCTAGCTCTGAAGCAAGTCTAGAAATGAAGAATTAATTATTTACTTTGCCACACAATATTAACACTTAAGCAGCTCTTGGAAATGTCCGGGTCAGTCCAAGTCCCAAGAACTGTCACACCCCTCTGTCTCCCACTTTGAGTTTAAAACGTGGCCAGTCTTCGCGAACGAAGATCTGGGAAAAGTCTTTTTTACCTTTCAAGCCTGCGCAATGGATTTTTTAGGTGAGACACAGCCTGCGCTGAACTGAGCCCACCCTTT
>JAWWLV010000121.1:102952867-102965759 GCA_035041135.1 Platyrinchus mystaceus | reverse complement strand
AAGGGAAAGGGAAAGGGAAAGGGAAAGGGAAAGGGAAAGGGAAAGGGAAAGGGAAAGGGAAAGGGAAAGGAATCCTCAAGCCCATCAGCCCTTTTCTAATGTTGATTTTCCATGTAATATAAGGGTAAGGAAAGTGACCACTTTGCATGTATTCCCACCTACAAAATGCTTTGGAAAAGCATTACTGACTTCTGTAAACAAGGTAAATGAGATATAGTAGCAATGTAATTGAGACAAAAGAAGACTGTGCAACATGAAACTCCAGAGCATTAGCAGCTGATCCAATTACAAAATATTAGCTGCTCTGGAAGGGACTCATGAACAGCAAGGTCACAGCACAAACTCCTTGCAGATGTTAGATCAGTTGACACCTGCAAATCATTTGGAAGCAAGTATTTATTTAAACATCTTATTGTGCTACCAGTTTTTCTGTTTTCTTTCATGCTAAAGCTTTGCTCCCATGGGACCAAAAGAATTAGAAGAAAGTCAGTGCAACCTTTTTTTCTTTTTTTTTTTTTTTCTATGTACAGGTCTAATTAGAATAATTTTCATTTTATTTTCTTGTTTCAACAGACAAGTCAATAAACAAATCTCAAAATACTAGCTATGGATTTATTCCCCAGTCTGATTTTCATTTCTTCAGCAAAAGAACTTTCTCTAGTGTCTCTCACATTTCAATTTTATATTAAAGCATGGGGTGTAAAATACTTATAAGCCCTTGAAAAATTCATTATTTGTCTACATTCATGCCAACCTCCTGTACATATATTCATCTACTTATTGATGTATTTTCCTAAGTTTTCCTCCTCAGATGCAAGAAAAGTGAATAGAAGCACAGATGACAAGGTGTCTTCAGACAAATGGTGTCACAGGAGCCCTCAGAGTGTCATGATTCCTTTGTAGGAATTGACACACCAGGGCAATGCTACAAGCAGGATTCCTCTCTGATGGGTTCATGGCCTAGTCTGGCACTGCTCTGACCCTATACCCACAAAAATCCTGGGTTTCTTACAGTCACTTACAGCTCTGTGTTTCACTTGCTTGTGTACTGTGGTCATGCCCAAATTCTGCCTTACTTAAGTTCTTCTATGTGGTCATTTATGACAGACTTTGGTACAAGGATTTAAGCCTAGTTTTCCCATCTTCTGCTTTATTTCTTACAAATATAAAATCAAGTCTTCTCTTTTTTTCCCCAAGTACATGATTGTATGTACCAAGCAGAGTCTTCTTCTTGTGTCAATAAAATTCCCAGTTCATCAGCAGGAAATCTGTTTGGAGACAGTATAAGCATGACCACACAGTTCTTGCTGCCATCAGCCTACTCCCCTTTCACATAAAGAAAGCAAAAGCAAGCCTGGAAGTCAGTCTGTGTAGCTAACCAGTGGAGGACTAAAGCTCCAAAGCAGAATCTATAGCTCACTGCAGTCAGATGCTAAAACACTCATATAAGATATTATTAATCCAAGATTATTAATCCAAGTGCCTTAAAATGAGCAATGACAGTGGCTGCTGCATATGGACTTATTTATTCTGTATAGATAAATAAATAGCAATAAATGAAAAATCAAAATACCTCCAGTTAATGAAAAACCCACTATACTATCTCTTCCCATGTCTAATAATAATATTGATAGCAGTAACAACTCTGTTGGATCTGGGCTATAACCTTACTTTTCCAGAATCGAGAAAGTTCGAAACTTGCTCAGAGATAAACAATGCCCAAATGAAAATGGTTTAATTTTTAGTCTGTGCTCAGTTTATCTGATATGATATAATCTTTCTCTAGTTAAAATACTGTGCTAACTTTTGCAAATTTTGAAATATGTGTTACCATGACTGCAGCAAACATTCTATTTTTAGAATTTGTTAATCTCTCATCTTAAAATATAGAAAGACAACTAATAACACTACTAAGTAGCCTTCTCTGGTGGAAATTCAGCTATATTATTAAAGAATTAGAGCCCACTCAGATGCACAAAAGTGTTTAGACACTTCTTGATGAAACTGTATGCCAAGGAAAACTCTTTACCATGAAGCTAATTTTCTGCACTGTTTACTAACAGGACACAAAACCTTAGAGCTAACATTAATAGATGCTATTAACATTCCATTTGTATCTTATTATGCAATGATAGATGTTCTAATCTGTTACCCAGGCAATAAAACAGGATTTAACTAAATATACTGGAAAGGTATACATTTAATGAAGAACCAAGATTTTGATATTCCTCTCCACACTAAGCATACGTACATGAATACACATAAACACTCCATCACAGGAATTATTGCAAACAGCCATCCATGATTCACTTCATCAAAATGAAGACAAATGTTCAGAAAGAGATAGCTTTGCTATCCATTGAATCGTTCTGCTGTAATCCTTAATAATCTTAAAGCACAGTGATTCACAAAACACAGCAAAAATTACATAGAATTGAGGTGGAAGCAGTTATTTATGTATTTGGAATGTAGGCATTAGCTCTGACATAGTACTCATAAGTTTGTTTTCATTATAGTTATACTATAGTCATACTAGAGTCAGTCAGATGGCATACTTAGGGTTTTATTTACCATTCTAATAGAAGTCCAAAACTTTATCCTGTGATAATATCAAAAACCACCAAAACAAACACATAATTTAAAACCTGAATGCAATTTGGATTTTCCACAGTCCTTTGTTGTTGTATAAACTTATACATATAAACAAATGTCTGCTTCCAGATAGACCTATACTAACATTTGAAAAAGGCACGTACATCTGGTATGAATCCCTTGGTTGTCCTCTTGTACATTACTTTAGTTCACTTAATGGAGCAGTTTCAGAGTCCCTGAGCAGGGATCATTTCAGTTGAAACTAACCCAGGAGACGCACTACTGAAATGCAGTCTCACTTTGTAATGATGTAATGGTTACGAGTCCAGGCCTTCCCTGGTAACCAGGTTGTAACCAAGGAACCAAGGCCATGTTCCCAGTATTCCATGTGATTTTTATGTAAGCAGGGGTATAAATAAGAAGAGAGAGGGAGCTCTCGCTCTCTTTCTTGCAGTGGACTGAAAGCGAAGGTTCTCTGCTGTCATCCTGCCCGGGTGGAGGAGTGAGGCTTAAGTGGGGCCCGGTTGGCCTTGGGAGGTGGACAGTGCCAGCGGTCATTGGTGTGGTTTTCTGCTATCTTGAGGAAAGTAGTAAGATATTCTTTTGCTAGTTTTGTATTTCAATAGTTCTTGGGGTTCAATTGTACAAAACCATTCTGGTTTTGTCCCTTTTTTCCCCTTTTCCTTTTCCTTTCCCTTTATTTTCTTCCCTTTTGGGGGTTTCCTTGTAAACAATATCTTATATATAAATATATATACATAACAGTATATATTTTTATATATATATAAATATATATATATAAATATATATATTTTTAATAGAATTCGGTTGGTTTGGGTTCTTTTAGTTTTAGATAGTCTTTTCTGTTTGTCCAAAGGGAGAAAGAGAGGGAGGGGGAAGGTTTTTTCACTGTGGTCTGGGCACTTGGCTGGGAGCCAAGTCCATCCTTAGACAAATGACTATCAAATCTACAGGACCAGACCAGAGCTAATCCAATCTACACCTCTTTGTAACATATACTTTGGGACCTTGGCATTGACTATTTCACTGTGAAAGCTTTCTCCTATTGGTCTAATATTTGACAGGATAGATGTATCCTGTAAACGTAGGACTATATGCATGCACATGTTTGCAGAGTGAAACACTCATGAAAAACACACACAAAAGTGTTTTAAGTCTCAGTATTCACATGGAAAATAAACTATACTAATGTGTGAAATTATTTGCCTAGGACATCTTCATCTCTCTACTCCAGGGATGATGATTATGATATAATCTTGAATTATATGTTAACCTTCATTCTCTGTTGGACCCCTACCTCATTACAAATGACAGATGATGATTGCTTGTAGAGGAGATGTACTCACTATTTTATTTTATTCCCTGCTTTCGGTGTATGTATGCACATTTATTTACTGTACATTATTCAAACCCCTCTCTAAAGACAGATATACTCTCTATTAGACTTTCTTACAGCAGTTATCTCCATAGGTTGTATCTATCCTAGTATATAAAATGAGCCAAAGCCTATTTTCTGACACTGAGAGCAAGTAGAATGGGACAACTGCATCCAGAAAACTGAACTTCCTTCCTTTGGAACAGAATAATCTTGTTGTTATGAATCACCTCATGCCTGCACTATCTTGCAATCCTATGCAACCTTTGCTGTCCTGCAAGCATCTCCTGGGCATTTGCAACAAGAAATTTATGTTTCTCAGCCAAAAGCATGAAAAGGAACATGTTAACAATTAAATGAGAGGGTGGCTGGTGTGCTAACATGCAAGTCTGTGTCTTGATCTTCCTTAATTTGCTTGTATAAAAGACACAGTTACTTCCCAGTCTTTGTCTTGTGTTCCCAGTGAGCTGAAAGAGGACTTATGCTGATTTTACTGACAGGAGAATTAGACAAAAAATGTTAATGTCCACATTTTCCAGTAATGTTTAATTCCCTGTCTGATATATCAAGTATCAGAGTTTTCAGAGATTTTTGTATAATGTTTAAAAAACGGTTACATTCTGTCAGAACAAAAATCCATTTAGTGTTCAAAATAATATTCAAAATATGGGTGTGCTTAGATTCAATGTGTGATACAGCCATATTTTTTCTTTATTCTTTTTCTCCATCTCCTATTCTGTCTTTGGACAGAGAATTAAACTGATGGCAACCCTTAGAGTTCTTTCCTAAGTAGTGATAATTAATTTAGAATTCCTAATTTTATTTGAATAATTAGAATATCTGTGTTTCTGGGGTTTTTTGTCTTCCTTTTTGCATCATTTCCCATTCATTGACATTTCATCTGTAGTTTGGTTGCCTTGTCATTCTGTGTTACCGCTGCAACTTTGTACCAGTAGGTTCAGTTTAGGCTGTCTTGTATTATTTTACATCAACACTCATTTCATATATTCAGAACACAATGGCTTGAACAGCAGCTGTGAGTACTCAGCAGTTCTGCAAACAAGGCATAAAAGTCTAAAAATGCACATTCTAAAGATGAGGACTGTAATTAATGAGCAAAAAGGAAAAGTTCAGCTTGGGTAACTTGCTAGGCAAACTCTCTGGCAGGGATAAAAGTTGGTAGGAATTCTTCAAGTAAAACAGATCTATTGTAATTACTATTTCATTCAGACATCTTTTGTTCAATCGACTTAGAGCAGAGGTCTGAGAAAATCCCACTCATATTCTTGGCATCTATAGAAGCTGGATGTGTTGGTTTTGGATGGGAGAGTTAAATTTTCTTCACAGGAGCTTGTGTGGGGCTGTGTTTTGGATTTGTGATGAAAACAATCTTGAAAACACAGGGGTGTTTCATTTTTGCTGAGCAGGGCTTACATAGCATCAAAGCCTTTTCTAGTCCTCACCTCACCCCACCAGTGAAGTGGCTGGGGGTGCACAAGGAGTTGGGAAGGGACATAGCTGGGACAGCTGACCCCAACTGACCCAAGGGATATCCCAGACCATATGGCATCGTGCTCAGCATACAAAGCTGGGGAAAGACGAAGGAAGGGAGGACATTTGCAGTAATGGTGTTTGTCTCCTCAAGTCACTGTTAGGCATGATGCACCCTGGTTTCCTGTGGATGGCTGAACACCTGCCTGCCATGAGAAGTCATAAATTAATTCCTTCTTTTGCTTTGCTAGTGTGCAAAAATTTTGCTTTATCTGTTCAACTGTCTTATCTCAACCCATAAATTTTCTTATTTTCACCCTTCAGATTCTCTCACCCATCCCATTGCAGGGTAGTGAGTGAGCGGCCCCACAGGGCTTAGTTGTCTGCCAGGGTAAAACCATGACACTGAAGGATAATGGTTTGTCCTAGAACATTTCAATCTCATTATTACAGGAGCAAAGCATTTCGAATTTTTCCAAGCTCTAATTCAAATAAACGCTCCCTCAACTCCACATGAAGTTCTTGGATATCTGATTTGATATTGATCACAGCTGCACTCTTGTCCAACTCATGAAATACCCACCAACTAGCACACTAACAACACAAGACTCCTTAACTCAGAGAAGAAGGTCTAATCAACAAATAAAAACAAATTAGCAATGAGTGACTATTCACAATCTACAGTAATCTGTTGATTAATTATTTCTACAGGAAAGTTATGTAAGTTGACATTGCTGACAACACATCTCTCCTCTGTCATGTATCATGAAAAAGTATCTTCTATCTCACCTTTCAAAGGATGGTTCAAAAAAACCCAACATGTACAAAAAATATTGAAAATTTATGTTTCTCCTTTGTTCCTTAATATACTGTAGCTGTTTAGGTCCACTGCTTATGCCGGCACCACTTAATTTTTTTTACTTTCCATTTCTGTATGACGTGCAGACCCTTCCTCTCTTTTTCCAAAAACACTTAGGACACAAATCTCTGCAGGGATATTTTGGTGTGTGACACTGTATGGAACCTGTAAGAGCTGCCGTAGCTGTGAAGGCATGAGTTCTTCCTCTAATTTATCAAAATCTTCCATGAATCTATTAAAGACACAGAACAAGAGACCATTTTAACAAATTTTCCAAGAGCTCAAGCAAGCAATGTTAATGACAAAATATACAGTTATAAACACCTATTAATTTGTCTTAGCACCAGTGGGGTCTAAATACAGAGGAGGAAATAAAGTATTATCATACATTAGAGCTTTACAGAGGTTCTCATTCAAAATTCCTAATGGAGTACTGGCAAAGAAGGAAATTGGTTTAATAAAAATGTCATATACTGTTGGAGGCTTAAGTGGTCATATTTTTTTTTCTTCAACTGAAGAGATCAAATACTTGAAGAATTCAGAAATAATGCTAAATCTCTAAACTTTACATATTTTTTCCCTTCACTTTTCCAAAGTATACAAGGAATAAGTGCCACTATTGTCAGTTAAATAACTGTCAGGTCTGAGTTTCCATGTGGATGAAGCACTAAGTGCCATAGCAAACAGAGCAGACAGGCCTTCTGCAGGAAATATCATACAGGGAAAGGAGGAGCAGACTTCCTTTGAAGTGCAATACTTCAGGGAAATATCTGTTTAAGACTCTTAAAACAGCCTTTCTTTTGGGACTGTCCCGTGCATACAGTGGAATATGAAACTTACAGATAACTGAATTATGGATACTTCCACTACTCTTAGTTGTAGCTCGAAGTCATATTAAAACAATTTAATGTGTTACTTCATAACACCAGATCACAGTTCCCAATTTGTTTCAAGCAGGGAACAGCATGGCCTTGTTCTACTCACATTGCACATCAAGTTGCTTAGGGGAAGCCAGTCCTCCTGCAAACCCATACCTGTCTTGATTCTTCTGACACTGTCAGCTGACTCACACACACTCTATCAACAGTATGGGCTCACAAACAATTATTTCAGCAGCCTCCGCTTGCTGTAATTCCATTGGTATTCACTCTGATCCTGCAGGCTAGATATGCTCCAAAATGTTGGTACTACCTGGTGGAGAAGAACTGGCGAAAGAGTAGAATCATATGGGTTGGAAAGGACCTCTGAGATCATTAAGTCCAACCCTTATCTGGTTTCATGAGCCATCAGCTAGGGAAGCATATAGATTCAGTATCTAGCACTGGAAAACCACTCCAACATCTGTATGGTGGCTAAATCCTTAGGAATAATTCTTGCTGACTCATGAGCTAACATGACATAATGTCTTGAGTAATGGCTCGGACCATAGTGGCTGAGAAAGCAAAGGGTGTAATCAAGTGCTGATTATGGTCCACAGGGTAAGTTTCTCGCCTTTTCATGCCCGAAGTGAGTACTGTGTGATGTCTGAACCTACCTGTTAAAGTCTTCTTTAAGGTCAGCATTATTAACAGTCTTCTTTAAGGTCAGCATCATGGTTTTCTGGGAACTGCAAAGATCCAGTGGGATGTTTAGCTCATAGCAATTTATGACCATTCAATGGGAACAGAAAGTCTTCATAGTCATAACCTTTAAGAAGATCCTTCTTCGGGAAAAATGATTGTTGTTATCTCTGATTAACTACCATTCTGGATTGTCTTCAACTACTATAATGTTTGAATGATCCCTTGCGAGGTTTTAGCCCAAATCAGAACTCACACACAGTGCATATGAGTTAGCGTGGGTGAGAGATCACTTGCAACAGACGGTCTGGATATGGACACCTGGTTTCAAAGGGCAAAAGTGCTAAGATATATGGAAGCTACAAGACTGTAGCTGTTGGCCACAGGTCCAGAGAATGGGCCCAGTAATTATAATTGATTAGTGTGATTGTAGCCCAACTGTCTATGGAGTTGTGCAGCACCACGCACAGTGTGGAAAACCATGTGTTTTCCTGTCCAACAAAATACTGTCATTTGAAGTCAGGGTTGAGAGGGACAAGGAGGGAGGGAAATGAGGAAGTTAAGGGAAACAGAGAACAGTGGAGTCATAATATAGTGCAGGGAATGGTTTATGGTCACACAGCGTAAGGAATGTTTGTACTTAAACCCCGCTACCAGACTTCCCCTGCTTGCATACCTCACTGTTTTTACATATGATTTCCTGCAACATGAGTGTGCTCCAGGCAGGGGCACCTAGCCAAAATGTTCACTGAGCTCTGCTCCTGTGTCTCTTGTGGCTGTGAGGGGCCTTCACAGGGACTCTTAACAGGGCAACGAGGTAGACTACAACAACACTTGTAGGTACATGAGAAGGCCTCCAGAAACCAAAGATAATGTATCATTTTTCTCCTATCTACATGTCTGGTCTCCTTTAAGACCTTGAGGCGGTCATGGTGAGAAAAAGCTGAGTTTGTTAAGAAGCAATAGGTACATCAATGTTCCCAGTGCTGGCGTTCAGTATGAAGGTGTGGGTGTGCAGATTGGACTCCCCTGGGTGCACAAAGTCAGATCACACAGTCAGGACTTTTCACCCACCCTCATGGTACTTAACACCATGAAACCCTAAATTTGGTGTCAAGAGTAGTTAGTGGTGATGGTTCGTGAATCCAGCCTTATGGTTTCTCCTACATGTAGTACCGTCTGGATTTCCTTGCACCTTTCCCAAGCTCATGTTACTTTGACCAGCATTGAAAGGGGATCACTAGAGGAGACAGGGCAGCTCCTGCAGTAACAAACTCCTTGTCAAGGAAGGTAAGTATCCTCCAGGAGTAGCTAATGCCGGTCCTATCAGATATAAAGGAGGCAGAGGAGAGAGCAGTGTGTCATGCTTCATCTCTAGACAGCTTTGCGCTTCTCAAGGTTTCTGTCAATGAACATCAGAGAATATTATATCATGATGTAGAGAAGGTACAGATTCCCCCAAACTTTTTTTGCCATACTTTTTTTATGTCATATATATTCTGCAGCCAAGCACAGGGATACATTTGACACTGAAATGCTCGCCCCATAGACAAAATCTGAGACTGCTTTTGCACTATACTTCCTTTCCTGTTATACAGAATAACGTTTACAAACCAGCAAGACAAAGAGCTGATGCAATTACCAGTGTAACAATACACTTCAGAGTGTCTGTGTTTCCCTCATCTTGTCTCTCTGGGATTGTCTTGACTGGTAAGTGCTGTTATTTCTTATAAAACACCCAGGGAAATTCCAGTTCCTACGGTCTTTCTCAGTGTGACTATTTATGGATAACTTCTTTTCTTCCAGACAATCGTTCAGTTTATAGGGACTGATTATGTTATAAAAATGCTGTACAGTTTTTAAAACATATCTTTTCATACTGGGCTTCATAACGTAACACTTACTAAAGAATTTTGAACCTGAAATCTTGCTTTTATGTATGATATCCTATAACATATTTTAGTCTAATTATTAATTACTCTGCAGAACCAAATGAAAGCTTAGTAATTAAGGGATTTCATTCAGATGTCATATTTTAGACATCTAATTTATGTGCTTCTGCGTGTAATTTCAGAAGATTCTGGTTTTGGAGGCAGACACAGCTTAAAAAACTGTGCTGCACTTTACAGCTCCTGAGCTGTAGTGACCCAACACTTCATGAAACCATGGTGTTAAATAGATCACAGGGCAACCTGTGAAAAAAAGGGGGAGTACTTATATTTAACCTGGATAATTTCACCTGTTCGATTGCTTCATAACCTTGTAAATTGAAGTAGTAAATGTTAGTTCAGCTGGTGCAGCAGTATGGCATGAAGGTTAGGAGCTTCTTAATCCAGGCTTTCCACAAAACACGTGTCTTGTAAAGTATTACAAAAGACTTAAACTCATTCTCTCAATTCCCCCATTTTTCAGTTGACCATGATAAACATTATTGGAGGATTCAGAGCACAAGTAAAATTTGGCTACTTTCTAAAGGAAGCTTTTTCAGTTCATTGGAGTTTTAGGAAGCCTAGGAAGAAAGGGATACTATAAAATCACCTGGCTAGAGCATCTATAAGATACCTGAGTTTTAGGTCCCTAATGAATACTTTAAAATAGATACACACATTCCTTATGCTGTCAATAGAGAAAGCCAAACAATAGCTACTATTTATGTTTAGAGATACAGGATGTCATTATGAGGGCTGCAAAAACTTGTGTCTCTTTCCAATAGTTGGTCAGAGATATAATATTTTCCCTAAGTTACTCTTTAGACACCTAAAATTCTCATACGAATTACAGACTATGTGTCCCCACTATAATGTTACTTTGTCATCTAAACTGAGTGCTGACAGTATAACTATCTCCTGTGAATGCTGCCGAGGACATTAACTGGGAATAATAAAGCAGTATCCTGAAATCTTCATTTTTTGTCAGCTAAGTAACAGCACTGCTCCAGAAGTCTTTCACTCTTCATTTTGCTGCAGCAGCTTTCTGTTCCCTTTTCTCCCAAAAGAATGATGTATAGGGATTTAGTGTGGCAGAGTGAGTGGCCCCAGAGAGCTATATTCTGTACAGTCATGTGACAGTCATGCTGTGTAAAGGAAAAGTCTAATCATTTTTCCTCTGGACATCTGAAGCATTCACTGAAAATACAGATAAAAGCTTGCAGAATTGAACCCTAATGAGTTCATGCAATGGAACTAAAAAGGATGTTATCACAACATATTTTTAAACAGTATAAATATTTTTCTTTCTCAAGTGAAATGTGCTGTTGAACCTATGTGCAAAAATCATCCCCCATCAGCTCTGTACACAATCATTCACAGAAACCTATGAAATGAAATAGAGCTCTTTTTTGGGCAATTTCAGTGTCAGGGAAGAATGCAGGAAGGGTGGAACACCAGCTCTCTGATGGAGTAATTTTAGATTTTATTGTAATGCCTGCCAGTGAATATTCCACATGCAGAGATTACTAAAGCAAACTGTGAAAGGCCACAGCCTGCCCTGTAACCCTAAAAGGATGTTGAGCTTGGCTCTCTTCCAGGGTAGCAGGATGTGTGGCCTGGATTAGAGCAGGAATATTCCTAACATTCATTGCTTTTTAATGATGTCATGCTTGCTAGTATTGCAAGTCCTTTATGCTTTCCTCTGTAAAAGCTTTTCTAATACTACTGAAACTTCCTGATGAGGAAAAATTTCAAAATAAGGTTATAAGTATCACATCCATGCAGTGATAAAAGCACAGAACTGCTAAAATACATAGTTTATGGAAAGAGTAACTCAGCCTTGATGATTGTATTGTTATTACATATGTTTGTCAAATACTGTAAAATGAAGTCAACAATAAGTGGTTATTTGTACATTCCTGATTTTATCAATAGAAAACTTTACATTTGAAGGGTCTTGTTTTGCTCTACTTTATACTGTATCTAAACACACAACCCAGTATTGAATAAAGTGAACATTTTTTTGATATTGAAATAATTTTATTTCAGGGAATATGTAATCATTACATTACAAAATTAAATATGAATATTCATATTTCACACATGAAAACTACTTCTTAACATGATATATGAATTTGGAAATCACACAATCATTAATTGTATTATAAATTATGATTGTGTTATTAATTATAATTGTGTTGATTAATTATCAATTGCTCATAGCCAATTGCAATCATTGGCTGCACAGGAGAAAAAAGAGGAGGGTGGAAGCATGTCCCTCTCTGCTGCCCCCTTAAAATATGATCAACATCAGTTTCAACTGAGTGTAATCAGGTAGCTCTTTAGCGGGAAGATGGGAGCATTTTAATAAATCAATCCATTACCTCTGCCTTAAAAAAAAATCCTATAGCAGCAAATACCTATTTTGTGCAGCAAATAGAAAGAGATTCAGGAAATTTCCCTTGCTCAGGTCATAGAAATGAATCATGACAGTCAACAAGAAGCAGGATAACTATGTGCATCAGTACAGGCCAGGAATATTGGCCCTGCTGTGAATGACCCTGGCGTTATGGAAAGTGGCATAGTGGATATAGCCAACAATCTGCTCTATCATAGGGCAAACTGCTTATTTGGCTACAGCTGTAGGAGTGTGGCTAGTCAATAGACGGAACTTAGTATCCCCAACTGGCCATGAGTGCTGGGGCTACACTTGGAATTCTGTGTTGAATTTTGGGGCACCTAGTTCAAAAAAGTTGTTCAGAAATGACATGGTCCAGCAGACAGCTACTATTATAACTGAGGACCTGTGACTAAAACCTGAAGAAGTTTGTTTCCTTAAGTCTGGCAAGAATGGAAGCCGAAGCAACCTAATCCAAGCTTACAATCTGAAGTAGCAAATATAGAATCATAGAATCGATTGGGTTGGAAAAGACCTCCAAGATCATCAAGTCCAACCCTTGATCCATCTCCAGCCTGTTTACTACATCATAGCACTAAGGGCCACGTCCAATCTCAGTTTAAAAACCTCCAGGGATGGTGAATCCACCACTTCTCGGGGCAGGCCATT
>JAWWLV010000121.1:102928846-102952767 GCA_035041135.1 Platyrinchus mystaceus | reverse complement strand
CCGTGTCCCCTTGTCCTATTGCTGGCTGCCTGGGAGAAGAGACCAACCCCCACCTGGCTATAACCTCCCTTCAGGTATTTGTAGAGAGTGATGAGGTCACCTCTAAGGTTTCTCTTCTCCAGACTAAACAACCCCAGCTCCCTCAGCCCCTCCCCATAGGACTTGTGCTCAAGTCCCTTCACCAGTCTGGTTGCTCTTCTCTGGACCCGCTCCAGCACCTCAATTGAATTGAGGGGCCCCTGGAATTGAGGGGCCCAGAACTGAACACAATTCTCAAGGTGTGGCCTCACCAATGCAGAGTACAGGGGAAGGATCACTTCCCTTGTCCTGCTGGCCACACGATTTTTGATACAGGCCAGGATACTATTGGCTTTCTTGGCCATTTGGACACACTGCTGGCTCATGTTCAGCTTCCTGTCAATCAGTACCCCCAGGTCCCTTTCTGCCTGGCTGCTTTTCAACCACTCTGTCCCCAGCCCATAGCGCTGCAGGGGGTTGTTGTGGCCAAAGTGCAGGACCCGGCACTTGGCCTTACTGAACTTCATCCCATTGGAGTCAGCCCATCTCTCCAGTCTATCCAGGTCCCTCTGCAGAGCTCTCCTGCCTTCTGGCAGGTCGACACTCCCTCCCAACTTGGTGTCATCAGCAAATTTGCTGATGATGGTCTCAATCCTGTCATCTAAATCATCAATAAAGATGTTAAACAGGACTGGTCCCAGCACTGACCCCTGGGGAACACCACTAGTGACTGGCTGCCAGCTGGATGCAGCCCTGTTCACCAGCACTCTTTGGGCCTGACCATCCAGCCAGTTTTCAACCCAGCAGAGAGTGCACCTGTCCAAGCCATGATGGAGCCAAACCTTTCTTGGGGGCAGCAGATGGTAAAACAAGGCACACAATCTACACACTGCCCAAGCTGTGCATTAGGGAAAACTTCTTCACTTGAACAGGTCAGAGAGATAAGTTCTCTGTCTTTACAGTTTTCCAAGACTCAGCTGGACAAATCCAGGGCTAACCTGACCCAACATGGTGACTAACTCTGCTGTGAGAGGGAAAGGGAGAGAGGCTGGAGCAGACCTTCAGCTGCCAGTCTTAACCAGCTTGTCAGCTATCCTGTGACCTGCCTACAGCGTCAGATCTGCAGTCCTTATCGTCCTCTCCTTGGGCAGTATCCAGTAACAGATGCTCTGCGGGACAACATAGAAACCTTGATACAGATAGTTATAGAGCAATTTGCTTCAAGCTAAAAGTTTATTGTAAGCATAATGAATTTCTAAGAATTAATTGCAAACGTAGTTTGTAGCAGGAATGTCAAGACATAAAAAACGCTTTTAGCAGCCTCCTTTCATTTTAAACACACAAGCATTCCAGGCCAAGTGTTTCCAGGAAAAAAAAGCCTTTAAACCTGAAATCCTGGTCTTAAACTCCCCACCAGGAGTAGGAGTTCCGATTCAGCTGATTCATGTTAAAGAAAAGACAAAGGCTTCCATTACAATCCAGCCCTTAAGGAGCAGTTAGTAGCAATTAGAAAATTATTGCCACATCACAATCCTAGAACTATGCCCTGAGGGAAAAGCTTTTTGACAGAGGACCACCATTCCTCTGATCTTGCTGCCAGAAGGGGTAAGCACTGCTCTCCAATTCACATAGGAGAAAATTGGTCTGGCCGATGAACGGCAAATTTTTGTACTTAAAGTCTCACACCTGCCTATCCGTGTAGTCAGATATTTAAAAATTTGTTCACATAATGCCACTCTGGAACACAATGATTTCAGGAAAGTTCTTGGAACTAATAAAACTTTCCTCTGTATTTCTCATGGCTCATGAAGATTTAGGAAGTGGTTTAGTAAATATCACAGCCAAATTCTACCACTGATTCTAGATATACACATTTGTAAAAACTGTAGGTGAAAGTAGACTTGGCCACTAAGAGGGGTAGCATAGACATGTTTCTAATTGTAGCTCAGAGAAACTCAGATCTAAACCAAATTATTCACACTTTAATACCCCACAGTAAAAAACCTCTTAGTTTGGTTCATGACAATCTTATTTTTCTCATTTTAAAACCTGGTTTGGTTTTTTTTAAATATTTGTGTTCATCTAATTGCAACTAAAGTGTATTAAATATTAAACACTAAACATTTTAATGTTTAATCAGTTCTGATATTGAGCACAGAAAGTCTCTTCACAGTAGTCCTGTGTTTCTCCATGCCTCTTATTTGTATGTCCTTAAGTATATCTGCATTTAAAATACTGTTTCAAAAGTAGATATGACTGAATTATTATCAATCTGCTCTAAATAGCATTTTATCCTATTCACAAATTGCTCAAGGTCTCACAGTTCAGATTTATAGGGGGGCTTCTGACAAGAACAGTGACACTAATGTTACAAACAGTAAAGCTGAATGTCAGGAGTTTCTTTCCAAAATAACATCTTGACATATTTTCAGCTGAAAGAAATAGCTGTATTTCTCTTGAGCTGAATGGTCATTTAGGAGACACTGTCAGTGGCCAATGTTGCCAATACTTTGATGCAATTAACTTACATATGCTCACTCCAGGTAACTACTGCTTTATTAGCCAAATAACATTGCTGATGTGAAATGACACCTTTGGCCAATGTCAAGTATTCTTCTACAGAATATTCCCAGTAAAACTTGAAATAAGTGCTTCACAGCCAGTTGCTTAGGAGGACAGAAAACATTATAGAAGCAAATTTTGTCCTTTAGTGCAATATTTGTCTGCTTTCAGTAACTGTTTTTAACTGTATTCTGAATGGAGGAAGCAGGGCAGAGCAATTGAGAAATGAAAAACATATTTTACATGCAGAAAAAAACCTCAATGAAGCCTTTCTGTATTTCTAGTCATAAATACATTTTAAAGACTCAACTACAAAATTGTGTTGGTAAAAGGAAGCTGACACACATGACAAGCAAAACTGATATTTTTGTGTGTTCTTTTGCTTTCTGCCTCTTTACTGATCAGTAGGATGTACTGTCATGCACTTCTATCCAGCATCCATTCAAAGAAGAAAAATAAATGTTGCAACTGCAAGTGGAGTCCTATTTCCACATGCTTCTGTAATCCCAAGGACAAATGTTCATTAAGGTATTCTTTATTCTTGTTTTCACTACAGAACCACTAAAAATTTAGCACCAGTGACTGTTTCCAGAGCTGGAATGGCTCAAGATTGGAGTAGAAAGAGTGGAAGATATAATTTTTAAAGACTAGCAGACTGCGTGGTTGTGGCAGTGTCTGTCTGTATTATGTCTGGCACTAATACATTATATTAATCATTCACCTTCATAATCACCAAATTCACTATCCTTTGTTTTCTCTATGCACTTCTAATGGACTTTTTTTCAATTATACATCTTCTGTTTATCCATATGACCAAATAGGTTTTGAACTGAAATGCATGAACTTCTTAAGGCAAATAGACTTTAATTCAGATATATATGTTTATATCAGAAAACAGACTTAACTACAGTTGGGATTATTGTAGGCCAGGCAGCTGGTTTGATGCATATTTATGCAGTGTGAGAACTGCAAAACCAGTTCCAGACTCAGTGGAATCTTAAACCTTTCTGCACTTTACTTGTGCACGAAACCCCAGGAGCACTGCTGTATGGAAGAGCCTGCATTAGGCAGTTGTGAATAATCTGTACAGTTGATATTGCTATAGATTAATGCAAAACAGCTTCTTTCTTGTCATTCATTCCTCATCTGCACCCTTCTGCTCTCTCTTCTCCCCAGTCTGAGCATCTATCTGATCCACAAGCCAATGCTGTGCTGCTCTATAGCTTCTTCCTGTAGCCTGTGGCCTTCACATGCACATCCAGGTATAAATCTCTATATTTTGCACATTTGTGTCTTTCTCTTCTCAGTCATCTCTGTGCTTTTTATGGGTAGATGAGAGGTAGAAGCCTTGTATAGACAGGCTAGAAGCCTGTTATATATTTGGAAATCAAAAGTTCAGTCAGTAACAGTAATGTAGCCATCTTCTCCATGGGCACATTGACACTGGATCCAAATATCTGTCCTGCCTCATTTGCATCTGCCATCATGGAATTAAATTATTCAGTAAGGTCTCAGTACCCAGAGTCAGCATTGTTGAAAGAGTGGAAAAATTGTGTTGCAGTGCAGCCTTCCACAGACCTCTTCCAGGATCCACTTGGTACATACAGCATCTTCAGAACTATTCAATCACTGCCATCAGGGGGTACTGCTGACCTGGGATGGCTCCTCATGGCAGAAGAATTTAGTTTCCCCACATCTTCTGAGAAGTGTGACTGCTTTGAGGCCCCACAACTGTTATCCATCACAGTCTGGATGTGGACACTAGTGTTTGCATTCAGATCCTGAAGCCACTTTTGTTTTGCAATTAATCAATGTTTTAAGGGCAAAAAAAATGGGGGAAAAAAAAAAAAGAAAGAAAAAAGTAGAAACCTTTAAACACAGCCCAGCAATGAACTCATGACCTACAAGAATCTGTAGTCCATTAGCAATCAGTGACCCATCAAGTTCTCTGCTCTACAGTCCTCATTACCTCACAGTTAATTGAACTCATGCAACATGACATTTATTTATTAATTTACTTGAAAAGAAAAGGACATTAGGACTATTTTAAAATGAGACTAACTCAGTTATTCTAAGAACCTCATCTTTCAAAGGCTGTCATTTAAAACTGAATAATATAATTATTTGTAATTATCCTTGTAATTTTGTGTTCTCTAAAGGAAATCTCATTGATTGCCTTATACATGTCTTATAAGAAGTTTTTCACCTGTTTTGACATCTGAAGTTTTTCTCTGGACACAGAAAAAGTACTCATCCAAGAAACTTCACTTAAAAGTAAAAATGGGCTACACAGGGATCTGTTCCATGCCCCTGTGTTCTCCAGCTCAAACTTCTTCCTGAATGTGAAGATTAACCTTAAAACAACAGTATAGCTCTTTGCCCTCTTCCCTCCCTGAAAAGGAAACTGTCACTTCCAACTATTTCAGAATGTTAATTCTGTAAAACAGCCATGCTGCAACTCTGCAACAATGCTGAGTTTATTCTGGGTGGCTTTGGAATTGCCTCTGACTCCTGCTCATTTCCCAATAATTGCTGATAATTACACTACTCAAAACAGAATGAAACACAACAGACCCTCTCAAAGCTGTAGAAACAAAGTTTGTCCAGAAACTGACCTTCCCGTTTGGAGGTGAGAGGAAGTGTGCATGGAATTATATAGGCATGATGAGTTGCTTTCTAACTCATTTTGATAGAAATCAACAAGCATAGGCAGGAGGAAAACCAAGGCAGTAGCTTTAAGGTGCCCCAGGCAGCACATTACGTGCGGGCCTAGGTTTATTCAGTGGCTTTAGGAGCTGTCAATGCTCTGTCTCGCCTTTTATCTTAATATACTGCAACAATGGCAATGATAAACAACATACATTTAATATAAACCCTTCTTTGCTTGTTTATAGAAAGAGTTTCTTTGGTCAGTGTATAAATGTCTTTGAGGTTTTTTTAAGCCTCATTGCCAGAGGAAAAAAGGGGGAAAATAAAAGGCTGCTGTGGGAGCTGCCAAGTCTTATAGAGCAAAACAGTTTTTATGGGATTTCTCCGTTTTCTGAAGATTGGTTTTACAGCATGTTTCAGCAAGACATTCAAAATCACACCCATCCTAAGTTTCAATCATCCTCATTTAAATCACCTTGGCAGAAGCGAAGGCCTTGTAACTGCTTTCGAACTGCAGTGTAAGAATTTTGGCAGAAAAAGGCCTTGGATTTGTGATGTTGCGTTCATATCCATGTAAGAGCTGAGGCACAAAAGAGCCTTGGAGCTATGATGCTGCATTCATGCACGTGCAGGCAGCAGTGGGCCTTGTAGCTCTGACACTTGGGCACACGCTCTGACGCTGTGAGTTCCTTCAGCGCAAGAAGTGACGGGCAGAGGGGCCTTGGATTTCAGACAGCAGACACAGAGCAGTGTTTCTGTGCATCATACACATGCAAAAGTATTCTGTGAGACACTGGGGTCCCACAGCTCCCTCAGACATTTAAAAAGCAAATCAAAATCTCTTCTTGTAAGAAGGCTGTGTGGATAACTTTGAGATACTGCTGTACCACCTTTAAAGGCAATAGAAAGCAAGCAACTGAATTCCTTAGCTTTTCAAAAATAGCCTCACAGCTGGTTAGATTAATTTGTTTCTTTTTGGCATTCCTTCCCTGGAGGCAGTAAGCATGATCAGCTGCTGTCCACTGGAAGCACTATAGAAACAGATCTATTAACATTGTTATTATTATTTATCATTCATAAATACCAACAATGTGTTAGATCACTGTTTGTCATACTAAGAGCAGATGGTTTATTAGGAGGTTACATTCTGGACTTCCAGAGATACTGCATCTGATTTACCAACCCCATCACTCCCTCAAATGCTATGGAATAATTGATGAATACTGGAGTCAGCATTGTCAGAATTGTTAGAATTTTATTGTGTCCCACAATGGCTGAGCAATGTTTTGGAAGACTAAAGGAGCCTGTAATTGGTAACGATATATGGTGCTTAGTGATCTGCTAAAGAAAGGAGAGAATAACAAACAGGAATCACATTTGATCTGCCAGCACTGTCCACCAGAAAGAACAATAAAACAATTAGAAATAAATCATAGGAAAAGAAGCAAAGATGTCTTCTCCACAAATTATATTTGCTGAGTATGAGATGCATGGCATGGGTTCCCAAATTATCACTTGTGAACCAAGAGCCGGACTTTTCTCACCTAACTTAAATAGATTTATGCTTCTTTCTTAGTCTATAGCTAGAAATAGGCATTTCAATCCACCAGGCATATGGACTGAATTTTACAGTAACACATTTTCCCTCTTAGACTGTTACTTGACTGTATGAATCCACCTGTAAGTTCGCATAGTTCAAAATCTGAATTTAGATGACGAATTCTCTGATACTGATAAACCTCATTTTAGGTGACTTTGAATATTTTCAGAGAAGAACTACAAGATAACAACAGTGGCAAAAACAAGTTCATGCATTGAAGGAATATTCAAGAATAAGTGCAGGGCTGGCCTTCTAAAGCCAACCATACTCCCTGTGAAAAGTTCATGGAAACTTGAGCTGCTGGAGTCAGTTGTGATCAGATGTATTTGGGGACCAGTGAAATGATTCAAGGTTAGACTGAAGGCTGCTTGAGAGGTCTCTATTACTTTGTTGCTGTATTGGTTTCTTGTTTCTAATTTTTTTCTCTCTTTCGACTTTCAATTAAGAAACTTACTTGAGAGAGGGACAATTTGTGTAGCTGCATTCAATGGGTTTTGAAAACCAGGTGAAACAGATGAACAGTGTGTAAAGAAATGGTTGTGGTTAAAAACTTAAAACAATGAAAAACACACAGTTATGTGTAGAATATTAGCCATAATTAGCTTCAATGCAGAAGTAATAATTTTGACATTCTTGTGAAACAACCTGCCATGCTGTGGTTTTACGCTATAATTTTAAAGGTTTAAAAAAAAACCCCACTTGAATGTTTTAATTGGATAAATAGATTTTCAGTCTTTAACAGTTTCCATTTTCCTCATGACTAAGTTGTTACAATGAAGACTTGACAGAAATCTTTAAAATATACACAAATTACTAACTTATCTGAGATTGACTTTCACTTTAGAGGGCCAGAAGAGGAGAAAAAAACTTCTCATTTTCAGGATTGTCAGAAATGAAGGCCCAATCCACAGGAAAATAAGACACAAGAAGTTAACCTATTTAGGCAGACAGCAGTGAGCAGGAGCGCACTGTGTTTGGTAGTATCATGTCAACCTGGGCAATATACTTTTATTAAGCTGAAGAATGTTTTTTAGGGAAGAAATAATCGGATGGTTTTGCCATTGGCAATAATGGAGAAGTAATCACAGAAAAATATTATCTTGCATGGATCAGTGATAGAGTTGAAATGAGAATTTAACAATGATGTGCCTCTCCATCACAAATTGACTCCTTATTTTCATTTTTTGGAGTAGCTATACAGAAGTGGGATGCTTTAAGCTGGACTAATAGCAATGTAAATATTGTATATAAGGATGTAAACTGATGCAAAGTAGCACAGTGCATTTAATTTCTTAGAGAGGAATAAGTAAGCTGTGTTTCCCAGGAGGAGTTTGGCATGAGGAAGTACAACTCTACAAAAGAGAAAGGGGCAGAAACTGAAGTCATCCTGATGAAATGGGCACAGCAGCTACACTGAAATCTCCTGCACAGGTGCTGAAGGGAAGAGCCCAGTCACGGGGTGCCAATGATGAGGCAGACAGGGAGGACGTTTCTAGAGAACAGGAGGTCTCAACACTGGGAAACATAATGGGGAAATATGCTCTAATGCAGAAGAGTAGCAGGAAATAGGATGTTTTGAGGGAAACAGAGGAAGGAAACTGAGAGGTAGAGAAACAAGTGATGGGAAAGAAAGGAAGAAAGCAAATGAGGAAGAGATGACATTACAAAGCAACATTATTAACTATTATGAGATCTGGGTTTTTTGGCAGCTGAAGAAAAAGGTGGATTTTTTTGGTCATTCCTGATCTTACAGTTCCTTTTAAGTAACTGCTAAAACTACTGCAGGAATGTAAAAATGGGAGTTTCCTAAGACATTCTTTTAATTAATTAGTAATTGAATTTGAGAAACCACTGTGAAACTCTTATATTCAGTATTCTGAGGAGGGCTTCTGAAGTAATTTTAGACAAATGAAGTAGGCTTATACTTGTATTTCATACCAATGCATTATTTCCTTGCAATTACTGTTGCCGTACACTACACAGAGATACATAGCTTTATGATAATGTCAAATACTTGAGATAAATAAATAAGATGCAAATTTAGGGGTTTTTTTCTTTTCTTAAAACAGAATTTGCCACCCAAGACTTGCCTAAAAAGTTAAACCATGACCAAAATAATTCACTGGGTTTAACTGGAAGCAGTTTAAAATTTCAAAAACACCCTAGTCGATAACTTTAAGAGACCTAAAACAAGATGATATGTCTGTGGCATACACACACAGAGCAGGGATGTCAGCTTACTCCTTTCTTTAAAATAAGAAAGAGTAACATTCTGACATTGCTTACCTATCCAGGACACAATACCCCACTCATCAGTGCTGCACTGAGTGACTCACAGAGCATGTGCTCCTCTGGCTGAAGTGCAATGGCTCAGATGTTGCATCTACTTCACAGTTTCTTTGCCTCCTCCAGGATGTGTGCACATGTGTATACAAAAAACACACCAGGACAAAATATCAAACCATCATATTGAATCATTCCTGCTCTTTTCTTACGGAGTTGAACATCCTGACACACTGTAAACTCAGCTGAATGTATGTCAGGGCACAGCAATCTGTTTCTCCTAAGCATTGACATTTTGCTATGAACTCCCTAACCATATCAGTAGAAACTGGAAAAGGGTTTCCAGGCTGTTTTCCTTTTTATTTTTCTGATCACTTGGGAAAACTTTACTTGGTATCCTTATTAGCTATTGATTAAGAAAGTAGAGTCATACTGACTTCTCACATACTTCAGGATTAAAGGCTTTAGTCTGTAGTCTTATAAGTTAGAAGTTTATTACACTTATTTACCCATAAAAATTTAATAAATGTGACCATGAAACACAAGTTGGGACAAATTTGCTCTCAGAGGTACTAGTATTACTTTATTATTGCTAAGACGTGTCTAAGGACAACATTTTTCTCCATAGTGTCAAGTGGTTTTGACAGCCCAAAAACACATACAAAGGATGAGAGAAACCTTTATACACTGTAAATATCCTTACTCTGTTTTGTGGTAATAATGCATCATAAAAGTATATATGACCTGGCCATCTCAGCTTCCCTCCAGTTTTATTAGCTTTCTTTTAACTATTTAATGTTAATACAACTTCAAAGGTGGAACTTTGAGCAACTGAGCTCAGCTTCATGCATAGAGCTCTGTATTTCAATTAGTGATGGGCTGTCTCAAAAGGGTCAGGTTTCTGTTTAAGACACAGGACTAGAAGAAACCACCATCACAGGCAAACATATTGCTTATAGTCTGTTCATAAATACTTTATTTATTCATTTTGAACCAAGTTTAGAAATTATCTCTTACTATTCCACTCTGAAAGACATCCTAGAACCCTATTTCTCTGCTCACTCATCAGTTTTCTCATGTTATCCTGTCTAAACATACTTTGTGATCAGTGCCGCTCACTTCTTGTAAAATCAGCTAAGCCCAGGCTTTAGAAGTCTCCTTTCTTCACAATGTTTAACATACTAAAGTATAAACTCCTGGAAATAGTCATACTGCTCCAAAGAAAAAGATAAAAAAAAATCTTCTTTTTTATGAGTTGAACAAAAGATGCACAGAGACAGGGGATGTAGAGAGAAAATATAAAGGGCAAGTATAGACTGATCCTGCTTTGCAAATATTTCTCAGTTTCTGGCAACCAGCATTTTAAGTTGAAGTTGGAAGCAACTTATAGACCACGGTGATTAATAGCCCCTCTGCTATGAATCTGTTTAGTCCTTTGTGAATCCAGTGATAATTTTAGCTTCCACAACATCCTGTGGCAATGAATTCCACAAAGTAATTATGTACTGTAAGGAAAAGTACATCTTTTGTTTGTTTTAAAGGTTCTGGTCACCCCTAGCTCTTCTTTTAAAAGTGACAGTGGACAGTGACTCCCTAAAAAACTTTTACATATCTTTTCCTATTTCACAAATGCCAATCAAACAGACACAAATCTACAGACAGTAGATATAACCCATTTACAGACAGACAGCAGGATAGACCCCATTTTCAAGCATGTATTTTCAAAGCTGATTGGTTTTACTTTTCCCTCCTATAGATGCCAAAATAAGTCCAATCCACCTTGTCATCTCACAGAATCACTAAAACAATGCATTGTACTCGGAAGTGATTATTGTAACACCCATCACCACACAATAGATATTTATCCAGATTCTTTCTTGTTCTTTCCTGTTTCTTAGTATTTTCTTAATAATACTAACATTTTTTCAATGTCATGAGCTACTGAGCAGAAGTTTTCAGGGAACCATGTAGATGCACTTATTAAGATCTCTTTCCTGCATAGGAATGGCTACCTTAGATTCCAATGTTCTGCACATATAGCTAACTGTTAATCAGCTAATAATTCTGCAAGAACACCTTTCCTCTGATCCAATAACAGCTTAAATTTCTTTGAGAGTCTTCAGTCCATGTCAAAATCTTTTAGAAATTTTAAGCATTCTGTATCAGGGTCTTCATATGTTCATTAACTTCCCTCTACAAAAATCTTTCTGAAGCTTTCCAGCTATACAGGAGTAAGATACAGCCTGCTTAAATCCTATGTTTAAACTGTAATTCTCAAACAGCAAGTCAGTTTTTAACTTTTCCCTTAATGCTAAAGAACTATTCCAACTGAACAGGAAAGTTCCTTGAGTGCTTCACTTCGGTCACATTTGCATGGCCAGAAGGGCAGGTCCCTGTTGGTTGTACCTATGCCACACCTGCAGACCTGTCACAGTCGAGATTGATGGTACCTTTCACATAGACTAGCTGACAATTACTCACCCAGGGTGCAGACAAACGGAGTATGTGGCATCCTGTAGTCATGAGAGGGACAGAGCCTATGCTCCAGGTTCATGCATCAACCACTAGATGATGCCGTATCCTGGGCACAAATACACATCAGTCCTTTCACCTTTCTTAAACTCCCTTTGTATAAACATGTATATAAGACTCTTGGGTTGAAGAGAGCAAGAAAGAAGGAAAACAGCTAGTGCTAGTGCTAAGTAAAGGTAGGAGACTTGGGATTCCCTGTGACCTTTTGATGATCTCAGCCTTACCTTATTTTTGAAATAAATTCAAGGTCTTTACTGTCTTCTTTAAAATAAGTTCTCTGTCTCCTCAGTCATAATTTCCTGCTCTTGTTCCCTATAAAGTATGAGAGGTTAGTGCTTTCTGGATGAAATCATACTGATGCATTATGCAAGGATATTATGGCTTCCTTATCTGTACTGAGAAGTAGCCACCCTTCCTATAAGCAAGACAATCCATGTGGTCTGGTCATCTGCATTACCAAAACTTTATATCAATCAATCTTGGTTTAAATACTGAGGGGAAAAAATAATCTACATTTTTATTTGAACCTCATTTCTTTCCTCACTTCATAGGAAGTTTACCTCTCTTTTTTCCTGCTCATATGTCTGAGAAGCTTTGTATTATTTGTTTTAACTTCCTTTGTAATGACAAGCTGAACTAGACTTCTGGCAAGAGTTTTGGACTTTATTCTTAAATTTCCTGTTCTCCAAGATGTATCTGTCATGATTTTTCCATTCCTTATAGAGTCTTATTATTCCTAAATAACTCTTATGTGATTTTTTAAATTTCAATTATAAATGGAGCCTTTCCTGTTGGTTTTGAATCTTATTTAAAATTCTTCCCATCCTTAAAAATTTCTGAAGTTTAGATAAATCAGATTGAAAGAAATTTCAGTTATCTTCACATTTCAGTTCCCGATTTCTGCAGATGTGTTGACCTCACTCATTAGGTCTCCTAATTTCTCCTATTTGTCCTTTCATACAGGAACCTAGAACTATTTTTCTATTTATTCTTCAGTGTAATTTATTGGAATAATCTTAATGTTCCTTCATTAAAATTATTTTCTATAGCCAGGTCTTCTATAACATCCTTGATTTAGAAAAGGAGATCAAAATTAGATTTATTGTCTATATAGTCATGAAACCAGTAAGATGTAAAGCTATCTACTAATACATCCAGGAACAACTGAGTTCTACCATTAGTTACTAAAATTTTTTCATTAGTTGAATTGTTGAGAAATTCCTCATTTGTTACTCATTTTATAGCTGGGAGATTTTCTCACAGTGACACATTTCCCAGTAGTATTAATCATTGTAACAATTTCAAGACATTTCTGTATCCATAACCAATTTTGATCCTGGAATCTGTAGCAGATTCTTAGTACCACCTCTACAGAAGATGATTTAGAGAACTTTTAAAGAAATTTTGATCTAAATTGAGTGTTTGTGAGTTGTTCTTTAGCTATACTGCTTCATTCAGGTGGAATACCAATCCACTGCTTTTAACTTTATTTCTGTCCCTCCCAAAGGAATTACATTACATGCAAGTTTTTCTCAGAATCATTCCCTTCTGTATCAGAGACCTCAAATAAGATTATGCATAAAGTTAAAATTCCATATTTTTTTTGTTAAGACTTTCCTTTACATTTTACATGTAATTTTCAGAAAGATTAAAAAAAAATCAATAAAATTAAAAGTTAAAATTAGTTTTTAAATTGATTGTTGTAATGTTCAACTTATTTAATGAGAACTGCCTGAACACAAGTAGTGTAGTCTCAGCTAATTATCTTGACTCCTACAGCTGTAGCCACTTCTAGATAGAATTCATTCCTGATAAGAAAAACATCAAACATAACAGGATTAAAACTGTCTGGAGATGTTGATTTCTTTCTGCTAAGTGTAGAAGGAAGCTAAGTGATCAGGATTACACCAACTTTTAGGGGAAAATATAGTTCAAGAGTTTCTCCCTTTGTGTTCTTATATGTTCACAAAAAAAAAAAAAGGTATATTTGTGTCTTAAATTATGTTTTAAGACTGTAATACACAGTGATCTATCAGGCTACTGATTGGAATCACATGTGTGTTAGTATCATAATCAACTCTTCATTTTTCAGATATAACATAATTGTATCAGAATTAGAGAATCAAAAGGACTAAAACTGCAAAATAAAATATATTTTTCTGGACATAATTCCAAATGTCTTTCTTTCACAAGGAAACACACGTGACAGCCATTGTTTTCTCCATCAAGTACAATACATGTGTCTATTTTTTACATTTTGATTCATAATAAACTCATGGCAATGAGGAACTTAACTAAGCAACAATAACTGATGGGGAGTGTGTCTGTTACAGGACCTATGTTTTATTACAGAATGTTTGCAAAAAAAAAAAATCCCTTTGTTCAGGTAGTTGCAGCCTCTGTGTTTTTAACAGTTTATTATCATATGGCTTCAAACAAATAAGATTTTCTTATATAATTTTCTATTCTTTCATGTTCTTCTCCCTTTTCATGCCTTGCATCTTCATCTGCTGCTTTCTAATTGCTAGGGAAGGCAGACAAGATGCTCCATTGGGAACAGATGGCTTTCTGGAAATCTACCAACAAGGACTACTCCTGGAATAGATTTCATCTGCAGGCCCCACACAGAGGTAATATATGATACCTACAAATAGATAGTGCTCCAAAGGCTAAGGAAGCAAAAAAATGTATCCTGCTGGAGTTCTTAAGCCTATTATGACCACAATTGCCAACAGAAGAGCAGGCATAAAAATGAATCCTATATATAGCATCCAATTCTGGAAGTTAATTTTCTTTACTTCCATATCAGTCCCTACAATAGGGACAGCTATGACTAAAACATTGTTTCTAAAAGGCTGTGTTTTACTTCTCCATGGTAGATTAAATACAAAATTTAATATCAGCTCTAATGCTATCCTACTTTACAAAAATTGAGATGGCAGATAATATATGAAATAAATGTTAAAGTTTCACAGAAGTAAGAATAAAAAATATAGCAACAAATATGTTAGATTACAGTGAATGTGAAGAATTGTCTTTGTCGATGTTATGTCTTTCTCTTCTGTGTTTTGCATCTTTACTTTCTTTCATCACAGACAGGAGAGTTACAATTTGTAGCATTTCATAAAATACATATTTGTTTTGGTTTGGTTTTCTTCAATCCAAAATAAAATTTATGATAACCATATTGTATATGGCTGTTCTATGTGTCTGGAAAGTATTATTCTGAGATTATGAATGGGTCTATAAAGCTGGGAGATCCAAGACAGAGTGTTTATGGTAAAAAAATACAAACTACAAATAGTAAAGTGAGAACAGTACTCTGTAACCTCAGTATTATAACCTCAGTCTTGACATAATATGTGGGTTACTTATTGTTCCTGTTCACAAAGCAAAATGAATATTAGAGAACTTCATTTTTTATTTTTTTTGAAACAAAAATAGTGTGTTCTGGTTTTGTTTGGCTATGAATAAGTGTTAGTGAAAAGGAATCCTAAAAATTCAAATACTAGAATGTAAGTACCAGAAAGAAAGTAACAAAGTTACCAGTTAGTAGTTTTTAACAATTTGGACATGCTACCATTTTCAGGAGGAAAAATGGCTTGACTGCTTTTTACTCAAGTGAATTAGGTTTAGCAATGTTATCATGACTTTTGGATACTTGAAAAGGTTCCTTTTTATTATAAAGAGAATCACAGAACCAATTAGGTTGGAAAAGACCTCTGAGATCCCCAAGTCCAACCTTTGACCAAACACCACCGTGTCAATTAGACCGTGGCACTAAGTCCAGTCTTCCCTAAAACCCCTTCAGTGGCAGTTACTCCACCACCTCCCTGGGCAGCCCGTTCCAATGCTCAGCAACTCTTTAAGTGAAGAAATTCTTCCTAATGTCCAACCTGAGCCTCCCCTGGTACAGTCTGAGGCCATTTCCTATCGCTGGTTGCCTGGGAGAAGTTGTAGAGGTCTCCCTGAGCCTCCTCTTCTCCAGGCTAAACATCCCCAGCTCCCACAGTACATGTGCTCCTGACCATTCACCATCTTCTGGACATTCTCCAGCACCTCAATGTCCTTCAGTTGAGGGGCCCAGAACTGGACACAGTATTCGAAGGGCATTTTCATCAGTGCCAAGTACAGGGGAAGTATCACTTCCCTAGTTCTGCTGGCCACACTATTGATGATACAAACCAGGACACCATTGGCCTTCTTGGACATCTGGATACACTGCTGGCTCATGTTCAGCCACTGTCAACCAGCACTCCCAGGTCCTTTTCCACTGGGCAGCTTTCCAGCCACTCTGGCTCTGCCTGTAGTGTTGCAGGGAGTTGTTAAGCCAAAGTGCAGGAACCAGTTGACCTTGTTGAACTTCATACAATTGACCTCAGCCCATCGATCCAGCCTGTCCAAATCCCTCCGCAGAACCTTCTTACCCTCCAGCAGATCAACACTCCCACCCAACTTGGTGTCATCTGTGAACTAACTGAGGGTACCGTCAAACCCCTCATCCAGACCATCAATAAAGATATTAAACAGAACTGGGCCCAACACTGATCCCTGGGGGACACCACTAGTGACCGGCCACCAACTGGATGCAGCCCCGTTCACCACCACTCTCTGGGCCCGGCCCTTCAGCCAGCTCTTAACCCAGCACAGAGTGACCCTGTCCAAGCCAGGGGCTGCCAGCTTTTCCAGGAGTATACTATGGGAGACGGTGTCAAAGGCTTTGCTGAAGTCCAGGTAGACACATCCACAGCCTTCCCCTCAACCACTAGGAAGGTAACCTGGTCATAAAAGGAGATCAGGTTGGTCAGGTAAGAAGACTGTAAAGAACACTTGTAAACAAAATCTCAATTTAGATGCATGTTAACTAAAAGAAAAAAAAGAAAGAAAGGACAGAAGGGGACAACTTTTTTCTAGAGGCAGAAAAAGTTGTCATATCAAGGAGAAGTGGCAAACATGGAATACTAATTATTAGAATGCTTCTCTTTTCTTACTAGTATAAACTAGAAGCCACTATTTAGACTATAAAGGGGATTAACTAAAGAAATCTCATAGGGGGAAAGGAATATCTTCGGTTTTTGAGGCAATCATTGAACATTTTTTACATACATGCTACTTGATTAAAGCTCATTTTCTTTTTGAGATAAAAAGCTGTTAACCAAGGGGGAAGATGCCACGCTCTACAGGTAAGCCACATGCACAAATTCCATTACTTCTTTTCTGGATACAGTACAGAGACAGATCTTCAGGTGCAAACAAGGAGACCTTGGCACAGCTGAGATGGTTTGATTTACCTTGTGTCAGCGGCCAACTGCCCCAGGGAGCTGTTAGTATGGCCAAGGCAGGGCTTCCTTGTTCACACTCTCTTTTTGTTGGCTGGACGTCATGGCCATAAGCAAATTTTTTTGAGAGTGTCATGATGCAAAGTGCAGGGGAGCAGTGGACTCACAATGACAAAATCAATAAAGACTATTGCAGGTTAGCCTAGTCCCAGGTACTGGGTATGAAATTCACTTTCTTAGTCCAGCTGAATGGTTTCTTCTACCTTGAAAGAGCTGTACAGTACAGTAAAAGAGCTTCTCTGCTGCTCCAGGGCTTGACATGACCACTGCAGCTTGGTCACATGAGCTTCTGCAGCATGAGAAAAGCAGCAGCAAAATATCCACAACAAAGTGACAGTCAATGAGCACATTTTCCATAAGCAGTCCTGCATCCAGCACAATCCCCCACCATCTAGTTAGAACACCCTGCCTGGGAGCACATGCTGTGATAACTATCATACGAATCAATTAATTATGTAGCTGGATGCCCAACATCTTTGTGAGACCTGCTTGAGGGTTGCATACCAGGGCTTCAGAAATTTGAAAGGACTTATAATATTTTGTATCTGTTAAAATTGTTTAGGTAAACAGAAAAGCATGTCAACAAGGACTTTTCTGACAAAATGTACTTGTCTGGAGTGCACCCCATCCTTATCTAGGTGACTAGCAGGGATCAGATCAATTGCACTGTAAGAGTCTGAAATTACTAGAAACAATGTTCATTAACTTCAGTCTGACTCTGAACTGTATGAATAATGGTAATAACCATTATTATTTATATGCTTATACTCTGCAGATTGTAATATCCCACCTGACCCCCATGTGTACAAGTAGAGACTTTACAATCTTAGAATAAGTTAATGAACAGTACAGTGCATAACTGAAAAGAAAATAAAATATTCCTAGTGAGATCTGATCACAATGAACCATATAAAGCCATTACAGGTCACCAGTAGCTTTTACACTGTCAAGACTGTTGCTGCAGAAATAAGGGAAGGGCTTGAAGGAAGATGTTTAACTGTTTTGGCAAACACTCTGGGGCAGGGAGAGTAGGAATGACTTTTCCATTGATGTCACTGAGTGAAAAACATTTTTTGTAAGTGTGGTTCCATTTCTATGCACCTCAGAGAAATGTTCAGAGTGCACTAATAATTTAGCTAAAAGATCTGAAATTCTCTTGACATCTGGAATTCTCCTGTGAATGTTTATTTACTAGATGTACTAGATCAGAATGTAAAGCGGTATCTCATAATCGACAGAGGTATAATTCCCTGTGGATCATTGTATTAGTCTGTCTCATAAAGACATCATCAAATACATTAGAGATCTCCCAATAAGAGAAGGGCTATTCACTTTCTCAGACAGTCCTTCCACTGCTTTTTCCAAGGTGGTAAGGTCTGGGGGTGGAAAGTGTAATTTTTCACAGACAGCTTTAGCTACAAAGCTGTATCAGCTGAGGCTTTTGTCGGAGAATTTCTCGCTTGATCAGTCATGACTTTCAGCTCTGTTGACCTCAGGTGTGTTTGACTCACCAGTCTAGAGGTAAAAAGCTCTTCCTAGGAATTCATTTCTCCAATGAGAATATCATCTTGAAACTGAAGCAAGATTGTTACAGCATTTACCAGATGCTTAACTATCTCTGTCAGGAAAAATAGATTGATGTTGTTCCATTTCCTTTTATTATAGCTTCTGACATCAGAGGAAGTGGAATCTTTGCTCTTAACTCTTGGCCAGCAAGAGGAACACAGCCTTGATTACAGTAATTAAAATTCAATGCAATAATTACAGTTAATGTGCATTAATTTGGGCATGTTAAGCTACTAAATATATGTGAGATATATTCTTGTAACTGGCAATATCAAGGGCAACATATTTAGCAGTGTCACAGATTCTGTTAAGCAGAAACTGTGATCTGAATAACTGAGAATGATGTAGTAATTTTGTCAGTGACGGGGAATTTTTTCTTGATAATGCTATCTTTCTGGAAGTCTTTATGCTTCCAATCTAGGTTAAGAATTCTGATTTCCAGCTACTCAGAGTTGCTAATTCTGAGTCCAAGCCATTGCCTGTTAAGGAGGAGCTAGATACAGAAGTGATTGGAAGAAGATCTTAAAGGTTTTCCTGAGTTTCAGCTTTTAGGGGTCATAACTTTTAAGTTTAAGTTCAATAATGAAGTTTCTATAGTTTCACAGGTTTTACAGAATATTCTGAGTTTTGACATCTCAGCTCAGATTAGTCTGAAATATTAGTCTGAGATTCGTGTTGGTCAGATTCAAGAAGAGTTTTTGTTTTCTAATAGCACATTGTCCAGGCTTTGAAATGCATGCATTTAATCTGCAACATTTATTAATATTCTGCTGTATTTACTATGAAAAATACCTGATGTAATACAATTGTTGGAATGACATTCCAGAATATACATGCAGTCATTTAGAGCATTTGAAAGTTTTTTAGCGGCAACTATAAGGCACTGTAACAGAAAAACAAATGCACTATCTAATTAATCACTCAATATTGATGGAATAATTAACAGGTAAGTTGACAGGAAAAAATCAAGCTTCCTGGAACCTGGTTACCTTCATCTACATAGTAAATTTCATCTATTCTCCATCTATTATAGCAGAAAATTATCAAAAGCTATCACCTTCAACTTTAAATGGATACTATAATTTGAAACAACTTATTGTGAGTGCTACCATGTAAATTTTAGGAATGAATATGCATAAAGTTAATCAAACATACGTTCTGTAGTCAAACTGGTAAAATAGTTCAGTTCCTTTTAGAAAAGAAACAAAAAATGAAAATTGCTTTTATTTCCCACAGAATTATTCAAATGAGGATAAACACGATCTATTTGGTTAACTTTTCTGCTAAGATTACTCCAACAATTATTTTCAAGTATGGATTTAAATTAACTGAGGCCAGATTGTCCTTTGCACACCTTAGAGATGCACAGCATGCTTCCAACAGTTTATATAGCCAATGGCCCATTCCTTGATTTGCAGTGAATCATACTAATCTCCCCTATCACAGAATTATTTTTATTTCATGAAAAAAAATGTAGGTTTTTCATATCAGATCATAGACAGAAATCTAATCATGCAAAGGTAGGGTTCATTTGTATTAGTATGTCTGACACGGGTGTTATCTGCACACCACAGCATATGACTGACCACGTGAGACACATGATTCAAATTTTCTCCAGTTTAATTAATTTTGTTAAATAAGGTGATATTTCTGTCACATGATAAGAAGCAGGTGGTATCACATATTTGAATTACTCTGTAAGGATCTATCCTAAGGTGCAGCACTGCAGGGTTACCTCATCATTCTATAGCAAATTAATCTTTGCAATTAAATTAACCTTTTTCAAAATTCATCCAAGATTTGCCTTTTTCCATGTCCACTGAAAGTGTTAGTCTCCTTGGTTATTTCTGGTATTTAGAATTCTCTTCAGTATTTACTCCTAAGATACATATGGAGAGCTAGGAAATATCTTTTCAGTTACTCTGTGCCAAGCAGCTATATTCCACTTGTAAGAGCTTTCCATCTGAAATAACACGTTCATCTTCACAGCTGTTTATGCTTTTCCTCTTTGATCTTCCTTTGTTTGTTTACAGCTTTCTCTTATTTTAGAGCCTATATTATACACTCCTTACTACTCCAGAGAAAAAAAAAAATATCTCCAATTTCTATTACCCCTTATTTAAGTCATGCTGAGTTATTTTGCTGTAAAAAGTATTAATATAAACATCCTATTTGATTTGCCAACTTATAGATCTACAGGTCTACAAAGGAGCCATATAAATAAGGTAAGTTAATTTCAAGTAGGCAATAGGACTCTGTAGTTAGAAGAAAGCTGAGTAAAAGGGAAAGCTCTGACTTAAAGTTTTTATGCTAAATCATTCTTACACATAGTCATTCCTATATATGCTCTGCTCTCCAGTCAGATTTGGAGAGTTTTAAGAAAATTAACTCTGGGATAAAATCAAATGTGTAGGCTTTTTTGTTTTATCACTAGTCTACAACAAGTTAATGTAAGTCAGAACTGAAAAAAACGAGTCTGACTGCTTGAATTCCTAAATGTCCTGAAGCAAGATTATTTTGAGAATTTACAAACCAATTCATGGTTACTGCAAAGGACAGTTGAAATTGGCATATATTGTGTTTGTAATAAGAATTCCACACAATCCTCTATCTCAATGCAGCATGAAATGTTTATTTGTAGTAGCTACAAAATGCAATATTTCTATGTATCTTCTTTCTGAAATAATCTAAAGAACACACTCTCCTATTATTTTGGTTTTCAGCTTTGTTCCCTAAGATTTCAAATGTAAACAACTTTAATTAACTGTCAATTTTAAAAGATGTTGCCACTATTTATCAATATGATTTAAAAAATAATACGAAGAAAAATTGTGTTGCAATAATTTTAAAAATTTAGATAAGTTGTTCATAATACCAAAAATGAAGTTTTGATAGGTATTCAATAGTTTTGCTCTCAGTCTTATTTAAGCAGATGCATTATAACTTCCTTTGGCACTTCATAGCTATTCTCAACAAGAACTCATAACAGTCTTTCATCTACAGGAAGTCAAACAAGGTTGGATGAATGAAATAATATTTTTCATGAAAACGTATCAACTATTTCTCTATCTACAAACATCATTTATTGTTTTATAAACTATATGAATGTTTCAAAAATTCAGTTAGGATCCTGAAATGGAGTAAATCAGTCTTTTGTGAAAAGGGAATGTGCCAAAAAGAAAATGGGGCTGGAAACTATTTAAACATAAACCAGAAAAAAAGTAATTTTTAAAACAGAGAAGGAACAAATTTATTGCACTTAAGTTGAAATTATTTATCTCTCTTTTCTGGATATAAATATCATCAGTTTTTACTGTCTGAGAAATAATAATTTTTCTGCTTTTATGTTTATAATTATAGTTTATGATTATATGGTTAAAAAAGTCAAAATATTAATAATGTATAAAAAAATTAGAACTTACTGAATGAAATTGAAACAAAACAATTAAACCAAAACCAACCAACCAACCAACCTACAACAACAAAAATCAAAAATACCCACGTTGCTACATTCTGGTCAGGTCTTTGATTCCCTGTGTCAGGAGTCTCTCTTATTAAAAGTATCACAAAATCATAGAATATTCTGAATTGGAAGGGACCGACAAAGACCATCAAAGTCCAACTCATGGCCTTGCACAGGACCATCCCCAAGAGTCACACCATGTGATGGGAGCATTATCCAAATGCTTCTTGAACTCTGTCAGGCTTGGTGCTGTGATAACTTCATTGGGGAACCTGTTCCAGTGCCCAGCCACCCTCTGGGTGAAGAACTTTTTCCTAATATCCAACATAAACCTCCCATGACACAACTTCTTACCATTCCCTCAGGTCCTATCACTGGTCATCAGAGAGAAGAAATCAGTACCTGCCCCTCAGCTTCCCCTCCTGAAGAAGTTGTAGACAGCTGTCTCCCTTCAGTCTCCTCCAGCCTGAACAAGCCAAGTGATTTCAGACACTCATCTTAAGGCTTTCCCTCCTGATCCTTCACTATCCTCAGGGCCCTCCCTTGGAAATCCTCTAAGAGCTTAATACCTTTTTTATATTTTTGTGCCCAAAACTGCCACAATATTCAAGGTGAGGTTGCACCAGAGCAGAGCAAGACAATCCTCTCCCTTGACCGGCTGGCAATGATTTGCCTGATGCCCCTCAGGACACGGTTGGTCCTCCTGGCTGCCAGGAGGACACTGCTGACTCATCTTCAACTTGCCATCAACCAGCACCCCCAGGTCCCTTTCCATGACAATGCTTTCCAATATCTCATTCCCCATTCTGTACAAACATCCAGCGTTGCCCCATCCCAAGTGTGGAATCTAGCACTGGTTCTTATTAAACTTCATATAGTTGGTGATTGCCCATCTCTTTAGTTTGTCAAGGTCTCTCTGCAAGGCTCCTCTGCCTTTGAGGGAGTCAACAGCTCCTCCCAATTTTTTATCATGTGCATCCAAGTTGTTTATGAATACATGGAAGAGCACTGGGCCTATGATGGAGGCCTAAGGAACCCCATTAGTGACAGGTCGCCAGCCAAATGTAACCAGATTTCTGTAAACCTTAGTGCCTGACACATGAGCCAATTTCTCACCCATCACCTCTTGTGTTTATCTAGCTGTGCGCTGGACATTTTGTCCAGCAGGATCCTGCAAGAGACAGTATCAAAAGCTTTACTGAAGTGCAAAAATTTACATCAACTGGCTTCCCTTGATCAACTAGATAGGTTACCTTGTCATAAAAGGAAATCAGATTTGACAAGCAGGACTTTCTCTCATGAAGCCGTGCTGGCTGTGACTGATGACTGCATTGTCCTTCAGGTGTTTTTCAATACCTCACAGAATAATCTTCTCCATAATTTTAACAGGGACAAAACTGAGACTGACAGGCCTGTAGTTTCCAGAATTAGCTTTCCTGACCTTTTTGAAAATTGTAAAAACAAGTAGGGGGAACGTTTCCAGCTACAAAGATCCTAGGAAACACTGAAAGAAAACATTGTGCCTAAAAAAAAGAGACTTTTTTTTTTTTTTGTTATTAGGGGTCTAAACATCATACTTTCTCTAGGAAACCCCTTCAAAGATTCCAAGACAAGGATAACTCTGACAAGTCACTCAGATGTACCTACAATGCTGACTGACTGTCTTTTAAGGGTTTGGAGCAGGGGCCCTCAAACTTTTTAAACAGGGGGCCGATTCACTGTCCCTTAGACACTGTCGGGGGCTGGACTACAGTTTGGAAAAAAATGAATTTTATTCCTTGAACACAGACACTGAATTCTGGCATATCAAAGACAAACAGCTCTTTCTTTGCACTCCATGAAAAAATAATCAGAAGTCCACTTTTCTTGGAATACCCTGCACTCGGAGTCAATTTTTCTTTTTTTTGAC
>JAWWLV010000121.1:102892490-102928746 GCA_035041135.1 Platyrinchus mystaceus | reverse complement strand
GCCTGGGAGCTGGAGGGAGGGAGGGAGAGACAGGGGAGCCGCCCACCTCGCTGATGCCGCCACCCCCCTCCTCAGCCCGGCCGTGCAGTCCGGAAAGGGTGGCCAGAAGGGACTGAAGGAACTTTGCCGCACCGGGGCTCTGGCGATTCACCCGAGTTGATGGGAGGTGGAGAGGGGGGCGGGGGGTTCTGTAAATACCGGCGGGCCGGATTGAGGACCCTGGGGGGCCATATCTGGCCTGCAGTCCATAGTTTGAGGACCCTTGGTTTGGAGACTTCAAGCTGTGCGTGGATGGATCAGTAATGCCTGAACACCTGGGACTGAGCTCAGTGCTATTCGCAGTTTCTCGTTCTCTGTGTCTCATTAGAAGTAGGACAGAATTTCTGTCTGACTCACCTGTATCTGAAATCAAATCAATTAGCATGCGTAAAGTATTCTGAGAACATCAGCCAATAAATTGCACAGGAAATAAAGTACCCACATTAAAATTGTCAAACATTTCAAGTATCTGGAAGTCTCTTTGGAAGTTAGTTAACTAAGTTGAAAGGAAGATTCTATATGGTAAAAATCTACAATCAAAATAAACAGACAGCCTTTGTTATACAGCAGTACCTAATTTTGGTTTACAGACATATTCTGTTGTAGCTGATAATAAGCCATGAAGTGCAAATGGGAATGGAAATGAAGTGCTAAATGATGAATTACACCACCTCAATTACACATTAGAAAAAACATCCTTTATCTGGGCTGTTAGTGCCAAGAATATTACTTAATACAGCAGTAGGGGTGGAAGGGAAATGGGGAAAAAATGCAGTGTAAGTACAGCATTATTCAATATCAAATGCAATGTGTAGACAGGGTATTCTTTTGTATCAGTTGTTCTGAGTACACATTTGCATTATTCTCCAGATTCTTTTAAGATATTTTTGCAGAAAAAGTTTCATGAAAGATTGTGCTTGATTTATTCCATATTTTCCTTTTGATCATCAATAAAAATCTTTAAACCAGATGGAAAGAAGAGGTAACCAATACCATAGTCTCAAAATAAGTACTCAGATGCTGATCTGGTTGAACACTTAACCATATGTTTAGTTTCAAATATGTGTGTCCCACTTTTATATTTTGTGCTTAAAGTTAAGCATATATCCACATGCTTTGTTTATCAAAGCTGAACTGAGCAACACTGAGGCATAATACACACATAATACTTAGCCCTCTAAACCACTTAACAATAGTCCTAACTATTGTAGTCTAACTAGTAGCAAAAAAAGAGAAAAGAAAAAAAAAAGTAGAATCATAGAATCCTTTAGGGTAGGAAAAAAATTCTAAGATCATTAAACTCAACCATTAAGCCAGCACTGCTAAGTCCATCACTAAGCAGAATCACCCAGAATCACAGAATATTCTCATTTGGAAGGGACTCACAAGGATCATTGAGTTCAACTCTTAAATGAATGGCCCATACAGGGATCAAACCCACAACCTTGGTGATATCAGCACCATTCTCTAACCAACTACCACATCTACATCACATTATGTCTTTTAAATACCTCCAGGGATGGTGACTTCACCATTTCCCTAGGCAGCCTGTTCTAATGTTTGACAACCCTTGCTGCAAAGAAATTTTCCTTAATATCCAATCTAAACCTTCCCTGACACAACTTGAGGCCATTTCCTCTTATCTCATATTTTTTTACTTGAGAGGATAGGCTGACCTCCCCCTCCCTACAACCTTCTTTCGGGTAACTGTAGAGAGCAACGATGTCCCACCTGAGCTTCCTTTTCTCCTGGATAAACAATCCCAGCTCCGTTCATCTGCTCCTCATCAGACTTATACTCCAGACCCTTCCACCAGCTCCACTGTCCTTTTCTGGACACGCTCCAACAGCTCAATGTCTTTCTTGTACTAAGGGGCCTCAGTACTTGAGGTGTGGCCTCACCAGTGCCAAGTACAGCAGCACGATCGCTGCCCTGGTCCTGCTGGCCACACTGTTGCTGATACAAGCCAGGATGCCACTGGCCTACTTGTACACCTGGGAACACTCTGGCTCATGTTCAACCAGCCAAAAAATATCAAAGAGGTCAGGTATTGTCAGCCAGACTGTGGATATCAGTCGAACTATTTCAAAGGGCTTTCCATGGTGCAACCAATTATCATTATGTAAATAAAATATAATAATAAAAAAATATAATCTCGGTCTAAGTTTGTTACTGGCTCCACTGAGCTCACAGGGGGATCATGGAGTAAAAAAAAATTAGTCACATAAGCCATCAGGTATTAAAGGGAACACAGACAGGGAGCAGTTCTGGAGGAGTAAGTGCCTTTGTTACTGTGCCGCAAGTGAGGGTTGACCACTTTGCAAACCATCTTGTTGCTTTGCTTTCCTTTCATCTGCGGCCCACAGCCAAGGCTTTTGAGGAACTCAAACCGGGAACGCGGCCAACTGCTACAAAGGTTGTTACATGGTTTCCGAATTATGTTCTTGGGTAAGGCAGATGTTTAAAATACAGCATGAGAAACACTAAAATAAGAATGACCAGTAAAGCAAGTAACTACAACAGCACATTCCCCAGAATAGATTTTATCCTTCATGTATGTTTGGCAGCTGGTCTCAGAGTGTTGTAATAAATGAAGGGAAAAAAAAAAAAAAGGAACAGTTTAAAAAGACTCCTCGAGAAAATGCCAGGAACTATTCTTCTTATTGTCCCATATTTTTCCAATTGCTCATTATTTAATCATAGCACTTTTACGGCATCTATTGTTACATTTCCTTACAGGTAGAAAGAGAACATAGAGTCTTTATCTATAATTGCATTTATTTTAAACTGAGAGAATCACAAAACCAGGAAGAACAAAACTAAAGGCTTGCAATATTTAAGAAGTATGGAACAAAACATAACATGAGCTGGATGAAAGCAGAAAACAATTTCTTATTAATCTAGCTTTTTATGAAAATGAAAAATACACATAGCTCCTACTTCTTCAACTGAAGCATTTGTGAAATGTCACACTTGCCGTAGGGAGGTTCTCCAAAATCTTCATGCAGCCAATGCTCTTTACCTCAAGCTTTATGAAGACTATTGTAGCTGGAGGCAGCATTATGTTCTCTGAATTCCTGTAGTTTGTACTGACATTAAGAAATCAAAGATTTGCCTGATTTTTTACAGACAGACATGCACTTGTTGGAGTTATTCTAGAGGCATTATGTTAGACTGCCAAGGACAATTAGACTCAAAATACTTGCATATAATATTTGTGATGCGAACATACATATACAAAACTCTCACACAAACCCAGTATCCTATAAAACAAAGGAAAAGCTTGAGAAATTGCCTGTTCTGTTTTCATCAGATCTGTATTTGGCTAAACATAGTCATCATACTTTTTATGCATCTAATAATTCAACTGACACCCAAACAACCTGCTTCCATTTCACTTCATGCTTTGGAAATAAGTACCTCCCATACTCTCAGAAAAAAATGGGCAAAATCAGAGCAAAGACAGTGGGGAAACAGAGTTTTGAGACTGAGCAATTTTTCAACTTCTGCTCTGCAGATCTGTTGGTTACAAAGAAAAAGAATCTCACTGCCCATAACCTCCATCCAGATCTGAAGTTCCTGTAAAAAGCAGAGTAGCTACAAAAAGAAGGAATGTTGCAGCAAGCTTCCCCTCATTATTCTCTCCCATGTAAATAACCTGTCCTGCTGATAACCTGTGGATCTTTATTACACATAACCTTCAGGTTACCAGTAGGAAAACACAATACCACTGAGTCATACTACCAACCCCCCACATAACCCTAAATTTCAAGCAGATAATGAAAAAAGGAAATTGCTAAAAAAAAAAAGTCTGTGCTGTGCTACAGGCATGTCACCACTTGGGGTTTGGTGGCTCAGGCCAAGACATTCCATGTCTCTCCTTCAATGGAATTGCCAGGAGGCAGAGAAAATATCCATCCAGACCTGGGTGCTGGGCATTATTCCTGTGTCCAACAGTTCAGCCACAGTATTGAGAATCTACTAAGTATTCTATTGCTTTTGATTTTATCTGCAAAATGTCTAGAGATGATAGCACTGGGGGTACATACTTGCATTGTTGTCAGAGACAGGTATGCCATATTTGGTTTATAAAGCCATAAAAGCATTTATTGAAATAGAAAGGAAAAAAATACTTTTCTTCTTGGTAACATTTGTCTTGATCCTAACAATGAACAACATAGAAAGATACCCTTGAAATGGACAACATTATCTAAAGACCCTGAAGGTGATTAAGGATAAGAATTTGTCTCCTACTGAAGGCAGTGGTATCTCATTATTTTTCCTTCTTCTCTCCCTTCTTCAGAATTTTGGCAAATTACATATTCCCTGCTGTATCTTCTGCTGTCGCTTCTTTTCCCTTGAAATTCCATGCCAAACAGGCCACTATATTTCTGAGGTACTGTACTTTTCAGTTTCATTAATGTGTCTCATGAAGAGATAATGAAACTATTTCTTCATGTTCATTTTTCTTCTGAAGAGAGTGTATGTGAGAAATCTGTTGCAGTGTCAGATCACCGGTAGGAAAAATAGGTTTTTTCTTGTGTTTAAAGAGAATTTTGTGTATTCCAATAGCCTTGAAACCTATTTCTATTCTTTATACCTTCCTGTCAGGCATTTATACACATTGATAAGATCCCCATGAGCCTTCTGTTCTCCACGGTGAACAGTCCCAATGCTGTCATTCTCTCCTCATATGACAGATGCTCCATCCCTTCATCATCTTTGTGGTCCTGCACTGAACTCGCTCCAATAAATCCATGTCTGTCTTATCAGAACCACACGAGTCCAGATGTTTCTCACCAGTATGGAGCAGTGGGGAAAGATTACCTCTCTTGACTTGCTCTCCTCATTCAGTTCACAGTGCTGTTGGGAGACCAGAGTGCTGCAAGAGCACATTGTTGGCTCACACTCAACTTCTTGTCCACCAGAACCTCCAGGACCTTCTTTGCAAACCTGGTTTCCACCTGGATACCCCCCAGTCTATCTTGGTGCTTGGAGTTTTCACAGGACTTTACATTTCCTTTGTTGAACTTGATGAAATTCCTGTCAGCATGTTTCTCAAGCCTGTCAATGCTGCCTGAATGGCAACACACCCTTCTGGGTATATCAAGCATTCCTCCAAGTTTTATATAATCTATAAATTTGTTGATGATAAACTCCATTATCCATCTCCTTAATGAAGATGCCAAACAGCATTGTTCCCATTATCCTCCCTCAGGTCACACCACTGGTGACTGGCCACTGATCACAACCTTTGAGCCTGGCACATCAGACAGTTTTCAGTCTACCTCACTGTCCTTTTATCTAGTCCTGATTAATCAGTTAGTTTATGAGGATCTTCTGAAAAATAGAAGTCTTACTAAAGTGGATGAGCAACATCCACTGCTCTCCCCTCATTTTCTAAGCCATTTCTCTTATTTCAGAAAACTATTGGATCAGTTAGATATGAAAAGTTAGTTAAGAGATCATGTAGTCATTCGTATGTGTGTGTCTATCTGTTCATATATATACATATTTAAAATATATATTGAGACACAAGGAGGTGCAGAAAATACTAAAGACACAAGTCAACTACATGTATCTCATTTTAGAAATCACTTTATGTGGACTGTCCTAATAGGAAGGATGAGGACAAGAGGAAATCTTCACCTCTGCCTCGGCTAGATGTGATAGGCAGGCACTGTTCCAAGGACAAGCTGCCGATGGGATGATTTCCACAAAGCTGCAGTTATGATGTAGTAAAAACATGATCATGACTTTAAGCAGAACACAGTGTATTTGAATCCAAGAAGCAGCATCTTCTCACCTTTTCAAAGAAGCACAGCTGATGTTATAACATGGTCTTTTCCCTGGAAGCAGATAAAACAGTCCTCATGTGGTTTCTCACTGGGAAGGGAACCTCACTTTCCCAGCAGCAGACAGCCTTATAGCCCCGTGCAGCTAATATGGTCTTGCTATTTGTAGGTGTAACTAAACAACTGGATTCTAACTTGACTCCTTGTGTTCTAAAAGTAGGAATGTTTTGGTCTTAAGACCACTGACAATGGTAGAAAAGACTTTATCAGAAATTGAATTTAATATTAAAATAAACAAGGTAAAAGGAAAAAAGAGATAGGAAAAGGGGTTTAGTTAACTAAATCATCTCTACTTAAAGTCCTTCCAAATAAAGTCAGTTGGAACTGTAGAGCATGAAATAAATATGCCTGTACATAGTTTCAAACACCAGCATTTTTGGTTCAACAGAATAATTTCTGGAAGTGTCTCTAACACATCCATAATTTAAAGCATATCTGCTTATAGTATATGTGTCATACAAAAGTGGACGATGGAAAAGTAAAGGGTTAAGGAGAGATTATTGTGTGCCACAAGCAAATGCAGAATAAAGAGAAAAAGTGTGGAGGGAGGTGCAGAAAGACAAGTCTGTGTCTGTCAAAACATGAGAATCAGAAATGATTCGAGTCCAAATTACAAGTCTGTCTGTCATGAGGCATGATAGATTTAAGATACAGGAGAAGGCAAATGACAGTTAAAGAACAAGCTGGAAAGACTGTTGCCAAAAAAGAAAAATCACAGAAAAGTAGCCTGATACAGCCAATCAAAGCAAGAAAGATCTTCTTGGTGAAAAATTGCTTATTGTAAATGAAGGTAAATAACTGTCTAGAGAAGAAACAGACAATGGAACTTAACGAACAGTCTGAACATCACTGTGTGAATCATTATCACTGAATCCATAGCCAACTAGACTGAGGAAAAAGTTCAGAAATTGTCTGAAATATTCTGTGCACCTTGACAGAAATTCATTTTACACATTATAGTTCACTCATGTCTGTGAAGGACAGACTTTTTCTGCTAATTCTCCTGCATATATCACAATTAGCTAGCATTCTTTCAATAAAGTAATACACAGGATAGATATTTGACAGGATGGGATAAGATATCCTAGAAGTTAATTTTCGGTGTGACTAAAAATTTTATATATGGCCTTCCTTATAAAACACTCAGTTTGTCTTTCATCCAGGTTTCAGGCCAGCATGTAAAATAATATTGGCTTTAGAAATAAGTTTGTGGAACAAATACAGAAAAATTAGGCTGAATGTCAAAACTCCATTTCCAATTTAGAACTTGCCAAACCGTCAGAATATTTGTTATTTTCCTTAAAACCTCAGCTGCTAAAATCAAAAGAAAGTAAAAGAATTTAAACTTTTGTTAAAAAAGATGTTTTAGACACCTCAGAGGGTGAATTGCCTGTAATTGTGAAATAAGCAATGTATATTACTCAGAAACCGGAAAGAAAAGAGAAAAAATGCAATAATTCAAAAATATAAAAACAAACAAAGAACCCACACAAGCAAAATCAACCTTAAATGACTTTTAGGGCAAATTCATTATTTTCTGAACCTTACATATGAATTTGGCAACACTTGACACCTGGTGCACTTCAGCAATCAGCTATTAGGTAGAAGTTATTATTTTGAATTGTAAAAAAATATTATTGAGCTCATAAATTTGAATTTGTGTCCCAGTTCAGAATCTAAATTTGGGGGTTTCCAAATCATAGATTTTGCTTTGCATTCACCACTAATTTGTGTTGATGCATAAATAAGATTGAGTGGGAAAGTGGGAGCATGAGGAAGCGAACTCACTGAGTACAATGACAAGTTTTCTATCAGCCCTTTCATTCAGCAGTCAACTAACTTTTTGTACATATAGAGTGCTGAGAAGAGGTAGCAAGGTGACTCCTTGGGGACACGATGAATCAGCTTTTAAGCAATGTGTCTAAGTGTACTTTTTCTTGAAACCTCTCCCCGTTGCCCAGTGTGCCTGAGTGTCTAACCCCAAAGGATGTATTTCCATTCTATCTGAACCACCTGAAGTGCTGAGTATCCTTCAGAGACAGAGCTTCCAGCATTCATATCACCTTGTTGAGTCTTATCTATCTTTGCAGCTGACAAATCAGTAGATAGTGATATTTGCTGAGGTTATATCATAGAGGCAGCAATAAATTCCCAATTCACCCTCAGCTAAAACCTGACTCAGCCAGGCTGCTTTTGTATTTACAGAAAACTAAAGCCATTTAAGAGATGCTCTATTTACATTCGTCAGTAATGGTCTTCCACTGCCTCGGTAACTAGTTCTCCTTTAAGGCACTGGAAGAGCTAGCATCTGTACCAGGTGACTTTTAAAGTTGTACCAATAGTTATCACACATTCACACACAGTATAAAATGAAATACTTGTGCCTAGAATGGTTTCAACTTGCCAATCTGTAACACCTTGCACATAAGGAAATCCTTTAACAATGGAATGAAGTCCAAACTAAACAGAGTGGAATTGTTTTGAAGGATGGCTCATTTCCTACTTCTGGCTCTTTACTGTTGATTATTTAAGCACTCATTTCACTTTATAAATGGAAACTGAATCATCGTTTACCACTGGAAAATTATTGGAAATCAGAGTCCATTCGAGAGACAGAAATGGCTATTTCCTCTCTGAACAGGAAGACTATGCTCAAATGGTCCTTTTGGGAGCTCTGAATGATAAAAAGCCTGTTTCTATCCTCCTTCAAAAAAAACCCTGTGTAGTGTTTTCATATTTCTCTTAGGAAAAAAAGTCAGGATGTCCCTCTCCAAACATGGATGTTAGAGCAGGAAAAAGGAAAGGTGAATATACATTCTCTACTTGTCTAGACAGCATAATGTCTGTTTGCAAACCTGGAATAAGACAGACCCTCTAGATTCTAGCTTTCCTCTTTATAACTTATTAATATTTATTTATTTTCATTGATATACAAAAGAAGACTGGAAAAGGCAAGTACCTGTGACAGTATTTCTGTAAAAACAAATTATTGTAATATGCAATTCCTTTCAACTCATCTAAAAATTCTGACAGTTTCTAAACAGTATAAATACTCCACCCTTTCCCTCTTACACTAGCAGCTGTTCATCTCTAAGAGCTGAAGAAAGCAGAATAATTTCAGTTTGTCTTAAAAAGCAGGTGCAAGATATCTGTGGTAAGTTCTAAAGTCCAGTGACTGTAGAGGAAGATTTTAGAAGTCATCCAAATCTGGCAACCTCAGCGAGCCTGAGAGCGGAGGTAGAAGAGTTGGGTTAGGAAGACTGTGGTTTCTGATAGGATGGACAAAGCAGGTACCAGCCATTTCACAAGTACTGCAGGGCTGCAGCTCAGACTGTTCAAACCCCAGCCATGCCAGTATCATATGAACAGAGAAGTTGTTTTCTGTCACATGAGACACTTGATCAAATACCCATTTTGTATGTTCCAGATGCCTACAGTTGTCTGGACTCCTTATCAGTGGAGAAACATAGGCACTACTTATAGCACAGTTTAATTTCTCTACAATAAGATGTCCCTAATTAGTCAGCTGAATCACATTTCAAAAATATTTTTGCCTTCTTTTCTCTGCAGGGGTCATAGGTTGACTGGCTTAGACATAAACACCCACACTGAAGATTTCTGAAGTTTTTGACTACTTTAATGGCAAACACTTGTCACAGTACTCCAGAAACCCTTTAACGGAATAGAGTAAAGTGCTCACTCAGGACCTTTTCTTCAAAGTAACTTTCTAGTCATCTTGTTCCCAGCCTGTACTATTGCATGGGGTTACTCTATCCCAGATGCTGGATTTTGCGGTTACCTTGATTGAACTTCATGAGGCTCATGTCATCTCATTTCTCCAGCTTCTGGGGTCCCTTTGAATTGTAGTGCTACTGTCCAGAATATTGACTGTTCCTCCCATAGCCTCAGTCTTGCTAAGGGTGTACTCCATTCCAGCACTCCTGTCCCTAGTGAGGATGTTAAAAGGTACTATGTGGTCTCAGTATTGACCCTTGAGGAAACTGGATGCCACTGGGGCTTCACTGATCAAAATTCTTTGAGGCTGGTCATCCAGGTAATTTTCTATGCACTCACAAGTCTATATACCCTGATTGCATCTTGTCCTCTTAGCCATGGAAAAATCTCTGTTCCTCTCCCCTCATCGACAGAGCCATGTGTCTCATTAGAGAAACCAATTAGACTGGTCAGACACAATTGGTAAATGCATGCTGGCTGTTCCCAGTTCTCATGTCCTTCCTATGCCTGAACATGGCTCCCAAAAGGATATGCTTCATCGTGTTTCATCATCTTCCCTACCCAGCTCCAGCCTGGGGCATTGGACACCCCCTGGGGTTGGGGACAGACTGGGACACAGGCTTGTGGGTGGACTTGGCTCAACAGGACACATGGCAAGGCAGGGCTGGGCCTTGGGAAGCTGGAGACCAGCTCTTCTTCATCACTGCTGAGGCCAGAATGGGCTCCTGGGCTGTCAGCAAGGTGAAGGCAACCCTGGAGAGGCTGGTGAGGGACTGTGGAGGTAACTGCACAGGCTCCAAAATCAGGAAACCAGGAGAGAAAATTACAGTTGTATAAGGCCATAGAAAGGGAGAGAATGAGTATCACCCTTTTCAGTGCTTGACAGGAGAGAAGGCTGGGTATACTTTGCAGATCCAGGTAATTTCTGTACTAAGCCACCCTGCCATTGAGAACTTGACCACTCCTCTGGTACTGGTGCAGCTGACATCTCCACAATCTGGATGATCAGGGAGAAGAGTCACCAAGAGAGCTGGTATTCTGCTTATCAGTGCTTCCCACCTGCCCCTAAACAGCTCTCCAGATCACCATCATGCTTTCCACACATGCACACAACTCAGAAAGAAAAGAAAATTATCATTCTAGTTCCCACATCTTTTTTATTCTATTCCCCACTTATAGTGCAGTTCTGTAGAGCAGGTATAAAGAAGCCTCTGTTAAGAGTTTATACAATATTATTCTGACAAGCACCTTGAACTAAGCACTCTGGGCAGCTGTTTGCCTGATTTCCTGAATTTTCTGCCTCCAAAATAAGCTGTATATTCATTTTTGGCTGGTCGAATTCGTTGTTTGATGTAGGAGTAATGGTTTTGATGTAAGAGATACCATAATGTCACAAGAATTAGTAATCAAATTCCTATACCTCATATGCCCTCAGGATAGGGCAAGAAAAATAGTTAGAAAAAAATCTTCAACTGGAATGATGAATCCTCTAAAGGGAGCATTGTGCCCATCTGTAAAACATAATCAGACAAGGAGATGTCCTATAGTCAACGTAAGCTTGATCCTTGTACTTACTGTACAGGTTTTGTCTTAGAGTTAAGTTTCCAGTTAGTAGCTGGTATGAGTCTGTGATTTGTATTTGTGACGAAACTAGTGTTGATAAGATGGGGTTTTATTTATTGCTGAGCAGTGCTCACACAGCACCAAGACCTTTTCTGCTCCTCACCCCACCTCACCAGCAAGGAGGATGGGGGCACAGAAGGATCTGGGAGGGAGCACAGCCGGGACAGCTGACCCCAACCAATACAAGAAATATCCCAGACCATATGGCATCATGCGCAGCATATAGAGCTGGAGAAAGAAGTAGGAAGGGGGGAGACATTTGGAGTGATGGCATTTATCTTCCAAAGTCATTGTTACACGTGATATAGCCCTGCTTTGCTGGGGGTGGCTGAACACCTGCCTGCCCATGGGAAGTGGTGAATAAACTCCTTCTTTTGCTTTGCTCCAGTGTGCAGCTTTTGCTTTACCTATTAAACTGTCTTTATCTCAGCCTACAAGTTTCCTCACTTTTACCCTTCCAATTCTCACCCCCATTCCACAGAGGGAAGAGTGAGTGAGCAGCTGTGTGGGACTGATCTACCTACTGGGGTTAAACAACCATGATTACTAATATCCTGTATTTCCATACCTTCAGCACAGTTCTCAGAGACCCAAGTAACATGGGATACTTGTTATAACATGTGCAGAAGCACTTTTATTGTCTTCTCCCTCCACACCTCCAGTTTAGGAATTTGTTGTCAAATATCAAGGGGATTAGTTTCAAACGTCAAAAGCAGATGTGAAGTTATGAGCAAAGATTTTTTTTTTTTAAGAAATATATAAACCTGCATTTCAAACACCTTGGATAAATAAATATGAATCACTTCAAACTACTCCTGTTTTGCAAAGCTATTTAATATTCTAGACTGTTGGTCTGCAGGCGTCCAAATGGAATGCTAATTATCCACTTTCTTCCCCAGCTAAAAGCTTCACTGAGGCTGACAGAAGGAAAGGCACTAGACTGTTGAACAACAATGCCATGCTTTCAGTGAGAAAGACAACTATAAAATGTTTCCTGCAGCCTAATTCTTCCAGCATCAGCTGATCCTTTACTAGTCCCTACTTGACACCAATTAATCTCTCCTCTGCAGCTTACTGTGCCCCAGGGCCTTTGCTGTTATTCCTTTACTTTATGCCGTATTTAAAATGGAGGTTAGGAAGAACACATAGAGTCTTAAACATAACAGACTAATACATTTAAATTCCTCCTAATCTGATGAGATTTCTTTCATTCCAGTCTTTCATTATCCAGCAAAGGTATTTCCAAGATTGCTAGTTCACTGGAATGTCTCCATCATCTTTTCCTTAAAACAAATATCCCAACTAAATAGCAGAGGCCTGTTTACCACCTACTATCCATCAAGCCCAAGAGACACCAAGGTAATATAATTCATAATTTTTACTGTGCTTGTCAATGAAGAATACTTAGACAAAATTTCTAGAAGGCCAAAATATTTAGGCAGGGTTTGTCAGGATTGATAATATTGATATTGTCCCATATCAATAACTTACATGCATGAAAGGTTTTCTTATTCTCTAGCAAAGCATGTTAAACCTTTTGACAATTTCAACTCATTTCCCTTGGACCATGGTAATCAAAATATAGTTATTATGTTTTTGTTAATTATTAATAACTATCAATACCAACATCCTGCAAGAACACTTTTATTTTATATATTAATTCCCTTGAATGACATACAGGTTAATGTACATGATATAACCCAATCATAATGATATTTTTTCTGCAAAAATATAATATGTATAATGATATATTTTTCTATAAAACAGAAACATGTAGTACAGATTAGGTTTTAAATGTACATTCCAACTATTTGTTAATAAAATTCGTATTTGATGCTTTTGGAGATCATTCTATAAGTAAACTAAGACCAAGTTAATAGCTCAAAGCTATCTCTAATCACTGGAAAGGCAAGTTACTATAGCTCAGCCTTTAGTTGATAAGTACATGAAGTGGACTCCAAGCCAGAGCATGGACTGGTGTTTCCTCTGTCTGGAAAAGTAAAGACTCATTTGAAATGAATCCTTTTATTTCAGTGTCACTGATAAGTACTGAGGCTGCACCTACAAGAATTGCAGTGTTCTGATGTAACAGTTCATTCTCTGAAATAAGGAATTCAATAAGGAATTTTGTCTTCCTTTTTCCTCTTTTACCTAGTCCTGACCTCACACTCCCATTTGGTTCCAGTTCTGAGCTGAGACAAGTCACCAACATTCCAAGAAAAACCCACCAAAAAAACCCCAAAACCAACCAAAAAACAAAACAAAACAGATAATTTTTTATTGGTCTGTGAAATAGAACTGTTTATGTAAGAGTTCAAAAAGTGTCTTGGCCAATACAAAGAACGGCATAGGGTTATGATTCCTGGAACTGGGAAGAAGGGAGGAAAACATCTGAGACAGAGAAGAGAATGACAGCCCTGCCCTTTTGGAAAGTATACTCTATTAGGGCCACACAAGTGTTTGGGAAAACACAGGCTGAGATTGCTCAGGGAAGAGTGGTTCTTCCCTGAGGTTGAATTAGGCAGTTCTCTAAAGTCTCACATCTCTATTTATGTTTTATTTTTTTTTCTTCTTAATTTTCATCTCTTCTGAAAATGCACAGGACAAAGGGTCTGGAGTGACAGTGGCAGGAAGCAGAGTGCAACCCCCTGGTCTCCCTCATTCTCAAAGCCATACAGCTCATCTCAATCTCTCTGCCTGAGTCTCTTCACTCTTCTCTTCTGAATCTTTCTGAACTCTCTAGTTCCATTAGCTGTCTGAGTCCCAAGTACAACAGAAACATCCACTGAGCAACGTTTTAAAATAATCTTTGCCACACGCAGTCTACAGTGGAACATCAGTGTCCATAAGGCTCCTCCTACCAACATGCCCACTTTTCCAAGTCTTTACACTTTCAGACCCAAGTGCTTTTGTCCTCATTTACACTGATTCAGCTCTGCTGATACTGAAAAATAAAGATATTATTTACACTTCATTTGTATGTGCTCAGTATGGAGAATTGGAACAACAGCTGAGAAACTGTGTTTTGTTTCATGGCCAATGTGGCACGTGTAAAACTTGTGGAGCAGCAGCTGAAGGGCTGTGTTTTTGGTTTTGGGACCAATTTGACATCTTTTAGCAATTTTTTTGGGCAGCAATTCAGAAAACTCTGATTATCCCCCCCCTCCGGACACCAATCTGGTATCTCTCTATCTAAGTTTTTCGACACTTTTTGTCTGTGGAAATCAATAAACAAAAGTCTGAAAATAATTTTCCATGCAAAAATAAACTATTATGGAAATTTCTGGTATAATTTTTGGCCAATGTATGACTTTAAAATCCAGGATTTTCATCTTTCATTGCCTATGTTATGGTACATTTATTATACTTTATTTTAAAATTTAATTTCTTTTTCTTTTGAAATATTAATCTTCAGATGGATATGTTCCAGACAAATTTTTAAGTGAGTAATTAGCAAAATTTTCTTACAGAATTTGAAGAATGATTGCTTAGGCTATTGAAAATTTTTTGTAAGGCCTCAGATATTTTTTATGTGCCTGATCCCTTTAATGTAATTTTTATAAACCTGCTATTCATGAAAAGTGACAAATAACCTTGTAACAGGAGTTGTCTGTGCATATAAAGTTAGTGCCTCTCATGATAATCCTCTGAACATTTTTTGTCTCCCAGACACATTTAGGAGATTGAGTATATTGCAGCTTCCATATCTAAAAGCCTTTGTCCAGCAAGAAATCTCATTCTAGGGTAAGATATATTACTTTCACTTATTAGGGACAGAGTTGACAATATCTTTAATTTTACATGGATATCAAATAGTGCTTTATATCATGGTAATAACACCTAATTTTATTTGATGTAGTCTAGACTAAAATGTAACTGAGAAGATGGCAGTGTGCAGGTATGATTTTAAATATTCAGCTTCCCCTAGCTTTCACTTATCAACATGTCTTGTTCTGCATTGTTGCTCTCTGTTCTATTCAATTGATTATCCTGAGTAAAAAGTGACAAAAAGAAAAGAATAATCATTCCAGAATGGACACTTTGCTAGCAAACTTAATTTACTTCAATATCACATATTTGTGAAAGTAGAGTTTAGTTTTTGCTTTGGAAAGACAATATCAAATACATCTTCCTGAAAAAAAAGACCAGTACATCATCTCTAATATTTGACAGTAGCATACTGCAGGAGGAGGATACACTCTTATTACATTAATTTAGTTCCGACATTCATTGTTTGCTCACTGTGATTATACAAAATTCCTTATGAAATGTTAAGATGCAACTTCCCCAGTCCAAGAAGGCTTCCAGAAGTGTCTTTGGGCAGTACAATCATAATAAGTCACCTAATGTGGCACTCTTTATAGATATTAGATACTTCAACTTGTGAAATGAAATAGAAGGCATATCTACATATGATGTTGAATTCTGGCCTTATGAAACAAAAATACCCCTTGAGAACATGATAAATGCATAAGATGTTGAAAAAAAGATGGCAAACATCTCAATATAGCATAATTGTTCTACTCCATAGAAGAACCCAGGTACATGCGGGCTGCAGTTCTTTTCCCCTTTATAAGTTAAACAAGGCCTGAATTTTTTATAAGGGTTGAATCCATTTTAATGTTTCTGGTATGCTTCCTGAACGAACTCCTGTGAAGCAGTAAACACTGTGGCAGCCCAGAGTATGTTATATCTCTGACAACATCTAAGTTTTCTGTGCTCATTCTGAGGTAGCTATCAAGATCTATTTTCAAGATAAAGGATTTAATCTCCTTCCATAAAACTGTTTTCCAGGCAAGATACACTAGCTGCTTTGAAAAAGGGTCTTTGTTTTTTTCTTTCCAGAGAGTTTTCACTTCAACAGATCAGCCCTTGACATCTCAGGTTAAGCTATCTCAGCATAATCACTGATACTACAGGGTTAGCAGGAAACAAAATGAGCACTGTGAAGGTTTCAGGTCAAATATTAATCTACCTGACAGTAGCATGTCTGGAAAGTTTCATCTTCAGCATTCCAATGATGCCTAAATCCTTCCCACCAGCTGGGATGGCACTGATTCCCAAATTATAAGGTAATTTACAATTTAAAATTTACATTTAAAAGTCTGTTTGAAGAAGAGAATTTATTTGCTTCCTGTAACTCTGTATACTTGTTAGTGAGCAAGGGCTGGAAACTGACTGCTATATATTTTTTTCGCTTTCTTAGTTTCCTTTTCCCGCTTCAGAGAAAAGCTAGGTCTCAGATGCAAACTGTTAAAGTCAGTAAAAGATATCATCTCTCTGTTCTGTGGCTGGGAATGGACAAAGCTCATTTAATCTAGGTACATGGCATTTTTCTACGTTGGGGTAAAAGAATGCAACATTAGCTATACTGTTCTAAAAAGCAGTTCCTCTCTAAGAAAAAAATCAGGCAGAATTAGGAATATTAATACGGTGTTGCATAACAGATGCACTATGTCAAAGTAGTAAAATATTTCTGCCTTGAAAAACTTTCCATGAAATGTACACTTTAAGAACTTTACCTGTTTTACTTCTGTAAAATTCAAGGTAAGATTAACAACAACAACAACAATAACAACAATAACAATAATAATAATATTTATTCATTGCTTAGGTCTTATAAGATTCCCAAGCTCCATACTCACAGGTGTATGTGCAGTCCTGAATATATCGCTTTCAATCCATCTTCTATATTATCATTTTATAAGAACATGTAAAAATGTATCTCAAGAATGTCAACAAGGCTAAGTTCTAAAAGGTGTGAAATTAATATCTAAGAAAGTCTTAATTTGATATATTTTCAGAATTCAATTTACAATTATGTATTATTTAATTCATTCTACAATCTTTGAAATACCACAACTTTATTGTATATATATCCTCAATGGTTCTTCATAGTTCCCAAACTTCCTCTCATTTACTTGTAACTACATAGTACAACCTGATGCTAAATTAATTAGTAATCATCACTTAATATACTATTATTCACAAAAAAACCTATTCTGATCTGCTACACCCATGTTATGTTAATATAAATCTGTAAATTTCAGAAAAGTTATAAAATTCATAAGTGAGGCTCCATCTCTTTCATCTTCATTGACTTGAAGACAGCAGCTAATACACTCTTATTTTATATACTTACACACATAAACCTACGTATTACTAATATGTCAGTGGAGTAGTTATGTCAGTCGAGTTGTGTGCAGGGTCAGTTGATTTTGCCCTTAAACTAAGCAGAGAATCAATTGTGGAAATAATTTTGTAGTCCATGGCCACCATGAATATATCCAAGTCTCCAGTAGCACCATTGCTCTGTATTCTAAAACTCTTTGAGGCATTGTTCTGCAGGAAATTATGGGACTCTTCAGAAGACCAGTTTGGGAAAACCCTGCCTGTTTAGATTACAGAGATATCCTAAATGTGTATAGTAAGAATTTTCTCCATTAGCTTTGAACATAAACTGGAGACAGATACACCTGATGTTGTCTTTCTTTCTGAGCTTCTCATTGGAATTTAAGTCTCATCTTGTCTGGTTTACTGTGAGATTAAATGCAATAAGTGCACCTACTTCTTCCCAGAGGCTATGGAGGGGGTGAAGATGACTAGCTGGCACAAAAATATCTACATCCTGGATATCTAAAAGTAGTTGCTATGTCTCCCATACCAGAGATCTCAAAGAATTACCCTTGTACTCAAACAATAAAAAGAACCCAATTTTCAGGTTATTTCTAAAATGAGGGGAAAAAAGTCTTCATATGGCGTAATACTTGAAGTTGTAATAGGAGAATAGATCACATGTTAGAAGAATTGAATGTGCACAAAGCTGGACTGACTGAAAAAGAAGGAGGCACTGGTTAAAACTTTTGAGATGAAATGAGATTTGTAACACAGTTTCTCAAGATCCTATTGTGTGCTAATTTTATTCGTTTTATACAAAAATAATTTGTGACTAATAGACTAACGGGGCCTACCTATGAAAACCACACTGTGCTAGGTGATTCTTCATGACAGAGCAAGGGGGAAATTTGTGTCACGTGGGCCAACTCAGTTATCTAAGGCACCTCCATCACCGAGGGCATATTGGTTACCTGAATTACCTCAGGCATGTGAGTAAAGGCCAGCAGTTGGATTTCGATGATTCTTGTGGGTCCATTCCAGCTCTGGATATTCTATGAGTTGATGTCCATCCGTCACTTCTGTCTTTTCTGTCATTCACCTCAGAAGGCCCAGAGAAGAACATGTGGGGGGATATAATTTTATCCTCAAAAGTTACATTCTAAATAGAATTCTTCTATAAAATCAGTTTTCACCAACTTGAAATAGCAGAAGGCAAGAAAGACCTGAATATCTTTATTCAGTCAAATAGTGTCATGTGACTATAAGCAGGCAAAAATAATCCTAGCATGCTTCAGGCAAAGTGATAGAAATAGAGATGTGTTGATGCCATTATATAAGGTGCTAGAAAATTCTCCTCTGAAATACTGGATCCAGTCCATATTAAAAAACTGTGAATTTAAACTAGAACAAATTTGGAGAATAACCTCTATATAGATCTGTAAAATAAAAGCAGAGATAATATATATGAAAAATCATAAATATCTGTAAGCACATATGGTGGAAACCATCAAGGAGAAAAAAGAGCTATTAAGCTAATAGATACTGTTGGCACAGTAGTAAAAAGGTGTAAAATGGTCATGAATACTTTTTAAATGGAAGTAAGGAGATTTCTAATACCAGGAACAGCTTTCAAGCAGAAACAGAAGGGTGAGAAATCTTAGCCAATTTTATAATGAGTCTTGCAACATTTATAAACAGGTTTCAGTTGCCTGCAACAACAGGGAGCAGAACTTTATGACCAACTAAGTTTTTCCTGCCTTATGCCCAAAGACACAGAAGAAGCAAAAAGAAATTATGCTTGTTCATCTAAGTGGGAAGTTTTCACAAAACTTTTACAAGTATGAACACTAGTAATATATTTACTTTCATTATATTAAATTAATACACTCATTGGCCACTGTTATTCTGTAAATCTGTAATATACTTTAGTATTATTTTTAATGTAACAGTAAAATTATTGGTTTTCATTTATAGTTGGGCTATTGGGTGTTGGGTGTGCTTCTTCTTTTTCATATATGTATTCATAATAATACAAAAGTAAAGGGAGAGATGTTTAAGCTGGTTTTGTTTGCTTGCTTTTTGGTTTTTCCCATGTTTCCCATGTTTCTATCTGTTGAAACACAGTTTGATTCACTGCATGATGATGTTCCATCTTTGTTTCTGAGAAAGTAACTCTACCCCTTTCAAGTCGAATAGGCTGCATTGTAAGTATTAAACATCTACAGTATGTCATACAATTGATTCTATGTGTTTTGTTTGAGATAATTTGTGCGACATTGTTTTGCTTATTTATTTTTAACAAAGAGTAAAGTTACTTTATATAAAAATTAATACATTTGGGAAAATCAAATCCATTATTTATTACTCTAGGAGCCATTTTAAGACTATCTTTTAACAAAAAGTCTCTTTAATATAACGTAATTAAAAATTCTTTCCTTGCTACTTTGAGACAATATGTTTTCCAGGTCTGGTTACAGATGTTAAGAGTAAAAGCCATGAAGTGTTAATAATTATTTCAATATCAATGAAAATAACATAATAGTAATAAAATAGCGATCAATCATATGCATTACCACAGTCTTATTCATATTTCTGCCTCCTACTCTGATTTGCTGTTTCTTTTTCTTTGCAGTTATCCTTTGTCTCCCCAAGTATAGTACAAATTCAGTTTATACATACAGGTGGCTTGAGGTCACAGAAATTGAATGGTGAACTAGCTGAAATCAGTGGAAGGAACATGAATTTCATTTGTGTTCATCTCATTGAGGACAAGATCCTAAACAAATAACAAAATTGTTTTAGTAATGATCCAGAAGGCTGAGCTAACAGCATGGCTGGAGCTGGTGGAAGCACTAACTAAAATTAGGAATTTAGTAAGCAGTGTGCTTACTGCTGTGTTAGAGCAGGAAAACAGCACAAGTGACATCTGCTTTCTCAGATAACTCCTATCATCCTTTCTCTGAAAGAATAAAGTGTACTGAAGATTTAAAAGCTGTGAAAAAGGCAAAAAGATATTAGGTCACTTGGCCCAAATCCCAGATTAAGCGAACCACTGCTCTGAGAAGAGAACCCTGAATTCCCAGCTCTAAAAGCACCATGCCAGCCTCTGGGAAGCACAGTTTGTGAGATGATTTAAAGGAAAATAAGCAAGAAAAATAACCCAGGATTCCAAATAACAGAATGAAAAGCTTTACTTTTTCTTTTAAATCTGAGGAAGCATGTGCTGCATTTTTTGTGCATTTCAAGTCTAATTCTAGTTCTTATACACTGAATGTTATAACACTTTATTGATGTTTGATTTTTACCAAGTAAAAAAGTGCCCACTATTGCAAAAGGATGAGTAGTTTCTCCATTACAGGATACCAAATTGCATTGTACTGGTGTGCTAAAGTGTACATAAAAGCTGCAAGCCATCATTAAGAGTGTGTACAGATGTGTACTCAAACAGGTATGCCCGTAAAATGGTTGCCATATACTAACTCATATCCAGCTGGTCATTACTGCATCTTTTGCAGAATTTATTACCCCCACTTTAATTTGCTTGCAGAGATGCTCATATGAGCACTTTTATCTTCTAAAGTAAGGGGCGGTGAGCTGAAATATTTCGGCTAATGGATCTTGGCAGATTCAGCTCATTAGGACTCCAGCAGAACAGGCACCATACACATATGAGCAGTGACTGTATCCAGATCAGAAAGAAATAATCTGGTTGTTGTTTCCAAGGGATAATTTAAACAACACATTGTCACGGAGTTTAATTCTTCACTAAATCTGAATGACAAATTTAGACATAGGACGAGGCCTGGAGGAGACCATAACAGGCCATCTCATCCTTCCTATGTCCACAGAGAAAACCAGATATTTCTACACCATTCCTGGCAAGTTCTTGTCCAACGTGTTTTTCAGTAACCTCCAGTGATGGAAACTTCACAACCTGCCCAGTCAATGCATTCCAGTGCGGCACTAACCTTTCTGTTATAAGGTTTTTCCTGTCATCTGATCTAATCTCCCTTGTGCTAATTAGAAGCCCTTGTTGTAATCACAATACATTACTCAGTTGATTCACGTCCCTCCTAAACTGTGCACAAAATCAGAAATTAGTGCTCCCACTGACACCTTACTAATGCCAAATACAGCAAATATTTCAGCTGAATTAGAGATAACATTCTTATTTACTTTTTCTCAGAAAAGCATAACATTCATGACTCTTGTCCCGCTTGTAAGCCACAGTAACTCTCAGATCTTTTCATTCAGTCAGACATTTTTCAGTTTGCACTTACAGAGAATAATTCTGTGTGCACCCTTTTTAGAACTGCGTCTGTTTTCTCTGTGTAGATTTTGAAAGACCGTGATCAACTTGACCTAATGAGCCAGAGACTGGACAGGTGACCTCCCTAAAATCCTCTCATCTTGAAAAATTCTATGATTCTCTTGATTTCTGAGATAATTTTGAACTTGGATTCTATTCTACTGTGTACTCAAAGGTTTTCCAGTTTGTGTCATTTGCAACTTTAATAAAATGATGATAAAATTATGACATCCTTGCCTTCCGATTATCACAAAAGCTTTGCACAGTTTCTAATAGAGGACAGACCCTTTAGTCCAAAACAGAGTATATTCAATGAACCTCTGCTAAGATATTCATAAAGTGTGATAATTGCCACATTATAGTAGCATCACCATTTTTCCCACTCAGCAAAAGTTAAACATAAGTATAAGAAGTCTGAAACCCTCCCAATGACACCATATGTTCAAAAGTGTCTTCTTTGCTCTCTCCAGACTTTTACCCTCTCCCAGAAGATCTAACTGAAATACCATCTGAGTCCAACTCTTTTACCCTCCTTCCCAGAGGTATATAATTTCTCATCTATTCGGCATTATTCCTGCCACTGGCACTACCATGAGTTCCTACGTGGATGAACATTAGCATGAAGCAGTAACCACTGGGGTAGAGGAGTCTTAGCAAGCTCTTCATACCATGTTGGATTAAGAGTGCTGGCAGGGTATATAGCTCATAGAATGTCAAGGTCAGTACTCACATGGATCAGTTCAACTCTCTCAGGACTCAATTACTAAATAATTCTGTCTTTCATTTCCTCACTGGAGTTCTGCACTGCATTCTCATGGCCTCTGTCTTTACTACTTTTCTGCTACCCTTTACATTCACTCTCAGGACAGCATGCTGGTACCATGGTTGAAGTAGACTTGTCCTTAAATAGAGAACATCAGACTCTAAAGAGCAACCAGCTGTAGTCAGTTTCAAAAAACTCCTTTCCTCTTTTCTTTTCCACGCCTTGTAGCTTCCTACAGGACCGGGTTTCTTCTAATTAGAACTGACATACATTGATTGCAATTATATACATCCAGGTTGGTGTATTGCTCCTCCTGTTCTCTAAATCTCCTTGTGGAAACAATGAATGGAGTCTGGCAGCTTTAAACAGCAGCCTGTTTTTTTCATGACTCAGCTATTACAGATTCATGTGAGTTCTCCAGTTCCTAAGCATCACATCAAAATGATGACCTTGGTCCTCAAAGCAGATCATTTCTTTGCTCCATGTACCCCAGAAGCAGAGTTCTAGGAAAAAGGAATTGATTTCTGAGAATAAAGACATCTCTTTTTTGGCTGGAAGATGAAGAGCTGAAAACATGTCCAAAACCTCACTTCGTAACAGCTTTTACTTGACAGAAAATATAATTAATGAATTTTGCCTCATCCAAAAGTCCATTTATCCAGTTTGAACACAGTCTCTAAAATCTTCAGCAATTATTTCAATATTGATAGTTGTTTAGGTGTCAGAGTAATGGGAGACAACTCAGGTATCTGGATGTATAGATATACAGTTGGTACAAAACAGAAACAGAATCATGTGAGGAAAAAGGGTGGAGAGGAAAAAAAGTTAACAGCTTTGTTACTGTGTGCAAATCTAGTCCAAAGCTCCCACAGACAAATTAAGAGAAGAAACAACAGTTTTTATCTCTGCCAGTGAGAATTTGTAGCCACTGCTCAGGTGATATCCTAGATTCCTGTGATACTGGACCAACAGAAGATGTACCAAAGGTGTATCAAAATGACAGAATGGTCCTCTCTTTGTTCATGTAGTTTCTTACCTAGAGGGATTGAGGTCTGTCCAGGCAGCATGCAACATTCAGGGAATGCTGATAATTTCTGTTTCTGCCATCAAAAAAAGCCAGAACATCCCTTAGAAAGATCTGTAAGATACCAAAAAGGAAAATTCACTTCTTCTGTCCTTACAGCACTCTCATTAGCTAAATTAATCTGGTAAAGGTGATGTGATGGAACAATTATCTTCCTTTCTTTTCATCTTCTTTCCATGAGCTGAAATGGCTTTACATATGACATGAGATTGTCTTCTTTGAGATTTGTTTAAGAAGTCAAATGTAGGAAACAGAATTCAAAGATTATGATCTTCAGGATTTGAAGATTTAAATCTTTTGGGAATTATGTAAGTACATGTTATAGTTATGGACATTTTGAGCCAAGTGTTCTCAAGAAAATTTCTAAAACTACTCTAAATCTTAATAAAACTCAACTATTGTTTGCATGTAGAGCAATAATGTGTTTATTTGTTGGGGGGGGGAAGAAAACTCTTGGCATTAGAAGGTTTTAATTCTTGTTTTTTCTCCCTCCCTTACTAAATCCTGGGATCAGCCCAACCTGTGTGTGTTTTTATCTAAGCTGAGTGACAGCATTGTAAACCTAACCTTGTCAACATGCTGTAAATGGTTTGAATTAATTAATTTCCTCTTGAAAACTGTTGTATCCTGTATCCTGCTTTAACCCCCTATGAAGAAGGCCCAACGTGGAAGTATCAGTTCGCACCATAAGTGCAGCTCAGTGACAACTTTGTTGTTAATGAAAAATGGTTACTGTTTTATGTGGAAGCCCATTGATGTTAATATGGCCATTGCTCTTATGAGCTCACATCTGGTCTATGTTAGATGTTAATTCCAATTCTCAGTCAATATTTTTGGACACTGCTACTGTTGGTAATTTATTGATATTACCTGGGTGTTCTGCAAAGCTGTTTTGATGTATGTAAAGCACATTTATTTTGTAATAATTCAGTAGTATTACTTCGATTTCTTTTGTCATGTTGGTTGGGTTTGTAAAGACACACATCATTAATACCCACATTCTTGTTTAAGCTCCATTTGAGTCTGTTAAATGTTCCTATTTGAAGAACACCATCACTGTTCATATATATGTTCTGTTCAAATCTGCCAAGATGTGGTAACCAAAGTACCTAGAAAGAAGACTTCCCCACCTCCCAAATAACATTATAAAACTAAGCCTTAGCAATCCACATCAGAGGAGTAAGGGGATTGGAGAGAGAAAAAATATCCACACTGTTGAAGTTTAAGTACTTGCCTGCAATGCCTGTATTTGGAAGGTAGTTCCAGTAACTGCTGATTGTTGACTGTTGTTGATTGTCTTCTGCCTGCCCTGATAGATTTTGTTTATAAAATAATTAAATACATTTTACACTTATTGGATAGTAAGGAAGAAGCTGCTATCTACCAGACATTTGTAGTCAAAACTATGTTTGAATCTATGATGGTGATATTACAAAGAACAAAAAGTTAATAAGAATGTTCTGGCAGTTCATGCAATAGTGAACTTCATTGATAAAACAGATTTGAACTGCTTGAGTAAAAAGATGTCAGCATGAAGAGCCTGTTAGAGCAAATGGGACCATTTGATAGATCAACAAGTGAAGACAGAACTCAGGATAGGAGCAATTAGGCTAGAACAATTTTACATCCAGACAATTGGATTTGAGCGGACAAAGAAGAGAGGGGAAGCAAAACAGCTCAGGAACCCAGACAAGCGAAGGCAGAGGACAGGAGCAAGAGTCAAGGAGTGGTGGGACAGAGAAAATTAGGACTGAATGAGGGGTTAAAAAAGGAGTTAGATGAGGGGCAAGGTAAAAAACTAGACTGTGAATGGAGGAAGGAATAGGACCTGGCTTGAATCCCAGGTGAGGCTGGGAACCAGGCAAAAGATTTGCAGACTGGGTTGAGGTTAAGTGGAGACTTATGAATAGAAGTCAGGACACAATGTACTTTGACCTTATGATAATGGCTGAACTAAAGGGATACAAAAAATGTTCACTAGGGACAAGTAATTCAAACTGGTGCCACTGAGAAGAGAGTAAAGGTGGAGAGAAAAAAATTAGAATGGTCTTAGTAATAAGCCTTAATTATCTGTTTCCTAATTTTAGAGGATAATACTTCCCATATTTAGTATTTTAATGTGGGGGGTGGTGGTGTGATATGCACTGTAGACATAGTTCATTAGAAGGGGGGCTGTGGTTTGAAACACATTGTTAAGCAATGAGATCTTGAACATCTTCTTTTATAAAGAATCCTTGGTTGCTATGGAGGCAGTTTCAAAAGTACTTTGTTAGAATATGTGTTTTCTGCTAATAAAAAAAAAAAAAAAAAAAAAAAGGAAAAGGAAAAAGAGGGAACACATTTTTAGCTCAAAGATGAAAACCCCGACAAAAAAAAATATCACTGAAGGGGTGGAGAACTAGACAGTAAGGCAAAAGCATGTTGCCCACAGGGAAAAGACAGTCTGTAACTAAGGGGAGAAGAGACAGGTAGGAAAAAAAGAGTGTACATTTTAAGAATAGTTTCTATTTTTTGCTGATTATCTTTTTGCTGACTGACAACAAACTTCATAGGGAAGGGAAGGGCACGCCTGCTCTTGCAGATAGAAAACCAGACCTAGGCAAACCAAGGGCAGACTGAAAGCTTCAAAAAATCCCATCTATCTGTTCTAGGAGGCATCTTTCTCACAGTGCTCCGAGAGGTATCTGAGCAGTTTTCAAGGAAAGAGAAACAGGCTGCTCATCCCAGGGTCTTTCTCTTTTCTTATTCCCCAGTAGCAAGGGACTGTGTTTAGCAATAGTTTACAGTTCAGACCCTTGTGGTTTAAAGATAAGGAGAGTGGAAGGTGTGGACTTGTTTTTGAAATTTTTTAAAATGAGTTAGAAACCCCTGGTTGTGGGTCACTAGTGAAAAATCTGCCTTGGCAGTTTTATTCCGGAGAAGCTGCATTGCTTCTGGGGAGCAATGCTATCACAGAAGACCCCGCACAGTCAGCATGGAGATGAAGAGTCTATTGCTGAAGACCAGAGGTGTTGGAATAGGGATGGTACAGGCATATCCTCAGTGCCAGCCAAGGCCAATTTAAAACCCCTTTACTCCTGTTAGAGCCACAGCCCCATTGTGTATCTGCTTCTGAGGCTCAGGAGGAGGGGCACATACTGCTGCGAGAGGGGCCTGTGTGGGTGGACTGGGGCTGGAAAGCATATGTGAAAAGCAGATGTGGTGTGTGTTCTGAGCAGAGCAGAGTGTGACAGCAGGGGCTTGGGAAAGAGGTCTCAGTAATGACTGTGTTAAGATATTTTAATAAAGAAGTTACCTAGTGTAAATAAATCCATATGTTTTGTAATCCATAGTCCCATTCTGCTTCAGCATCTGGCAATGTGGGGATTTAGCAGTGATAGAATTAATGGTATAGCTTCCTATTATATTTAATGGGGGGTGGAAAACAATTAATGACTTATTTTAAATGACAGTTTCAAGAATAGTCTTCATTAAGGAAGGCTCACAATTAAAGGAGATTATGTTTGCTAAAAGCCAGAAAGAATTACACTAAACAGGAACAACTTGGAAGAGCGATCTGCTGTTACAAGTTTTGTCTTTGTATATATATTATAACTAGGAAGACTTAAAACTTGTGAAAAAAGTGATTTGGGGAAAAAGAGAAACATTTTAACAAGGTCTTGTTTTCTCTGTAAAAAGTACCCATTTTATCTGATTTTTATTTACTTTTTGCCATTCTTTTCCTCTTAATTCCCTTTCTCTCAAACAAGGACTGATTTGGTCAACAAAGAGCAAGGGATGGATGTGGAACAGGAGTTGGGGTTTTTTGTTATTGTTTTTGGGGGTTTTTTGTTTGTTTGCTTGTTTGGTGGTTGTTGTTGTAGTTGTGGGGTTTGTTGTTGTTGTTGTTGGTTTTGGCTAGAAAATATTGACAGAAAGTGTTTCTAGTTTGCTTGCTTTATCAGTGATCTTTTTCAGAAGAAATAAATAACCAGCTATATCTTCGGTCTTTATGGACATACTAGGTCAAGTAGCTTGTATACAGAGTTCCTGTTTGCCTCTATTTCTAACCCCATAAAATCATAGAATGATAGCATCAGTGACTACATAATGGACCTTAAAGATCAGCTGAACTTTTACTTCAGGAAGACAAAGCACAGCTTCTAGGTGATCACTGTCCAGCTGTTCCTTCATTTTTTAAAGTATATGGTTCCTTAAAACACTAACTGAAGAGATTACTGGACAGAAAACTGGAAATTACCCCTTTTACTCATTAGGAGTCTGACCATGATTTTTCAACTATGCTCTTTTCCCCTGACTTTTTTCTTGCTTTGGAATTTCACTCAGTACTATTTATCATTTTCTTAAGGTTGACCATGCCTTAGATTATGTGGAATGCCATTGAGAATGTTTTGAAAGCAAGCAATTTCATAACAGGAGTGATAGTTGCAGTAGTACTTTAGTACGCTCAAAGAATCCTATGACCCTTCTTCAAAGGGGATGGAACACTGCTGGAGGGATTTAAATAATGCTGTCCAGAAAGATGTTCATTATTTCTGCCGCTGTCTGAATATCCTTGTTGATAAAAGTGTTCTGCAATTTTCAGTAATTTTGTTTCAAATTTCACGTCTCCCACTTTCTTAGGGGAGGAAAATACCTACAAATCTAATAAAAAAATAAAAAATTAAAATGTTCAACATGAACATTCATAGCTTGATAATCATTACTATAATAACAAATGTGTTCTGGGGAATTACAATTGCTGAAGGGGCACAAAATTGCTCAGCTATTTCCTACTGGTTTTGTCCCTTCAAGAAAAGGAACGTCAGGACCTTCCTCTCCCCACTGGCTGGTTTGTAGGAGGGTGGGGTTAGGAAAATTATAAAAGGGAGTGAAATGTTACCTTGTTTTCATAGTTTTGCTGCCAGTAGCCAGCCCTAGGGGACATAGGCATAAGTTAGAGCTTTGCCATGGAAGAGATTCCTGGTTTTAAAGAACTGTGCTTGTTCTTCACTCAGCCAGGCACCCCAGAGGCTTCAGTTGCACAAAACAAATGTGCTACATGCCGCTACAAATTTTTACATTCATGCTAGCTTGAACTACCTCAGGAAAAAATGCAGTCCTACAAGATTTCTAAAAAAATTATTTCTGTCCCACTGTACATGGCGAGGGATGGAGGGCAGACTCCCCTGCGCTTGCTGCCGCAGTGCTGCTGGCCGAGGCAGCGGGATGGTGATGCCAAAGGTTCGATGCAGATCTCCCATGCTCGGTGTCGGCTGGTGTGGACCAGAGGGCCCAAGGGCACCAGCTGCCAGATGGATCCAAGCGGCACAGGCTCCTTAATGGACACTGCCCTGTTGGGAGATTAGTGCCTCCCTGCCCCAACAAATCCCCTCCACTCCCCCTGACACACATTTACAAACACTTTTCCTTGCAACCTGCAGAGCAGGAAAGCATCTGCCTTTGGGCTGACTCCCCAGATGAAACCTAGGCTATCTGGTGTTTTGCTGTATGCACAGGAGTCTGAAAACAGGTTGTCTTGTCGTCACTTTCCTATTTCCGTACTTGTGGGTTCCGCTGATCTCCTGATCTCTCTTCAGAGATAATGATGAGGGGTTAGGACATATTCACCTTTTCTGAAGATGCAGAAGATTGGCCAGAGCTAGGCAGGTTGCTCTGGTCTCTCTGAAATGCTGCATTCTCTCCAGTGTTTATGTTGTATGGAAAAATTTGTGCAGCTTGCTTACAACTCAGACCACCAGATTTAGCTGGGTATTTGAATCCCTGAATTGGGTAAGGATGTTTATGTGCTTGTGTTTCACCTCTTTGCATCATGGGTCATGGTTTCCTACCTAGGATAATCTAGAGGCTTTAATGAGTCCCAGCACCTTCTCAGGCAGTGGCATTCTCCACTCAGACTCCCAGTTTTGTGCCACTTTGTCATTGTAGCTTTTGGTCTCATACTGCAGATCTTCAGCAACTGCCCATATGGTGCTGGAGACGGGGTTGCAGAGACATATAGAATAAGATTTTCCTAACAAAGCCATCTCATTCATGGTTTCCAATAGTTCATAGAATCATAGGATCATAGAATAGTTTGTGTTGTAAGGGACCTTAAAGATCATCTAGTTCCAACTCCCATGTCATGGGCAGGGATGCCAGTGGTTGTTAAATATCCTGGCCTTGCTGACATAGATGGTCCCTTTCCATCCTAGTGTAATAAAAGTAGTAAAACGGGGCCAAAATTGGAGATGTTACTGATGCAATTTGAGTGTTATTATACAGTAGATTTGTGCTACACAGAGAAACAACAAACCATACATTGTTAATGGCTTTTAAGACATCCTTACCCCCAACAGGATTCATCTCACCTGTGAACTCAGTTGCCCTGAAGTCATGATTATCTTGTTCATCACTAATGACAGACAAAGCGAAAAGTGACCATGATCTCAATTTAGTTGTCTCAGTAAGGTTCTTGAATACCCATCTTTCTGCATGCTGCTCCTGCCAACCCTCTAACAACAGTCTTTCCCTTCTACCAAGAAGTTGACAAATACATCAATGTCATGTCTATCCCTGCTAGGCAGAACTAAGCCATGTTCCTCAAACACAGCTACTGGAGTAATATTAAAACGTCTATTTCTTTTTATGTGAATAGATTTATCTAAAGAGAATCAAAAGACACTTTCTACGGCTTCTCTATCTCACTGCAGCAGGAAAAAAAGAGACACCAAATTTGGTCCTTATCTTCTTCTGGTTCTTACGCAGGTGTATTTTCCTATAACATTTTTACTGTTATTCCCCAGGCAGAAGACTTAGCAGAATCCAAATATTTAGATGTTTATTATCCTTTGCACATGTACTTTCCATTAGCATCAATGGAATTTGAACGTGTACGTATGGAAAGAAAAACAAACAGTTAATGATCTAAGTGAGAGTAAGGGAAATACAGGGCCTCCCAAAAAAACAATTAGTTGTAGAGGAGAGGAAAATTATTTTCCTGAATTAATTATACCTAATAGCAATGGAAAATACCTGATGGGCTTGGATCATCTCTCTCTGCCCTCTGCAGGAAAGGGATTGTATCCATGTTTGTCTCTCACTCATTGTACATAACCTACTCTTGGAGACCTTTAGTGACAGTGAATCAAATGTCTTCAGAGCCTTATCATTGGCAACCAATTACCATGACTGTCAAGAAATGTTTTCCTGATGTGCAGCTTTACCAGAAAGAGTAATACTTTCTCAGCTCAAAAAATACACGGGGAGTTATTTGTGCACTTAACTGTGACAGAGAAAGCAAAAAGGCAGTACTGAGTAATCATAGAATCATAGAATATCTCAAAGTGGAAACGACCCAGAAGGATCATCAAGATCAGATGGGAAGTATTGCCTTGCAGGTCAGCGTGTTTCAGAGTGACCAAAATGAGGAATTCTGTAGCACTACAAAAAACACAGCTTTTCTTTAATTTATGCTGTAATTTATGTAAAAACAAATAAAAAATAAAAAAAGTCAATCTTACAATGAAAAAACATATGTTGTAAAGTTCATTGTCTCCAAAAATCCCAAATAAGCAAAGAAACACCATAGATGAATACTGTTCCACTGTGTTGATGGAACAGAGGAAGGATCAAGTGTGAGATACCAAAGTTCAGAGAGATGTTTGGGTCACTTCCTTAGGCAGAAAATTGGATGGCAGAAAACTGTATGACAGAACATCACTTTTTCCTTCCATGCCAGTCCTTCTAACATTTCATGTGGTGACCCCTAATGTGTCATGTAACACTTGAACAGTGCATGGTAAGTACACACTTGAACAGCCAGAACACTCCAGCTCCTGGTGCCCACGCCTGCCCTGCACTGCATCAGCGATGTTATCAGTGCAACCAAGCAGCTAATGGGCATCAACACACAGCTTTGAGAAACTGGATACTCTGAGGTAGACGATAAACTCTCAAGTGACCATGGTGACATGGTTTTAAGCCCAGCTGGAGATGAAGCATCACACAGCCACTCCCTGACCCCAGTAAAATAGGGAGGAGAATCAAAGTAAAACTTGTTTGTTAGAGGTAAGAACAGTTTAATAATTGAAAATAAAGTGAAATACAATAATAATGGTAAATAATAATAAAAATTATGATGATAATGATAATAGGGAAAAAACAAATGATGCACAATGTAATTGCTCACCATCCACTGACTGATGCCCGACCCCTCTTCTCAAACCCAGTTTAGTCCCCCTTCAAGGTAACTCCCCCCAGTTTATACACTGGGCATGCTGCTCTATAGTGTGGAATATCCCTTTAGCCAGTTCAGGTCACCTGTCTCAGCTCCCTCCCAGTTTCATTTCCATATCTTCTCACTGGCAGAGCATGAGACAAGAAAAAAAATGTCCTTGATTTAGGATAAACACAACTTAGCAAAAAAAACAAAACATCTGTGTTTTATCAACACTATTCTCATTCCAAATCCAAAACACAGCACTGTAACATCTACTGAGAAGAAATTAACTCTACCCTAGCTGAAACAAGGACATTGTGGAAAAGACAGTGCTTCTCACAGAATGCCTGAAAATATTTGTTTGTCTATTAATTGTGAATGCCTTTCAGAGCAATGAACTATTCTGCATGGAAGCAGGTATTTCCACAAAAGCAGAGGTGGAGGAGATGCATGCATCCCTACTTCCACCTTTGGGACGGGTTGCTTTTTCAGAGAGAATTCTTTCTTTGCCTCAAAAGTGGTTAGTCCAGACCATAGTTTGAGCTGTGGTAAAAGCCAAGCCAAGTTTTCCATACTGTAAATTTAGCTAAACCCCTACTATCTTAAAATTTTACTACAGTGCCCAACCAGTCTATTTTTCCTGTTTCATTAAACTATCAGTAAAAATGTTAGAGGAACTTATAGGAAATTGGTAACTGACTCATTTCTGGAACAGCAGCTGACCTATATACTCAGAGGAATAAGAGACATTTGATGTTAGTTTAGGAATAGAGCATTGCATTTGACTGTCTAAGCTCACAAGGACAGTTAAAGTTGAGAAAGAGCCTTGGTGGAATGACACCATTAGGGATATTCATATAGCTGTTTTAACAGCTATATCCCTGGGATGATCATTATCCTTTATTCACTTTATTCAGTTCTTAAATTCATTATTATTTTTCCACAATGGAACGTATTGAAGTTTCCATAGTATATTTCTAAATTGTTCTTGGAGCAATGAAGCAGAATACAGTCATTCAGAACAAATGAAAACTGATAATTAAGAAGAAATATTTCAGTAATTACAAGGTGGTTCAATTAATGTAATAAAGAGAATCAGTTTTGATTGATCCATTCAAAGTCAGAGTTTATTTTTACAAATTGGATTTGATTTCTGTCTAGTTGGGAACAGGCAAATGATCTCAATGTTGCAAGGAACAGATAAAGAATCTGAATAATGAATTATTTGCACTCAACCTCCCTTTCAAGGGAAAGTTGATGTTAATGTAACAACTTTGCACCGGTGATTCCACTATGATTTCAGCAGCTTTATTTTTTTTCCTGGGATCTGGAATTATTGTTTTATTCCTATAAAAGTGGGTAATTTTATTACCTATCAGTCAGATTCTATGCATAAATATATGAAGTGAAGAAAACAAACAAACAAACAAACAAACAAAAAGCATGAGAAGGCAAAGAAAAAAAGTCCCTACCAGTTCTATACTTAGAGAACAGTTACAAGAAAGACTGATGGACACAGGCAGGCTGCTTTCAGAATTACCAAGTAGTAATTGTAGTATTGCAAAGCCTGGAGTACTAATTATCTCATTAATGATCCAACAGCTTCATAGAGTTTTTGTTCACAGATGATTTCATGTACTAGTTTCTACAGCTGAAGAATAATTTGAGTAAAAGTAACTCAGAAAGATGCAAACTCGGCATTACACCATCTCATTTGCTGAATTAAGGCCACAGATCTAGATTCCCTTCCCTCTTTGTATACAACTGAAAAGAATCACACACCTCAGAAAGGCAGTTGAGAAACCTCACACTCTGAGTAAGAAGCTACTTAGAAATCTCAGTTTCTGAATTTTTACCCTGCTTTGAGATCCTTAGGAAACTCCAAGAGATATCTCGATGTACCTGAATCCAAAGATAAGGATTCTCTACAGAAAAATATCAGGTGCCATCTAAAGTAACTGATCCCAGCTATAGCTTGCCCCTTAAACATCACCAGAAGATGTGTTGCTACCAGCAGTTTTTCTGTAACAAAAATGAGATTATAGCATTCAGACCAGAGGAAGAGAAAGAGACAGATTCTGTTCTTCTCAGTCTGATAATTTTTAAATTTATGATTTCCACCTCAGTAGGCATTTTCCTTCTGGAAAGAAACAGTTCTTCTCATGCTTTACCAAGTAGCAACAACATCCTGCAAATTTCTTGGTGAAGACAGTCTATTGTCTAGGAAGAAGGTATGTCTAGCAGGGGATTTTTTCCCTTAGCAAAGTGAAAAAAAATAAAATCTGGACATGAACATATTTAGTATTGATGCGACAACATTGCTATAATGGATGTCAGAAAAAAACAAAGTGTGCAACAAAAAAAATCCCAGTTTTGAGCTATCACTTTCTCTCCCACAAAGAACTTCCATTCTTTTCTACTTATTAGCAGTAAATAACCTCCCTATATATCAATGCAGGGGGATTATGCTTCCTCATATTTGTGAGATCATTACTACTAAAGCTTTAAAAAGAATTACTGAAAATTAATTGTCTGTAATTGAACTAAGGGACTGTAAATGCAAAGGTAGTTTTGGGAAAAGTATTTCTGTGTGAGTTGTAGCATTTATGTTTGTCCAGTAAGTAAAAGCTCATTTCTATACATCCTTACTTGCTAGTCTTTCTTTTTAAAGTCCATCTCTTCTTTCATCAGAAAAGGAACATGAGATAAAGTGATCAAACATAATCTTCAGAAGCAGATTTTCAGGATGATTTGTCAAGCACAATGAATGGAATATTTCATTTCATTAAGTGAAAGGAATCTTAATTGATACTTGAGAGCAATTCCTTTGACAAGAGGAGGTTTTTACAAAGTTCTTCTACCTTCTCCTCAATATTATTCAGTTCAGTTATGCTAAATACCAGAACATAAACTAAACTGTATTTTCAGCTGAGTCTGAGAGAGTACCTTGGCAGGTGTGTTTCAAAACAGAAACATAAAGGAAACAACAGCTTATAGAATAATGTCTAGAAAACGTTAGACTGCTGGTCCTATCTGCCTCCAGCCTCCCACCATGTTTCAAAGTTCATACAAATTACTTCAAATATACTATTATTTTGTCTTTGCTATATACAATATGATAACTCACATATTTCATAGCATCTTTGTTTTTCAGACCTTTCTCCCTAATGGAGTTGCTTTTTAGGCCTGTATCTATATCAGGATGAAGGAAAACTATCTTTATTTTTAAATTCATTTTCTTCTCATAGTAAAGCAGTCATTGACAAGTTATTTTAAATCAAAGAAATTAAAAATGAAAAACTTTAGAAGCTACCAAGAGACTACTTAGTCAATCCTGTTCTCTAGTAAGCATAAGAACACAATAGGTACATAATAGAGATTAAAATTGTTGAAAAACCTTGCTGACTATCACAAAATCTTTCTCATAGCAGAAGTCAACTTTGTGGGCATGTTGCTCCTACTAATTTCTTACCATCAGGAGTTGAGTTAGCCATCTGTCCCTTTCTCTGGGGTCACTGCCATCTATGGCAAGATTTCAAAACTCTTGCCAAGATTTTTCCTATTTCTTCCCTCATTGCTTCCTCTTCAGACTCAAGGATGTAATTTATGTATGCCTGGCAGAACTCAGTCCACTTAAAACAGTTATACTTGCCTTCCAATATTCTGCTGCCTTTGGCCTCAGGAAATTTTCTGTGATCCTCTTTAGAATACAAAAGGCTTTGCAGCAAGTCAACCTGCTATCTCAGGTCTCATTTTTTACCTTATCCTCTGATCCTTCACTCACACACACATTTTGAGCAGGGTTTCAGCAAAACTCTCCCTAGCCTTCTTCCTTACCTGTCTCCCTCTCTCATCTGTCTTTGCCATCCATAAAAAGTGTTTGAGGTGTTTAGTGGAGCATCTCTCTTTGTTGACAGCTTCTTTTGTCCCTTTTCACTGTGACACCACAGGCAGATGAAGGGTGGCAATAGAATTGCTCAGCTTGCTAAACACTGTTTTCCCTATGTTATTAATGCTATTATCTAGATTGTTTTTTAATGATAAAGAAAACAGAAAAACATTTTCAAAAATATGTGTACTTGTATACCTAAATCCCTCTTCCTATAATTTTTTTACCCAGTATCTTTAGTTTCTGCTTTTAAGATTAGATTGAACTACATAGAAGTAGTTTTAATCATCTGAAATTTTATGGAAAAGGTAATTTTAGCTTTTTTTTAAAATTAAAACAAGAAAAAGTGGCTAAAACAAGCTGTTAGGTTATGTTAAAATAATCTTACTGCTCTACATCAGGAGACATCTTGAAGATCATTTACATGGGTTCCTCAAGCCTATAATATTATTTCCTCTTCTCATTCACAGCTGCAGTGTAGAAATGCCTGGTGAATCAATGGAAAAAAGCCAGCATAGTCTACTCTTTGCTATCTGTTTTTAATTCAAGCACTCCTCACATACACCATCATCATGGCCAGGCTTCGCGAACGAAGATTTGAGAAGGGCTCTACCCACGCTTGCTACAAGCGCGCTGATGGCT
>JAWWLV010000121.1:102833039-102886278 GCA_035041135.1 Platyrinchus mystaceus | reverse complement strand
GGCTACAACCTCCTCTCAGGTAGTTGTAGAGAGTGATGAGGTCTCCCCTGAGCCTTCTCTTCTCCAGACTAAACAACTCCAGCTCCCTCAGCCTCTCCCCATAAGACTTGTGCTCAAGTCCCTTCACCAGCCTGGTTGCTCTTCTCTTGACTTGCTCCAGCACCTCAATGTCTTTCTTGAACTGAGGGGCCCAGAACTGGACACAACACTCCAGGTGTGGCCTCACCAGCGCTGAGTACAGGGGAAGGATCATTTCCCTGGTCCTGCTGGCCACACCATTCCTGATCCAGGCCAGGATGCCATTGGCCTTCTTGGTCACCTGGGCACACTGCTGGCTCATGTTCAGCCTTCTGTCAATCAGCACTCCCAGGTCCCTTTGTAGCTGATAATTATTCACTAATCTCCAAAGTTTCCATTCAAATTATTCCCTGCATCATAGTTCTTCACTGAAACAACTTCAACAATTTCAGAACAACGAAGCTTCAAGTCTTTGATAGGGAATTAAGAGTTGAAACAACTGTGGAGTTACAGCCACTCCTACAAACACCAACATCAGAGGACCTAGATTTTGTTAACCCATAAATATTTATTAACCCATAAATTTGCACACCTGGTTGGCTGTAGGATAATAGCTGTGTAGGCTATTAGGTAGTAACTAAATATGGATTTTTTTCCCTCACAGAAATGGTAGTTGGCTGACCACTGTATAGGATTCTCCTCATGCAGATCTAACCATTTATCCCTGTGTGTCTGCAGCTGAAATAAACTGTCTAGTTGCACTTCAGTGGAGGTTTCTGTTCCCTTAGGTGGAGGGAAGAACAGGAGGTATTTTTATTTTTTTTTTTCTGTGCAAAGCAAGTTGTGCCTTGCAAAGAAACATCAAAAATTCTATATTTTAACTGAAGTCCACAAATATCACAGTATTCTGGGAAGTCCCAGAATTCCTCAACTAGTAAGAAAATATCTGTATTTTAAGTATATCATAGATTGAATGGCATGAAACACTATCTAAAAAAGATAACATGATTACATGGAAATGTCTGATCCTTTCTCCATAAAGATATTAACAAAGCAAATAACACTTGACTAATCTCTATCACATGCCAGCATTTGAAGAGTTAATTACCAAACATGGTGGAAGGAAGACTGTTACAAAGATTTAATACCACTTGGGGGCACTAACAGAGAAAACAAAACAATTCTGCCTGTGTAATCAGACTGTATGTAACACAGACAGAGCTCATGTGGATTCTTATCCAAACCTTCATCAAAAATCACATTCCATACACTTACAGGTAATTTTTCAGGAAATTACAGTGCTGTGTTTATATATTTATATATTTTTGTCTTCTAAGGGTTTCTGGTTTGTTTCAACATAACTTTGTTCTGTAATTATCCAAACTGTTCAGGTGTTTATAGTAACTATAAGAAGTTAGATGAAGGGTAAAGACAAATTGGTCAGGTAAACTGTTCATTTTATGCCTTTTAAGTCCTGTCCTATCTCAATCTCAATCTTCTTAGTTTTTGCCTCTATACCTCCAACTCTCCCTTCAACATGTATGTGCTTCTATCATGCCTCTACCATCATCTTAACTTTCATCTACTATTATTATCCTTTGATCAGAGAATTTCCAAATTAAGTCTCAACATATCCTATAGCACGAGCTTTTTTATATTTTAAAGTTGATGATTCTTTTTTTCTTTCAAAATATGAAATAAACTATAGTATTTTTTAAAAAAACTAACCATTTAAAAAAGTGTGTCTTTTTTATAATTTTTTTTCTTTTTATAATTAAGCAAAACTTTTGATTAACCAGGGAATAAAATCAGAAACATATGATTTTAATTAAAAAGGCGTACATCAAACTGTTTAGAAAACATTTCATAAATACCTTCAAAACTTGATATGTTTATGTTCAAATTAAAAAAAAAAAAGCACCCAAATATATTTAAAAAAAAATCTTAATCTATCTCAACCTGCTCTAGTCAGTCCTCCATATCATGAAATGGTCAAAATTTCTCATAACCATAGCAATATTTTAAAGAAAAAATTGAAATTACATTATGAAAATTAAATTTTCTCTTTAAAACAACTATTCTAGAAAGGGAGAGAGACAACTGAATTGACAAAAGCTCAAGACAATGATAGTGCATGGTTAATATGCAGTAATAGAAAGGGGGGGGAAGAGATATAAATGCCATTTTGTAATATTTTGGTTTTCAATTGTTTAGATTCAATTATGTTATTGCAGTCATGACACCTGGTAATTTGTGAAGTTGAGCACCAGTTTTCCTCTCACTGTGTCAGAAGCTGGCATGTGGAAAATACTTTTCTTCCTGACTGAAGAGGATGGAATGGAAGGAAGCCTCATTTTAAATCACCTTTTTTTGGAACAATTTAATTCAGTCCTTACTTAAAGGAGACAATTCATACTCAGTTTTAGTAATTCTATCAGTTATGCTGTCCTGGTAAATTAAAAATTCATAGGCTACTCTTAGGGAATCATAGAATCACAGTTTGGATTGGTTTGGGTTGGAATGGACATTAAAGATCATCTAATTCTACACCCCTGCCATGGGCAGAGACACCTTCCACTAGACAAGGTTGCTCAAAACCCCATTGAACCCGGCCTTGAAAAGATACTGATAAAATGTTCATATTTGCATATAGCAAAACATATTTTTGGCCCCTCACTATTTATTTTCCCACTCTCTATGTCATCCATTTCACCCTTGAATATATTCTTTGTGAATGACCTTTCATGTCTGGTTTCAAAAATATCTGCCACTCTTTCTATTCACCAAATTCTCAAATTATGGAAACGTAAAACATTTAGATAATGGCTCTTATGTGTTTTGAGCATGCAATCAAACTCAAGAAACTCAACATTGCTATAAATAGTCTTCATGGCATGTTTAGGATTCATTTTCAACATCATAGTCATTTTATTCAAGGAAAGAGCAATGTCACTTCAGCATATTACCTGTGTTCTAAACATTAATTTATAAATCAAATATGTGTTTCTATGGAGAACACATCTGATCACAACATGAAGTTTAAACAGATTCCAGTAACACTGCTACCAAAATAATTCACTCCAGCAATGAGAGGAAATGACTCATAATCAAAGAGGGAACTGCAAGTAAAAATTCTTTAGATCCTGTTACTGATACAAATATTCTGTGTCATCTTCTGGAAAGTCACTGAATTGGTTTTATTAATGATTAAGAGAGATTATGATACTTTCTTCACAGGCGATTTGGGAGGATGCTTATGTACTGCTCTTGATCTGCAGGAAGAAAGTCACTGCACAAGTACAAAGTATCAACAATTTCTTATCATTTCTACTATAAACAACTGATCTTACAAAAAAAAAAACCTGCTTATTTCTATAGGACACATAATTACGCATTCTTCCTTTACGGGATTTAAAGTAGTTGCTCTGCTAAACAACAGTAAAATTTAAATGTTACAAATATTTTGAAAAGTATCAATATGGAAAAGGGTGGGGAAGGGGGTGGGGAGTAGACTGCCCCCACCATCAAAGTATATCCTTTGCACATTCCTGGCACTACATCAAGGTTAAGTTAAAAGCAGCACTTGAAGGCAGTTGCACATGGTAGATTGTACAGCAAGGCTCATTAGCCAATGGTGAGTCTTATGTAAAGGTCTTTAATGTGGTACAATGGCATTTTTCAGCCTCTTTTAAAAGGGAAAAAGTTAATAATGTGAAAGTTTTATTACTTTTATTCTTTTAAAGAAGTGCCTTTTTGTAGTGAAACACTGTGGCTAGTTAGAGCAAAAGCTCGGGGAATTTCCTTCACTCTGGGAAGGACTGCAATTATACAAGGGGAAAGGACCACAGCAGTAAACTGGCAACATACCAAGGTCTTAACCCCTGAGACAGGAGGTGGAGAAATAGGTGTTAGCAGTCTTACACAAGTCCTTAAAGCATAAACATATGGTAAATCCATTACCTAAACTACAAAGAATGGAACCTTGCTAATAAACCTATTTACTAAGTTAAATAAATACAGAAAGTGTTTAAAAAAAGCTATCTGTGTGACATTTTAAAATCAGACATTTTTCACTTGTCAGAATTTGTTGTTGGGAATCTGTGAAACATGATGGCCCTTCCAACCCCATGAACACACACAGTCATGTTCTCCATTCAGCCCCGGCTCAGTGCTCTCCGACACCATGTGAAACCAACAGCATTAATTTCTGGGCTGCCTGTGCCACTGTCTCCATGGACACAGTTCATCACCCAACTGGCTCACAAGGAACAATAAAACATAGGTAGGATTCAAGTGTATTTATCACCTTGTTGTCTAGCCCTGTGCTCCATGGCATATTTCATTTTATCCAGCATAAATATGGTCTAATTTCAAAAGTAATAGCATTCAGCAGGAAAAAAATACAAATCTTCTAGTGTCTTTAGAAGTGGCATACTGCCAGTAGCTTTAACAACAGCTCCACAGAATATTTTTGCATCATGCTTAGTACAAAAACGTCATTAGACAGGTCATAAAGGGTACCAAAGCTAAGGAGAACCATGTTTTACAGTTGCTTTGCCAAATAATTGACCTTCTGCAAGAGGTGGAAATGGGATATCCAGGAATACATTTTAAAGCTTCTCAAAGTAGTTTCATGGATTTGTTGCAAAGAGGTGGCACTAATCTAAAGCCAGATGAAGTCAATAGGCTGATTTGCTGCTTAATTCCCTGCCCTTCGAAACTAGATGGTGTGGACATAGCTGAGATGGCCATGGGGTAGCTTTTCAATCACTTGTTTCTGCACTGGTTTGACTGCTTGGTGGCACTCTCTCTCCTGCAGAATTCATATGAATTTGCACTCTAATTTACCAGCCTGTGAAAGGTATTCCTTTCCTGCTGCCAGTAAATGACATGCTTATGAAACAATTTGTGTTCAAACAGTTTTATTCCAAAGTTTCATTCAGGAAAAAAAAGTTTTTAAATTCCATGTACCTATGGAAGTTCAGTGATATTTAGTCATTAGCCTGACTGAAATCCATCTAAGTGTATAGTTAAACACAAGCCACTTGTTCTCAAGCAGTGTTTATGGATAAGGAAGCAAGGTGGGAGATCTATTACTTTTGCCCATACTCCCCATCAAATCTCCCTCTGTAAATACACAGTCAAACATTAATGATGACCCTCATCTGCTTCAGGTTCATTAGTGGAGATTCCTGTGCCTGCATGGAATGCCACTGATATCTAGCATGGAGCCCTAGTTCTAGGAGAGTGGAGAGTATCAGGTTTAAAAGCACTGAATTATTATAATTTAAAAACATTTTTACTGAAGAAGATAGGTAATAAGCTGCAATTTAAAGAAAGTGCTTCAAATTATGTAATTGTGATGGTTTCACATGAAAAAAAGGTCAGTATAAAGTTGCAGTTATAACCATTAGTTATGTGATTTTAGAGTGGCAATATGTAAATAGTTCCCTTGTGGTGAATTTATGTTAGGAGTAATCTATTTTTTAATAAATGCTGAGGGAAAATTATTTAGTTTTGCAATAAAAATCTATCAAAGAACAAACCCATCTATGTAGATTATAACGGTCATTCTTTTAAACAGTGCCATTATTTGTGATGAACTCTTGTCCAGCTGCTGATGTGACACTCTATGTTAACTGACAGTGTCAATATTGTGCTGCACTCAATAAAACCCAGGCAAATAGAGAAATTAAGTGTTTTAAATAATGTCATTCCAGAACCATCTAACTATTTTATATATATGAGTACACCAGGAGCACTACAGATACCAGCTGGTATTGGATAAAATATTTCTTTGCATTTTGAAATTATTTGCGTATTTCAAAACAGATTAACATATTTAGATAAAACTTTGGAGCCGTTTGGTGCCTTCTTCTTTGATTTTTCTCTCCAATTTCCTTTTTGTTTTTTGGCAAAATTTGCCACATTTTTGATGAAAAAAAGAAAACAAACAAAAAGAAATAACTCTGTAACTCGATACAGAATAAGTCAGATCTGTGAAGGGTGACCAGTTAACATCAGGAGTTCAAAAGACGCAGATGGCAAAAAAGCTTCTAAAATAAAAAGGTGTCATGGTTATTTTTCATATGATATAATAGTTGCAAACATAATGATGTGGGCCTTGCTGATATCTGTCTGGGAGGGCAGAAAAGCCTTTACTGTTTTCAAATGATTGTGAGCATACACGTGGGAACTGAGGGTGTTAATGGAGAGGAAAGGGCATGCAACCCCTTCTTTTAATCACCTCTCCCTACAAATGTGCACAGAGTGACAGCAACCATTTGCTCAGTGATCATTTAAAACTGTCACTTCAGTTCTGCACAAAAGGATGGGAACCCCCTGGCCAAACACAGATATTTGCACCTGAGCGACTCAGGTAATAAAATAGGGTGTGAATAACACAAAGATTAGAAAGGGATCAATTGCTTGCTGGAAATGCCTGTCTCTATGGACTATAAAAAGAGCCAGTGTCAGTAGCCCAGAGGTAACCACCTGTATCATGGACTTCTAAAGGTGTTACGATTCTTGCTTGGAGCATGGAAGAACAGAATATGTTTTCACGAAGTCTTATGGAAGTCTGAGTGTTAAGAGGACTGAATCTTCTCTGTCTCAAGAGATGATCTCCCACAGGCAATACCCACAGCAAACTGATGCAGCAGAATCCCCTGCTTATATGAAATCATTGAAACATGCAGCAGAAGTAGTCCTGCTGCTTTTACACAGGGCTAGTGCTAACAGCCCAGGGAAGCCCTGCTGGGACAGGCAGCTGAGCAAAAAAATGGACTTAGTAGTGCATATATTTTTGAGGTTTTTTGTAGATTGTTACAATCATGCCTAAAATCACTGGTAGTACCTCTAAAAGCTAAATATCCCATACAGAAGTTGTATGAGGGTCTTATTACTATTGTGCACAGTAAGTTGGATGTACACTACAAGAGGTCTCTTTCAGGCCCAGATTGTGAAGCCTGAAAACAGCAGTTTAGATGAGTGATCTGCAAAATCCCCACATAACTACTTGATCACACAGGAACCTGCAAGGTACCTTAGATGATTATATATTGCACAATAAGCAAGTATTGGATAAAACCAGAAATACTGAAGGAATGACTGGAAACCCAAAACTTTTTCCCCTCAGCAAAGTAACCTAATCCTTTGCTTGCAGAGCTAACTCACCTCTGTCTTCCTCTTCTTAGTCCCATAAGATGTAAAAGCCAGTCATCTCAGAGCCTCAGCAAGTTCTGCAGTCACTAAGCTCTTGTGTGAAAGGCATGCAGCTCTGCTCCTCTGGCTGTGCTCTAAAATATAAATGGAATAGCTGCCTGCACTCAAAGAGATGTCTTCTTGTAAGACTTATTTTGGTTTTTTTTGAATTTAGCCTTCAATGACATCTAAGTCACAGCTGCAGGTAGGCATCTAAGCTCAAGATGAAACAGCAAACTTCACAGGAATCCCTCTTTTGTACAGATCATGGGTGCCCTAGGATGTCAATAATTTCCCTGCCAACAGAACAGCTATTTCACAGGACACTGTCCAGTTTGATGCCTTGTATGTTCAAATCCATTTATCTCCTCCTATTCAGTGTGCTTTGAACTATGGTGTGTGAGTCAGGGTGGTCAACTGTACTCCTGGAGCAAGCACCAAGACATCAGGAGTGACAGCAATAGGCAATGGCATTCCTGGAGGGATATTCTTAAGTTGATCGCTTACTACCTTTTTTCTTTTTCAAAGGCAAAGGTTATTTTCCACCATGAGACATCTGAGAGGCAAACTGGGTAGTAGCAACATGCCTAATGTCCACATAGACAGGACTTTGGGGAACCTAAATGGGTTGGGCAAACTCAGTCTTTTTGCATTCACTTGGCCGTGTTATGTTCCAAGCCACCACTCTTCCCTAACAGGGATGGGGGCTCCCAGCAGCACAGAGGGCTGCAGGAAAACCTCTTTTTTCTCTTATACGCAGCACTTCTGAGGTACTGAACAACTCAGGTGTCCAAATGTAGATATGAACCTGTGTACTCCTGGTGTCTCAGCACAAGTGTGGAGGGAGGCAAATGTTACATGCATCTAAATGTGTTTGAGGTTAACCTTAAACTATGCACTGCATAGGGGATTTGTTTATTTTCTTTCTGTTTTCATAAGCACTTGCTAGTTGAGTATCAGAGTCTCTTTTTGTCTGGTTTCTAAAGAGATGCTGAAAGCTCTCATCTTTTTGAATGTCATGATTGGCAAATCACCTGTACCCTCAGCACACCGTTGATGTGTGTAATTTTCTGGGAAAGAAAATATGGTGTTCTAGAATAAACACTTGCAGTAGGATTATTTTTTAAATAGTTCACATTTTTTCAGAAGGAATTATGAAATTAATAAATTCACATATAGTTATTTGTATGTTTTGAACAGTATATTCTCATTTTTTTCAAGGCACTTGTGCCTCTATATGTACTCATTTGCAGTGGTACACAGCAGGTGCTGGTGAAGCAGAAATGTTATTTTATTGTGAATTGAAGCAAAATAGCACAAGCAGATGATAAAATAGTAACTTAGGTATTTCAGGTAGATTTTAGGTTTTTAGGATTGCTTTTGTTTTCTGCAGTTACAACTTCCTTGCGAGGGGAGGGAGAGGGGCAGACACTGATGTCTTCTCTGTGGTGACCAATGACAGGACCCAAGGAAATGGCCTGAAGTTGTGTCAGGGGAGGTTTAGTTTGGATATTAGAAAAACGTTCTTCACCAGAGGGTGGCTGGGCACTGGAACAGGCTCCCCAGGGCAGTGGTCACAGCACCAAGCCTGACAGAGCTCAAGAAGTGATACTCTCAGGCAAATGATGTAACTCTTGGGGATGGTCCTGTGCAAGGCTAGGAGTTCAACTCAATGATCCTTGTGGGTCATTTCCAACTCAACATATTCTATGATTCTGTTACACTAGTCTAAAGTCTTATTACAAAGAAAATTTATATTCAGTTTTCCTCCTTATTTAGCTCTGTTAGGGATAGTGAAGTTAATGCACAGAATGTATTTATTTTCTGGTACAAATGCCTTCAGTGAAGAAGAATACATGTAAATCATAAAGTCAGCTGATGGTGAAACTGAATGACTAGTACACATCTTAAAGATTAAAAAAAAAAAAAAAGGCAGAGCAACAACTACAAAGTCTTGGTTTGTGCATTTCCTGCAAATACAAACCTCTTACTGTTTTCGCCGGGCGTTTCTGATGTGTGAGGAATGTAGCATGGGATCCTTAAAATCAAAATTATAAACATGTTTGTGAATGCCAGTCTAAAACAAGGAAATGCACTCTGTCAGCCACAGGCTGTTAGAAGCACAGTCAGTGTAAGAACATACAAGTTTTCCAGTGGAGGCATTGGTCTCTAATGTGCAGACATTACTGCTCAATTATATTGTTATGCAAGAGTGGCAAACCAAATTTAGCTGTTCCTTTTTCAAAACAAACATAGCTCTGCATTTACACCTTAGTTTGTTCATGTACTTGATTAAACATGTTTATAAATAGTCCCCCTCACCTTCCTTACAAATGTTTTGAATTCAGAGGCAGCATCTGGTTCATAGCACAGGCTATCTGAAAGCAACTGAGACGCAAAATTCAAGCAAAGATTCTGTAACAAGGAAAATTCAGAGGAACTGACATCAGGAGTTTGGTCTTAGGTTCATTGTTCCAATTTGTTACTCAAACATTGTATCAGACTGCTTTTAAACTCAGGCAGAAGAGACTCTTGAGATGGATTTTGATTTTCTCTTATTTTATAGCCCTGAGTATTTGTTGAAAACCAAATCATACTTCTAGAAGGAAATAAGTAGGTGATGTAGCAGCAACAAGTCTTAAGCTTTTAATTGGTATGAAAGAGCCAGTAATAATGTGTCCTAGCAATAGTTTTCTAATAACTAGAATTAAAGCCATTGCATCTTTGTTACCTTTTTACAAAATATCATCAATTAAAATAGCAATGGTCAGGCTTCCAGAGAAACTGCTGACTCCCAAAGAACTTTGTAACTTTGTAGTGCAACTCTACCTGTTTCAGCTACCCATGGATGGACATATCCATACAGCAAAAATCATTCCCAAAGGCCTAGACTGCCAGATTTGGCAATCAATTTTTTTGTGCTTCCATACTGGAATTTTGGAAGAACCCATTCTTAGGGGAGCCAAACAGCTGTTGTCCCTACTGATACTAGTTTATTCAAGAAAGTACTTTTTTATTCAATTAGAAATGAGGTTTTTGTTCCTTTTCCTCAGATGCAGCTCAGGAGAGTGACCACCTTCTGATTTGGACGTAAGTGAATCATTCCCACCTAACAGCCATGATTCTCTGTGAATTTTAGCATAAACGTTTCTCTTGCTAAACTTTCTCTTTGCTAAAACTGAGTCCAAGAATTGAATGTAATAAGATTAGGACTGTATAATAAATAATACACCACAATTTTATGACACAAAGCGGTATTGCAAATATAATTTACACTAAGACTTTGAATTTGATATTGCAAATAAATGTACAGTAAGTTCTTTGTGCATATCAGGACCTATGTACATTCTTTATGGTATTCCAACAATTAAAAAAAGGAAGAGACAACATGTATAGCAGCTTGATGGGCCTTTTTTCCTGGTAAATTGCATTAAAAGGAGTAGAATATATTTGGAAAAGAAAACCTAACCAACTTTAGAAGGCTGCATAAGCAAATTGATAATGGATGATTTGTTATTTTTTTTCTTGACATTCCAAAAAATACATAAGCAGCTTCCTGTGTAGACTAAGAGTGAAAAGAAAAATGACTGTATATTACAGCAATGTGTGGAAAACTACAAATTATTTACAAAGGGACAAATCTTGGAACTACTCTGTTATTATTGAGGCTAAACTTGCATGCACTCCAGAGTGAAGCTTTGACTCAGTAAGGATCACATGAGTTGACTCTAGAAAGATCTGATATGATTAGAATCTGCTATTGCACTGATGTTAATTCAGTGGAAAGGTTTTTCCATCAGATTTTTCTGCCCTTGTAACAAGCAGTGTTAAATTCACCAGTAATAGAAATCTACCACCTACTGTTACAAAAGAAAAGTGAGACAGAGAGAATACAGCGTGACTGATGAAGAGAAGATGGGTGGACACAGCTGATGTTCAGTGTCCTATTCCCCCTGTCAGAAGAAGAGTAGGAGGTCATATTGGTCATTGGTCTGAACAGCATGAGATTTCTTACATTCCTACAGAATATTTCAGATCTGACTGATAAATAGCAAGAAAGTTTAATATAGTTAGGGACCATGTCAAGGATGAATGTGTAAAGTTTAATATGCTATTTATGGTATGAAAACAATTTGTTATTTCAGGGTTTGTATGGAGCAATCTGTGCCGAGAAAAACATACAGACTGCATGAACAAGAATCCTGCATTTGGGATATGGAAGATTACTCTGCTAGACCACCATCAATTTAAACCAGAGATTCATTTTCAGTATTTCAGTCAGCTGAACAGATTATTTTATCACTTTTCTACCAGCAGTCCATGATCTCAGAAAATCCAAAGAATATATGAAAGCACCACGGCAAGAACTCCTTCAGACCTACGTGCAGCAATTGCAAAAGACACCTTTCTCAGCACCTCCTTCACCAGTCCTAGTTCCTTAACTAGACCCTGAAACTCTACTAACAACCACATAATTGACTCACAATCCCAATGTGTTATCTCAGACTTAAGCGACAGTTTCTAGAAAGAATTGACTTTTTCAAAAACTTTTTCCTAAAGAATAATTCAGAGGCATTAGATGATGTTTTCAGTGGTTTCCTCACAAAGTTTGAACCCACTGTTTGAATGGAAGTCACAAGAGTCTTGAAAGCTCCTGAACACTCTGAAATGAGCCCTCAAGGTCTCAACATCTTCTGTAATGCATCACCTGACTTGGAAGACACTTACATGTAGCAGACAATAAACAACAGCAGGTATGTTTTTGTTTCCACTTTCCCTTTTTTTTTGACATGGTCATCATGGAAGTTCCATCTCTGAACAACCTTCTGCTGTTCAGGGTCATGAGGAGCAATGAGGACCTTTCCTACAAGCTCAGTATTAAATTTCAACATCTTCATGTATTTTACTTAGATGTCAGTGCAGAAATAGATGAAGTCCCACTGTACTGGATGCAATGAAATCATGGAGAAATGGAGTCCTGAGGCAGCAGCGCTATTACTGTTCCTTAACAGTGCCTGAAAGAATACGAAGTACTGGGACAGGAGCACCCTCTACCTACACACAATATTGATTTCTTTGTCATTTGTCATTAGTCTGTCTTAATTTTTTCATTGAAGATATCTCCAGACCCCAAATAAATTAATTGATAGCAGCAACTTACATTTTGCTTTTTTTTTTTCTTTGGTTGATCTTTGCTTCTGGGCATGGGGAAAATAATAGACAAAAGGAGGGTATTTTAGTAGCACCATTATGTGCATAAGATGAGCTGCTTGATATTTTATAGGTGATACGAATTCCCACTATTACATTTCTATTGGGTGATGAGAGGATATAAATGCGTCTAATTTGCATTAACATGTGTTGGAGCAATCCACTTACAACCATAGCCATACCTATAAACAAAGTACATTTCTTAATTGTAGAGTTGTTCTATAAATTCTATAAATTTCTATAATTCTATAAATTCTAAAGAATATACAGGAATTATATATTTAATATATATAATATATAGTCTACATTTCAAAAACCTTTCCTGCTAAAATTAGTACACTGCTACACTATAAAGGAATAGAAAAGTAGAACATTTCTAAATAAGTATAAAAATTAATCAGTAACAGAGGTTAATATTTGAGCACTTACACTCTGATAAGCTCACATAATGAGATATTCTTGTCCTCATATCTAGACCAACCAGGAATAATAGGCTTTAAACAGTCCTTACCAGTTTTATCTGGTGCTTAAAATTTTAGCCTGTCTTTTCCATAGTAAGCAAGTATCTAATATGTTTTCTATGATGACTCATTTTAGTTGTATTTATTAATTGTTTAGATAATTGCTATTGTAAATGGAATGCTTCAGTGATTCTGTAATTAGGGAGTTTGAATTTGAAATAATTTATTAGGTCTTAATTTATGTGCTGTGAAATCTGTTAGATCATTTGCTAGTCAGTATGTTGTCTAGAATAAAGGCATTTCTACAAAGGGATTTTAGGGTGAGGGTCACCAGTATAATCAGAAACATACTCAGTCTGGCCTCCAGCTAAAGATTATATGCTTTTAAGTGTATTTCTGTTTTGCAAAATGGCCTTTTGAAGACTTAGCCTTTTCAACAAAATTCTTTTTTCTATATAAAAAGAGAAAAAGCAATTATTTTGCACTGTTGTTTGACTTCCCACCACCACCACCCTTTCGCCTAGATACAGATGACCCAGCTGATCAAGTGTGAGAAGTACATAGTTCTCTGCACTGATTTGTCTGAACCTCTGGAATGAAATCTTCAAAGTTAGGAGCAAAAGTTGGCATGAAGACTAAGCAGAGATTTGATTAAAGATTTAGATTTACCCACACAATAAATTGAACCAAACTAATTTTTGTCATGTACAAAGGCACACTTATGTTTTCCACAGTGTATGGAAGGAAGTGACATTGGTTGGCTTTCAACTGTAATTTATTGTATTCATCCATATGCTTATTACAACAGAGGATTTGTCAGTATGTTCACCATCAGAAAAAAAGGACTCAGGTTTTTTTGTTGCTAAGCTCAGCTGTCACAAATGATATTTGACTGAAATCTCAAAGCTTGTCTGCTTGTACGAGCCGCTCTGAAATTGAAACCTTATACTTTGAATGCCTTTAGAAATGTACATGCAGAGGGGTTTAAGGAAAAAAAGTGGGGCTGCCGAATATATTGCTTTGGGCAGGATTTATCTGACAAAATGTATATGTCTATACATCAATACAGACATCTGTAGATGTCTATGTTGTAGACTTATGTAGATGTCCATATGTAGATGTCAGTATTTCAATTAATCACATATCCTACATAACCAAAGAAGAGACGTGGTTCATTTTAATCCAAAGACATCAGCTATAGAGTGAGATATCATGCCATAGGCAAATCTAAGAGTACCTGTAAGAAGGGAATTAAAGGTGACCAAGTTGTAGTCATCTAAAGTGAAATGAAATGAATTTCATAGGAATGGCCTGAAGTTTAATGCCTTGAAGGTACTTCTTTTATATGAGAGATTACCTGTTTAGATTCTCCTCCCCTCCATTGTTAATGACTTTTCTTTAAATAGCCAAGAAACTTATTCACCATTAATCTCACATATAAATATTTTGTCTCTGGACAAAGATGTAAATTACCATATTTGGATCCAAGACCATGTCATGAAATGTGCATATTCAGCTTCATTGTCTTCAGGGTAAATAATAAACTTAAAATACAAAACGGGGCAAGAGTCAGAGCCTTTCACTTCTCTTTTTTTCTTTCCAAAACTAACTCTTCACATAGTTACAGTCATGACCTATTCAACCTTTCTTTACTCTATAGTGTGTATTCAGCAAAAACTCCTAATGAACAACAACTATCCATGAATATCAACGCTTCAATAAACAGAAGTGATAAGCGCCTTTTTTTTTTTCTGTCAGAAGTCTTTTTCTGGAGCATAGAGAAAGCTAAAAATAATTGGAGTGGGATATTAGGAAAAGGAAGAAAATGTGCATATTAGAGTAGGATAAAAAGCAGAGGGAAAAACACTAGAAATAAACATATGAAGAATAATTTTAAATGGGAAAAAAGAGTATAGAAACCCATTTAATGGAATTTTTTTCATGCAACCATTTATAATTTCCCTCAAATGGCATTCAGATCTTGGTTATATTAATAGAATCTACGGAAACCAGTGGGATAATAATGAAGGGCAAAATTTCTCTCTCTTAAACTAAATGAGATGGTTTTAGTGTCAGCACAATCTGCCAGTACTGAACTTTTCTTCTCTGGAGTTTTAAGATTAGTTCCTACAAAGATATCTGAGAAGGAAAGCACGGGAGAGACATTAATAAGTACAAAGACAACTGTTCTTCATATTATCGGATTCCAAAAATTTACTTTATCAGAATATCAAAAGCAAACCAGAAAAAAATTTGGATTGTGAGTAGTTGTCAGAAGCTTGGAGCTGGTGATTCACAGCTGAATTTTATTCCATAATTTTATAAGTAATTCCTTAAAGAATCATCACTTGTTCCCCTTTTGCCACTGCATCTCATTTAATGTCACCTTCTGTAAGAACATCTAAGCCATGCTATCTGTACAACACCAAAAGCTGAAATAACAGTATGGATTTCCTCAGGGTCAACAAAATGGTTATAAGAAGACAAAAATCATGCTTATTTCTTTTTCATGCTTGCTTTTATTCCCTACTTGACTTGCTGCTTCCTACCCTGTTACTGTATTACCTGGATTCCCAGGGGTTTTCTAACTCTCAGACAACAATCCTTACCAAGGAGGAGGAGGAGGAGGAGGAGGGAGTGTTACATTTCTGTGAGAATCTTTGCAGTTTGTTGCCACTGAGTGAATTGGAACAATTTGGCTTTGAGGAAGTGATTTATACACACACATCCATCACATATAACCTGTTCAGCTCTGTTAACTCTCTGTTTGATCTCTGGAGGGTTCGGTAGATTAGGGAGGGACTTCACACAGAGGTTTCATTAACAGCCAATCGCTTAACCTGGCATGACTCCTGTTTGTGCATTTGGACACTTTAAAGCGGGAAGAATAGGGGAAAAAAATTGTTAATGGGTATCATTATTAGCCAGCTCAGGAAACACCAATCGTGTTGTTAGAGAGAATTTGCTTCCTATTTCCTTGATTTTATTTTATGTTTTAGACAGTGTAGAAAACAGAATTGAGGTTTACAATTTAAGCCATTCAAAAATGGTAATCACAATGTATAAATTCTGGAAGCACAAAGTACATCAATAATCAAAGAGCATGTTAAATATCCAGCCATAAGCCATGGAAACTTGAACACTACAATCCAGTTTAATGAGATAGTAAATGCAGGCCAAGCAGTTGCACTTTTTAAATATACCAGATTAATGGGTCTCTGGTTACTGTCACCTGTTTGTTCAGAGAGTTGGGGGCGGGATCTGATCGAGTCAAAGGGTTGATACTATGATAAAACAAAGAACAAAGTCAGAATCACAGAACAGTATGACTATTATTGTTATTGGTGGGGAATTTTGGGATACTGGCAACATACAATTTTGGAACACAATATCCAGAGCTGCAGCAGTGACTCCCCATGCAAGCACAGCACGCTGTGCCTCTGCTCTCTCTTCTACAGAAAAGGGATATGCCATTAATGAAAGGATTACATTTAGTACTTTATGATATCTTTAGAAACTAAACAACTGGTTTTAAAGCAGCAAAGTGCTCACCACAGTTTTACAGTTAACAAACCAATGAAAACATGTGAAAATTGCTGTTTTCTTAGTGGACTCAAGAACTTGGAAGAAAATAGACAAGCATCAGTAATTTTTTGGAATATGTGGAGGAAGTTAACAGAGAAACTGTGAGGGTTTATTAGCTGTAACCACAACAGCAAGACACAAAAATTTGGCAATGGTTATTAATATTGACTTCAATAACAAAATACAAAGGACTGATGTTACATTCTGTACACACTGTCAAGATCTTTGAGTATTTAAATATTTATCTGTTATTAATGAATACCAGTAGTCCATTCTTTCTTAAACTCTGTCCATCCCATACACTCTCATCCCCTACCCCCCCCAGATGTCCAGAAAAACAGATGTGCTCTGTAACATGCCTTGATATTTAAATGATAACAGACTATTTAGTACAAAGCTTTGGAAATTTAGTCTCTTTCATATTAAGGTTACAATTCAAGCCTCACTGGCATTTGCAAATGTGGTGATAACACGTGAGGGAGAGAGACTGCTGGAGGGAAAGACTAGATTTAGGACTTCACAGATAAAAAGCAACAAACTTAAATATATACAAAATTTTACTGGTAGTCAGATGCTTTTCCTGCTGAATTGTCTCCCGTGCTTCCTTTACCTTTCATTGCTTTTCCTTTTAAGCCTTTGCAAGAAACAGTTCTATTACCAGTTTCCCAAAATGAGCAGTCTCTTTCCCATGATGGCAAGGATATGAGCACAGTTGTTGCCTTAAATGATCAAACTAAAGGTTCTACTAATCCAATAAAACCCCCAAAATTTTGTATCCATCATAATGTTTCTGTTATCATTAAAAATCACATCCTTGGATATATGTTTATTATCTATATACAGACATCCTATATATCCATATAATATTTATATAATTTTGATTCCCCCTATTTTCTGTGGTGATGAATTCTATAATGTCAGCAGCAACAGTCAGAATCCCCCTTGACTTTTAACACTGCCAAAAACATGCCGCCACTGGTTCCTCTGATTTTTATCTCTCTTACATTTTATCTGTTGTCCTGTATTATAGTTAAATCAAAGCTCTGTATACTTGAGGCTGACTCTACCACTGCACTACCAGGGACAAGAAACTTTATGCCTTAGGAGGACACAGAATGACAAGATGTAAGTTCATTTCGTTTTTGGTGAAAATAATTTTATTCATGTGTTAGAAGACATGCGAAGGAAAAGGCTGTGATCTATGATTTCTGTGTACTTGTTTGTCTGTGTATTTGTTTGTTTGCTGTGCTGAAATCAAGCTTTTCATGGTGATTAACATGATCAGAAGCCTTTGGAGATTTTATTGCCAGAATAAGGAATGTCTCCTCTGATCTCTCCTGGCTATAACAGAATTTAGATCTAGCCCCTCAGGAAACTGAAAGTACATTGTCATGAAATATTGGAGATTATTTTCATCATTAAGTTACTGAACTCAGATACTGAAGGGTATGTATTGCTGGTAAAACACGAACCTTTTGTTACCTTGTTTTGACCTGACACTTCATAGTAGTTTATACATGAATTACCCTCAGATGTTGAGCAATAGGGTGCATTGCTTTTTAGGTTTACCTTTAACTGAATGTGCCTCCAGTCTCAACAAAAAGAGACCAGGTGGAAACATTGAAAAGAAGCTGTTAATCCTGCTGAGCAGATGCAGCCAACAGAGAGAGAAATGTACTGCAACAAGGAGATAAATGATGAACATAATCTTCCATTTGAAGGTAGGTGCATTCAACATGGACTTTTGCTTTAGGAATTAAGATACAGACATTTTGTAGATACCTTTGTATATACATTTTGCATTAAAGATGGTATAAGATTTTCCTTTTGTTGTTTGTCAAATAGACACCCACCTTCACCCACAGCCAGCTCACATCATGTTGAATCAGGGATTGATGCAGAGATGGAAACAATCAAGTGGAGCTGTGAACACCGCAGCCCATTTCAAAAGCATTCCTTTTCCAGGCCATCAGCTACAGCAGCAGCACAGGAAACCTTCTCTGATTTTAGCACTACTGAGCAGCAGCTTGATGGTGTTTATGCATGGCAGGACCCCACCAGTGAGGAGACCCACAGCTCCAGAGCACCAGAAGTGACGTTCAGAGAGACGGTACAGTTGACAATGGAGCTGTTCACGGCACCGGGGCTTCGAGCCCATCAAACATTCCTTCTATCACATTTATTGCTCATTACTCAGTTTTAAAGAGGCTTTTTTATCCTGCACAACTTAAATGATATATATACTTTTCTGATATTTTTCTTGTTCAGAAAATGAACATCGGGTTTGACAGACATCAGTGGGTCTCAGGGTTCATGCATTACATTTATCTTAAAACAGTGCTGCAAGGCTTATACAACGCTTCAGTGCAGGCTGTCAAACATATTTGTCATCCCCATTACACTGACTAAAACTGTTGTGTCACTGGGCTCTTTATGTCCCCTTTTCAGGGTCCCTTATCCTATACTTTCATGGCATACTATCTGGTGCTGAAACCCTACAAAGAGAGAAGTCTTATTTGTGGCCTCCAGGTGAGCTTTTAATACTACAAATATAATGTTTACCTCAAATCTCACCCTTTCTCTCTTGTATCCTCTGACAATGCAGCTCTACTCCTGGATTTTACAGTGATTTCCATGGCAAATAGAAGATGGAGAATCTGAAAACCATTATCAAAAGATTAAAAACTCAAAAAACCCCACAAAAACCAAAAAACAACAACAACAAAAACCCCCAAACAAACAAACAAAAAACCCCGCCCCAAACAGTAGTAGTAGTGAAAATGTAGAAGCATTTCCTAAAGACTTTCAAAATACATTAATGAAAAAAGTTTCCCTGCATGTTCAGTTGATGTCAATCTATTTCCATTTTAATAGTAACTCACAAAGGTATTAAAAAGTAGCTCCTAAAAGCAGACATTGGAGTGTCCAAATAACTTATTTTAAAAGTTTCAGAGACAGATTGTGAGGGAACTCTCTGGACCGTTAGTGTTGATTTTCAATACATCATGAAATAATAGAGGCATTGAAGATATTTTTAAAGGGCAAATAAAATGACCTGGGTAATTACAGGCCTGTCACACTGACATTGATTCTAAGCCAAATAACTGGCTGGTGCAGGACTTGATTAATAAAGTAAAGAAGGACAATATAACTAATTCTAATTAACATGGGTTTACATCAAACTAAACTGGTATCTTTTATGATGAAATTACAAGTTTAGTTAAAAATGGAATAATGGAGAATTCTTATATCTAGATGTCTTTAAAGTATTGATTTGGTACTCCCTGATGTATTTATTTATTAACCAAGAAACTATGGTGACAAAAATGCAGCTTAGGTCATATCAGTAAAATTATGTGACTGACAGGTCTCCAAACATACTGCAAATGGACATACATAATTGAGAACAAAGGGGGCTTTTTGGATCCCCACAAGTTACTTGTATCAAAAACCAGAATAAAGAACAACAAAGTGGTACAAGTCATCTCATAACCTAACCATAAACAAGCACTTTGATCCTAAATATGGCCATATATATAGTGTTACCTCTGAGAATAATCACTACTTCTAGGTTATAACTTCAAAAATTCTCTGAAAGAAAAATAAAAGGGAGAGAATGAGAGAGAGAAGTATCATTGAATTGCCAGCTGAACTCAAGTTTTCAGCATGATCCCTACTTGAAAAGGCAAATACAGTCACTTGGTACAGAAAGTGTATAGGAAGGGAGGTTGCATTAACTGTGCTTGGAAACTGCTGCTGAGTCCGGAGTACCCCCACTGCTGATACCCAGAGATAAAGAACCATCCTGGGGAATTAGAGTTTGAGTAGAAGTCAAAGGAACAATGTGAGGATTAGAAAACTTACTTCTTTATGAGGTACTTGAGGACTCAGTAAAATAATTTATATCAAGGAAATAAAAGACATAACCTTATCATAATCTTTGGGTTCTTATTTAAGGACAAAATTTAATTATGGAGGGCTTTGCAGTCCAGATGATGAAGCTTCCATTTCTATGATCTTAGGCTAGAAAGGTTAGACTAGCAACAAGATAAAATTCAAAAAATAACTTAGAATAACTTCTTGTTTATATAGTCTTTTCTCTCTGGCTTATCCCTTAGTCCAATGAATCTTGAACTATCTTCTGCACAGTTGTGCTGGAAGCTGAATGTGTTCTCTCCCAAAACTGGTTTAAAGCTGATTAGGTGGTGTAATTTCTTCTGACATAGGAGAAAGGGATTTAAAACCTTCTAGGCAGAAGAAAGCAGAAGAAAGGATGTGCTTTTCATTCTTCTTTACCTTGGGTAATGCTCTAACCACTCATCTACAGGGCAAAAGCTATCACTGATGAGAAAGCAAAATATGTTGCTACATTTGATGTGGAACACAGTTATCTGAGATTACCCCCATCAGCCATTCCCTGGAAGCATCTACAATCAGTTTAGACAGAGAACGGAGAAATATTTAGTTTGTGGTTCTTAAATATGCTCTGAACATTCTCCAGCTTCTCCAATGTCCCATTGATCCACTTTTGGATGCCACTATCCTACTGAACCACTTTTGGTTGCTTTCTGAAGGAAGACTTCAGGCTCCTGAAAATCCTGCAGTTTGGTAAGGAAATGATTTGCAGAACTGAAGGCAACTTTGGATTAGTCAGCATCTGAAAAATATTTTTCAGGAATTGAATTTCCAAAGCAAACTGCAATTCACTGCAGTTCTAGATCTACTTCAGAACTCCGTATGCTCTATCACGGGAGGAATTTTTACCTTGCAATCAATTCAAAATGCACTTGGAAGCAAAGAAACTCAATAAAATAAACCCATGTGTCTTTTCATACAGATTTGAACATTGTCTTCTCTGATTGGCATGTGATTTTCAAAAAAAGGAGGATATAATAAAATAAATGTGCATTAATACAATTATCTGTAATTTTGCCTCATTACATAAATATATTTATATCCAGTAGGCAACTTCCCATAAATCTCAAAATGAAAATTTTAAATTTAAAAATGTTCACTTTTCTCTAAAAAAAAAAAAATTAACTTTACAAACAGAACTTACATATGGTTCTTCCTAGATCAATGCAAGATTAGACAAAGTAGCACTCACCAGTGGTCTTGAAAATCCTGAAGAATATCATTAGACAAGAATTTCCTACCTGAGCTTTAAAATTCTTTGGTTTTACATTTTATTAAGCTTTATTTAAATGGCTTTTTTATTGCACATATAAAATATTTAAGTTTTAATATATACAGCATCATTATCCTACATTTTGAGAAGCATAAAAGCATATGAAAGTAATAGCTTCTTTGACACACAAGAGGATTGATGTGTATGAATTGAATTTTTCTGTGTTCTATGAACTCACATTTCATGGAGACACCAAATTTATAGATAGAGAAAATCCCTTATCCAGTTTCAACTTTTTAGGAGCTTAACATAGAAACATGAGGGATGTGCGTTCCTAGTATCACCTTTGCAATTAAATTTCAAGATGGAGATCATTGGAGAGTATGCTTGCAGGAGCAATTCTTTTTCTCTTGATACTACAATTTTATTTTAAAACATGAGAGTTTGGTATTCTCTATGTTGTTTTAGAAAGCTAAGTTGCAGTGCATGTTATGCAATAAAGCTTTTTAGGATAGTTGTTTAGCAACATAATAAGCAATTTAAGTTAAAGGATGACCATTTTTGTCATCAGCATATCAGTATCTTCTAAATTTCTATGACTCAAAACTTCCACAAAAAATGTGCTGCTGAAGACAAAAGCATTTTAAATTGATTATCATTAGCATCTTTAAAGAAATCCCTTTAATTTGTAGAAAAAAATAACAGTACAAAGCACCAGAATCACACAGCCCTTTTGGGGTACCTCCATGATCCTGATGTCACACATGTATAAGGCACAGCGACACCCAAAGACCTCTTAAAAAGCAACCACTCAAACTGTGCCTCACTTTTTGAAATAGATTTTTGAATAGTTATTTCTGAATTTTTCACCAGTGCTAACGTAGAAAGGCAGCTGGATTCCAATAGTTGTGTTGCTTTACCGTTCTCTTTCAGCAAGTCAGCAAGAGCAGGGTTTTATTTGGCTGCAACTCCTTAACTAAGGAATAAATTAGCTCAAATTAAATGGTAGCAAGGGAATGTTGAGGCAAACTAAACTGCCCAAAGGCAATTTTTCAAATTTTCCATTTTGAAAACATTTGCAAATATATATGAGTATAATTAAAACTCAAATCCAGTACAACAGCAGAAACTGATGCCTAAAGAAGACCAGGGGCTATAATTCTCTGTGAGGGTCCTCTCACAGGCTGCAATGTCATCCCCAGCTAACATACAGTAGCAGTTAAGCATGTGATCTATCTGAGATTCTTAGTGGCAATACAAATTGGCTACATCCTTCCACTCTTCTTTAAGGATATATCAGTGGGCACTTAGTTGATAAAATTCAGCATTCCCTTATATTCACCCCTCCTGTGCAGGAGACTTTATTTGGCATAAAGCTTGATTGGTGTGGTTTGGACCCATCCAGACTGATCTTTTATTCCTAATCTCTAAATCTGGACACATGATAAAACACCACTTGCTCACTCTGCCGTCAACAGCAAGTTTTGAACCAGAAAACAAGGGAAAAGAGAAAGCTGCAAAGGGACTTTTTATGAGAATATGTACTGATAGGACAAGGGAACAAAAGAGGGTAGGTTTAGACTAGATATTAGGAAGAAATTCTTCACTGTGAGGTGCTGAGACACTGGCACAGGTTGCCCAGAGAAGCTGGGGATGCCTCATCCCTGGCAGTGTTCAAGGCCAGGTTGGATGGGGCTTTGAGCAACCTGGTCTAGTGGAAGGTGTCCCTGCCCATGGCTGGGATTTGAAACTAGATGATCTTTAAGGTCCCTTCCAACCCAAGCCTTTCTGTGATTCTATGAAAGTATGGAAAATAGAAAAAAAAAAAAAATAAGTAAATCAACCCTGTAAGCTTTTTCTAGACCTTTAAAAATACAAACTGTGCCAATCTGACCTTTGCCATAAGAGAAAGAATGAAACAAAATTGAGTCCCTGGCTGTGGGACAGACCACTCCTGAACACAAGAGGGAATTTAGTGAGTCTTCCAAACACAGAGTCAGATAACTAACCTGCAATTTAGATATTCTCATAACTTCTTGTCAGTGTACACAAGTAGTGTTATCACCTATAGTTGACTAGAGGACTTCAATTATCCTGGTAAATTTAGCAATAATTATACATCTTTGCCACCATTCAGGAATTACCTCTCAGGGCATGAAATCTGTTTATACTCACTTCCAACAAATTCAGGGTTCACATGTTTGCTCAGCTACATGGGTTCACCCAACCATAACGATCTCGTTCGTTATGTGAAGTGCTCCATGAAACAGTATCTTGAACTACTTCTTGGTTTCTCAAAGAAACCAATGTATCTAAAGGAGAGTTTGTCTGGCACAGAAAGAAACCCACCTCTCTCCTCCTGACATGGCAGAATTTATACAAAAAATTAATTTCCACTGGTGTAGGAAATGGGTTTTGTGGTGGATAGAGTGGCTGCTTGTTACTTCAAAAGGGTGTTTTTGAGCCCAAGAGCTCATCTTCTTGCATGGCAGTGAGGAAAATGAACCATTCTTGACAGGTATCAGAAGGTATCACCTCACATCAGGAAAGCTCTCATCTACCACAATGGCAAAACAAGAGCTTTAGAGGAATAAAGCGGGCTGTGCCATGTAATTCACCATTTTTTCCCCCAAATCAAATCGGGAATGATTTACAGTAGCATGCTACTGCTGCTGGTAATTTCCCCCCTTGTTAGGTCTCACCTTAGCAAGTTTCCTGGGAGGAATGCTGTACCCTCCTGCCTCAGCCCCCAGGTGTCTTTCTTCCCTTGTGCACATCCCCTTAACCACCGGTAAGGGAAAGCAACAACACAGGCACAGGCACAGGCAGATGAACCATGAACAGGACCCATTACACAAAGGGAAGCCTGAAATAGGGTCACTTCATAAAAAAAGGGAGTGCTTACCAATGACACAAACTGTGTAAGCAGCACTCCGGGTAAAAGCTATTTCCTATCACTGCATCAGATTAAGCCCTGGCTGGGCTTGCCTTGCCCAGTGTTATCTTCCCCATTCATTTTTTTTTCTTATTAAAGGAAAAGACTAAATTAAAATGATAGTAAATTCCTGACATTGGTCCTATACAATGATGCATGAATAATACTTTTCACTACAAATAAAATATAAATAATAAAACCTTTTAAGGTCTGTGTGGTAAACAAAACATGAGTACTTGCTGCTTACACAATAAAAAAACACCATTTTACTATATAGTGAAGATAAGCCAAGAACACATGTAATGCTGGAAATTGTTTTTCCTAGTGGCAGCACCTTTAGAAATAAACCCAATCTTCTTAAAAACTTTCTTTCTCCACATCAAACACTTGTTGGGAGTGCTGTGGCTGCTCTCTTAGGAAACATAACCACCTCTACAAGACCTAATTTCTGTGTGAAGGTTAATTAGTTTAATGCAGGAAATAGTCTAGTGGAGTTGGGGATTTCTTCTTCAAATGAATGAGTTAGAGACTTAAGTTGGTAAGCATTGCCTGAGAAACTGTGGTTGTTGGATGTGACACTTTGAACAACAGAGCATCACTATATAAAAGAAGAGACAGGTTCAACCTGAGCTAGCAATTTGTTAAGTTTCTTATTAAACACTTACAAAAACTGGAATGGCCTCATTTGGGGGGTGAAATTACTTCCTGCTTACTTTTGTTACACTCTATTTTGTTCAGTACAAACCTAATCTGAACCAGAACGTAGCTGAGGTTAGGATTTGTGAATGAGCTGCAGAGAATCACATATTGTCGAGTCTCAGATGCTTCAGTCAGAGGATTTTTCATCATGGCATATCAAACCACATTATTTTAATTTGCTTTAGACAAATGCAGTATGCAGGAGAGTAAAGAGAACTTGTATTTGTTGCCTATCAATTTGCACAGTCAAGATTATCGCATACATTTAAGATCATAAGACACTGATCTCTGAAGCTCAGAACCTTAAAACCACAGCTTATTTGGGCATCACAAACCTAATTACCCCAAATCATGCCACTTATGGAAACACTTATTTAGAAGATTATTTTAAAACAGGCAATTTAGGTCTCAGTCAGGATTTGATTTGCATTCCTTCTTTAATTTATGGAATTTACATTTCTTCTGCATCTTGCCCCAATATATTTTCTCCCCAGCCCATGGCTGATTTTCAAGAGCTGTAAACTGAAAGCCACCATGCTAACAATCCTGTTGACATAGGAGTAAAAGTTAACTCACTTTTCATCAGTACGGTAACAGGAGAGGCAATTGGATGCACACATGGTCTGACAAGTAAAAAGGTCACTTTATTGGATGTCTTAGAAAAAGAAAAAGGATTACTTTAAGGGGGTATTATATAGGCTTGATGAAAACATTTCATATACAAACCTGTATTTCTGATTGTTTCGGTAGCCCAAGCAGTGTTTGTTTGGACAGTTTCCCAGGGATTTCCTGCTTTATTAAGAAGACTGCATCCTGGAGCATAGCATTTACAAAAGTTACCTACACGATTCAATGAGATAAGTAAAACACATGGAGGAAGCCTCTGATACCAGAGGCATTACTCAGAAAAAGTTTAATAGGAAAACATTACATTTTTTTCCTTCTTTAGCTATAAAGACTATTCTTAAGCCATCAGGAAAAGTTGTTTGCACATACATATGAGAAAAGTTAAAACTTATTCAGAAAATACAGAAAAATTAAATGTATTTACCATATACTAAACATTACAGTATTTTAGAAACTTGGACAAAATGCAGTCCCTAATGTAAAAGCACCACCTGGCAACAACGGCTGTTGGCAAAACTCCTAACCAGAGTTTGGGCTGCTGACAGAAAACTACAGATGACTTCAGATTATTTTACAATTTTTTAAACTGAATTTAAATTCTGTTCTCAGTGTTTTAGGCCATTAGAAATACTACCACAGACCAGCGCTTCCTGGTGAATCAGCTATCTTTTTTGTAAAACTTAATTATTTTTAATCATTTCAGCCAGACATTGCTTAAATTCTTATTAAAAGGACATTAAGAGCAATTAAGGATTTTTTTTGAGAAAAATTTTGTTTTTTTTTTTTTAATTGAGTTTTAACCTATTATTACATTTGTTACTGAGCTGATTAAAGCATAATTGTATACACTATATGCTAACGATTCTCGACTTCCTATTTGAAAGCATTTCATTTAAAAGTAACTTTAATAATTTTAAAAATTATAAATTATTGTTCAGAGAAACTGTCACAACAAAAAAACAATCACAAAAGTTATTAAAATAGAAAACATTACTTAAAACCTAAATAGCAGATAGCCATTCATAACACTGATAATATACCAAATAGTCGCAAATGCCAACAAAAGCAATTTAGATATAGCTTCTATTAGTTTTTGTTGCACTTCAAGTTATTCTTCTTTACTCATATAATAAATCAAACTAATTCTAAAACAATCACAGCTTTGGTTAAAATGATGCTGGTTCCTGAAAAGGGATATGTGGAAGGATGGCTTGAATTGATACCACTCAAATCCTTTGAGTTTTGTTATTGCAATAATCAGCAAACAGAAGAAAGTCACCACTGGACAATTCTGCAACACTTTCAAAAGATGGACAGCAAACAAAGCGAGACTGCAGAGGCAATACAGTTTATGAAATATGAGTAGTACTATGACAATTCCACATGCGTTAGAATTTTTAAACAAACCTTTGTTGTACATATAGGATGGTTCAAGTTGTCTAACCACAAGCTCTTGATGCTGTTTAGATATTCCAGGCTACCTGAATTTTCTTACAGCAGTGGCAGGTCCAACATAACACCTACAGGAGGCAGACCTGTAATTTCTGGAGTGGCAGTATATCCTATCACCCACAACAGTGTGAGCTCAATGTTAACTAGAATCTGGATTCCCCCAATCTGTTCTTCATGTATCAAGTTAGCTGTTTGTATTTTTAATTTTTCTGCTAAACATTATATCAAGCAAATTCCTTCAGGACAAGAGGAACATTCTGCTATACATCCTAGGCACTCCAGTAAGCAGCAGTGCTCAGCAGACACGGGATATGCCTCATGAATGTACCTTTATGCTCTTCAGTAACAACCATTATGAAAAAGACATTCATTCACGTGCTGAGTATCTAGAAACAGCCTTTAATACGTTACTGCTGCAAAGATATTGTGACAATTCTTGCCAGTCTTGGCTGACATTCATCAGATAGCTGCGTTTCTTTACCTCAGTTTCTCCAGCTGCAGATGTGGGCACATTTGTGAGAAACCAAGAGCTATAGAAAAAGCACTGCAAGAAGCACAGTGGGTTTTAGACACCTTTTAATAAGAAGTGATAAAGAGTTTGCTCATCATTCGGTAAATGCATTAGGTATGTGCAAAATAGCAACTCTGCAAAGTACCAACTTTGTTTTTAACTTGTGAGAAGATGCCTTACACAAGTTGTAGTTGCATAGCTACTTGCATAACTTCATTTTGTCTATAAGCATTGGTGTAATTGCAGTGATAAAGGGTTTCTTGAAGTGTCCCTAGCTGTTAGTTTTCCCTACCTACAAACAGAGGTACGAGGCAGAGGGGTACACACTCTTTGATAAAAGTTCATCCTTCTTCCAACCCATTTTTCCCCTTTCTTACATTTATCTAATCTACTTGAGATGCAGCTATTTTGCTAACTGGCTTAAGCAGGAGCCCAGCTTATTGCATTACACATATGGTAGTGACCACAGGCCAATTACCTCTTCAAATAGACCAGGCACATTTATTTGTATGTGTGATTCAGTAAACATGAGAAAACTGGAGTACAAGTTTGTGTTGCCAGCAGCAATTTTGTCTGCTTTCACAGTAGCAAAACAGAACCATACTTAAAGAATAAGAGACCAGCAAACTCCTCCTGCCTTTGGAGCTTTCTAACAGGGGGCCCCAGCTCAGCAGTTTGGACACTGAGTGGCAAACACCATCTGTATCCTTTTCCCTTCCATAAAAGGAACCTTTATAGGAGTGTAAAGGAAAACAAAGAAAGATTACTACCAGTAGTTATAAATGAATAGTTAATCATCCAATAAGAATGCGAGTTCTCTCAAAGACATTGTACTAAAGAAAAATAGTAAAAAATACATAGCTATTGAACAAGGATGCTTCAATAAGCAAGTGATAACCTCAAAAAGCCAAATAAATAAAAATCTCTCCCTAAGCCAATTTTATAGCTATTATTAAAATATAACTATGAAAAAAAAAGGTTTATACTAGAATTTTTATTTTGCTCATTTTACTTAGGCTAATATTGAACTTTCCATATTTCTCCTTTCTGGTCAGAAAAGCTGAAGCACAGCAAACATGTCTACATGAGATTTGTGGACAGAATTCTAAAGCCAGTAAACTGCAACAAATACTGCCGGGGGCACTTATGAAAGCCTATTTTTGGTGCAGTTTTCAGTTAGCCAGCCCTAGAAATCAGCATCGAGAAGAAAAATAAACACAGTTTTGACATGTACAGTAGCAAGAATTAGCTTTGTATCCAGAGGAAGAACAAGCCATTTAAAGCAGAAATTAGTGGATTAAATATCTGAACAGTTTAGGCTGCATGTGTATTCAAGCTGCAAGAAGTCAGTCAGTGAAGCAAAGGCCCTTCATTGTGAGTTTGTGCTCCACACAAACAGCTCTAACAGCTTTAAGTTCTTTTTTGTTTAGGAGTTTGTTTGTTTCTCAAGAGAAGGAGAATGTAATTGACCCAGTTGGAAGCAGCAGGCTGCTGTCGGAAAGGCCTCTCTAGCCATACACGAGACATCAGCACCACCACGAGGCAATCAGCGGCTACTCAGCAAAGGAGTAACCAAAGGCACATTTGGAACCTCCACTCCCCATCACCTGTAGCATACACAGGTATATACACATCACCTGTAGCATACACTGGCAAAGCATCCTGCATATATATGTACACTTACATATAAAGACACAAATTTAGGTAACTTAATTTCAACAAAACTTTCTTTTTGCCTATCACTTGGAACACTCCCAATGAAATGTACCTCATCTGATGCTGAAAAAACTGTTCTTAGATATGTTTACTTGAACTTCCACTGCGGAAACATCTTCATAGCTTGACTGATGTGAAGGCAAGTCAGTGCTTGGTTCAAGAGAGGCAGTTAAAGCTTTTAACTGGAATCATGCCAATCTAGATAGATCTCACTTATCATTGATTATTACTAGCTGTAAAGGCATATACATTCTCAAATAAAAAGACAGGGAACATCCAGGGTCTTCATATCAGATACAATTGCTTGAAATGAATTTGGTATAATTCCATTCAAATTTCTACTTTATTTTTTTTAAGATTTTTTTTTTAATAACCTTACTTGCTTTCTGAAAAAATGTGAAGTTTTCCAGTAAGTTCAACTTTTTAGTGTTTTAAGACAGCAGTAACTGAAGTAATATAAAAAGCCCAGACCAGATACCTCAAAAATTGCAAGTAGTTTATGTGCCATCTCATCTAAATATTTTTCCTAGAGATTACTCATTAGGGTAGTGGGAATTTTCTACTGTTGAGCACAAGATAAAGTTCCTGACATCTCAGACAACCTTTAGTTTCTCAACCACAAACTGCTTCTCCTTGTACCTCTCTCATGCTACAGCATTTGAAGACACATCAAGAAAGCCCTTCTGAAAGCAAGTATATGAAGCCATTGTAGTAATTTCAGCTCCTGCACCAAGGAAATACAAATTTTAAGTAAATATTGGCATACGTAGGGTTATATGCCTAAAGCAATTTTAATTTCTAGCATGGCTTTTTTTCAGTCCTAAATAGTCATGATTTGTAATTATTCACTAAAAGATGGATATTTGGATACCCAACAGCAGATCTTGAAAGGTATCAGCACTTTGAACATGTAGCAAATTTAGAATGTTACACTTCAACAAGATTGACCCTCATAAGACTTTGATTCCATTTATTCACCATTTTTCCTTGATTTAAAAGTATTCCCCAATATATGTTTACTTTAAACTAGATGAAACTATCTTTACTCTCACCTTCAATTGGCAAACATGCACAGTCTGTTTTGTTCTGTATCAAGTTATTTTAGGCATTACAATTAATTTTGATTGACTTGTGGCCTGTAGATTTCATTACTCTTGTCTAACAAGAGCAATGCAACACATGGTAGAGCTTTTCTTCTCAAGTTCAAATGATAAGCACCCCATGTGACCTCCCCTCTCCTCAGGATCAGACAACATCACATAGCCATTGTAAATTTAATATTTTAATGAGAAATCTATGTATTTTTATTATAATACTTGGGACTCTCAGTCACCCTCTCCAGGTAACACTACACAAAAAAATTATTTGGTCAACCTGAGTTTAATCTGATTGTCATTGTTTTCTGCAAGGGGATGGAATGTTCTGTGAAAAAAAGTTTACAAGAGGAAGGCAAAAGGTTAGTTTGACTCTCAGCTGTCTGGCATTCCCAATGATCTATGACATTTTAGATAACAATTTGTGGGTAAAGTCACTAAAATTTCTCATTATCATTAGAAGAGTCATTAGAGAAAAAAGCTAAAACAGAACTCCCAAGTCAGACTACAGTAACTTCATCTGAACAAATTCAACCTGTCTGAAAGCAGCACAAGAGGCATTATTACAACCTATTCTGGTGCATGAAAAAGCTTTTTCTGCAGATTTATGAACTGCTTTGATATTAGCATGTTACTCTATGACCTCAAGAGTATTGTAGGATTCTTTGTACAAGATCCATTTTAGAAATTTAAGACACATTACCTTTGAGGAGCCTAGAACTATAGAATCAAAATGCAGTTATCAGTCTAGATGCAGGGGTTTAGGATTACCAAGAGCTTCAAATACACACTTCAGGTCTGGTTTTTTTTCATATTCAGTATCTTAAATATAAACAGCTGTCTGAATATGGATGCATCTTTAAAAAGGCCAACATTAAAAACTTACAGTACACAGACAGTTGAGTAATTTTAATTGTTTCCTTTGCAGAATATAACTCTCCTCCCAGATTTGCTTAACTACACTTGAATTTTTGATAAATCAAAATCTATGTGGAAGAATGATTCTGCAAATTAATCCCTTAAGGCAAAAGAACAAACAAAACCATTTCATCTTCAACGCGTTTTATTTTATTAAGACATCAGCTAACTCAGAGTTAACAGTGCTGAAGACTCTCTGTTCATCATGCAAGAAATATACTTAGTTTTAATCATTTTTTATCTAAGCTACTCAGAGACAGTATGGGATTTTTGCATTCACAGGGCAGAGCATTTATTAACTCAAGCCTTGTCTTAAGTGTGGCACAATCAGAATGTTCTGAACAGCTGGTTAGGAAGATAGCCAAGATGCAAGAAAGACGTCTGAGCCTCCTTTTCAAGGGCAGCCAACTCCTGTACCGTAGGTGCCAGAATATCCACATGGCCTTTATAAAGTCCACCTGCCAAAAGACACACAATGTAGATGATGTGTTCAAAGCCATTTTTCAGTAGAACTAATAATGCTTAACCACAGTCATTCAGAAAGTTAAAGTAACTTTGTTACCTTGTTAAAAAAACAAACAAAACCAGGCATACACACACTCTTGGCACTTGCAACCCACAGGCAGCACGCAACAAATGCAGAAGACAAAGAATGAGAAGCTTTTTACAATCTACGATTCTGTAGTTACACAGGAGACAACGAGGAAACTGAGCACTGCAAGCCGGTAAGCATAGCAAGGTAACTCTAGAGTAGTTCATTGCTTACCACCCAGAGCTCTTTTCTGCCCATATGTAACCTTCCCATCAAAATCATCCACTGGTACTTTTATGTCTGGTTCAATTTGGGAAATAGTGCAGTTTAAGTGTTCTTCAATCTCCCCCAGCAACTAAGAAAAAAAAAAAGTTTTCAAGTACCCTTAGAAGTCCAAGACTCATCAAACCACTGGTCTGAACAGTCACATTCAAGTGCATTTTCAACAGAATGGTACACAGAAAACAATCTGGTCACAGACACCAAAGACTAACACATTTTTTGTTGGTCAAACAGACAATACAAGTTCATTTCCAATGACAGTATGTTTTCACCCTACCTAGAAGTCATTATTTCACATTCTACCCTACTTATGTGAATGAGGCTACTTTATAATAAAGAGCTCATAGACCAAGCTTATTTTACCACAGATGATGTATGATTTGCCCTTTATTACAGCAAGAAGGGAAGTTTTGCTTTTTAACAAGCATTAATGGTTGGTATACAAATCCCATTTAAAACCTACTCAATGACACTATTTCCAGGTTAGAGAAACAAGAGTTTTAAGTTCCAGCTTTGCAACAAACCATCTAAACAAAAGTGTGTAACTAACACCCCATAACTCTTAACAGATTTTGATTAGGAGGACTACAGGAAAGCGGTAAATAAGACTCCAACAGAATTAGCTGGGAATATTAAAATAAACTTTTATAATTAAACAATTTATAAAACATGTAACTTGCAAAATTTTGTAATTTCTTCTTCAGATGGATTAAAAAGCTATAAGGACCCCAAAGCTGCTTTGTATTTTAACTACACAGCTAAATAAAGAACTGTATCTCAGAGTCTTTTAGAGGAATTAGAATATTCTGGTTAAGTGAAATGTTTACCTGCATCTCATTGTACCATATGGTACAACCTCCTTCTTCCTTCAGTCTAGTATTGTAACACCCTTTTCCACGACTACTGCATACATGATACCAAACCTAGAAACAGAAAAAAAACAACTCGCAAACTTTGTAAAATATAGTTGAGTATGTTTATTTTGACTAATTATAGCATGAAAAAGAATTCAGGTATCTGTTTAAAAACCGTTTCAATTAAGCACAAACCGTTTCAATTAAGCACAGACAAACAAGCACTTTTTCAATACAGGACGTTAAAGTCAAATAGCAGCTGTGGATAGAACTTCAGATGTTCATCTTTGGAGCATAATTACCTTTTCTTTCTCTTTTGCCACAAGGGAGATTGCCAAACCCATCCTGAAATATTAGGGGAGAAAGGAGATAGAAATGTATTTCAGTAACTACTGCTAACTTGTGAAACAACGGAAAGTATCGAGAAATCACGGTGACTACTCTGGGCACACACATACCTCTCCGCTCTGCCTACTCTCCCAATTCGATGAACATAGTTCTGTTTTTCATCCGGGAGTGTCACATTGATAACTGTGTAAGACAGACACAATCCACAGAGAACACAAGATTTTTTTTTTCTAATAAATGAGTTAAGGTCAGAGACCAGACACCTAAAACAATACTTTGATTGCTGCAATTCCTCTCCTTAGCCCATGCATATACTTTGTTCTACTACAACAGTTACAGGCATCATTACCTGCAATACCTACACTTAAGGCTTCCCTCTCAAACAGCTTTATCCATGATTACTTTTTGGCAAGAATGGAAAACTAAATGAAGAATCCCCAACAATGCAAAACATCATGCGGTATTTAAGAAAGTATGGTGAACAACCAATTTAAAAATTGCTTAGTTTAAGCCTTTAACCTCTATATCATTTTAAATTATGCTGTAGGTGATATTTGTTTTAACTAGTGGACAGGACTGCAAATATATTGAAGCTCTGTGCAATTCAACAGCTTAAATTTTAGGTTATATCTTACCATACGGAACACCATGAATATCAATTCCTCTAGCAGCAACATCTGTGCAGATCAAGAAACGGACATCTCCTCTCTACAAAGACATAGTTGTAAGTAAATGTTATGCTAAATAAAACAAACAAAATCCCACGCAATGAAACCACAGTCCTTTGCACCTACCTCACCTGTAAGTGTCTCTGAACATTTAGGAACACTTTGATTTAAGAATGAACAGCTTGGCCAATTTACATCCTTATTTCTTTCCCCAATAGCATAAAGCAAGTATAAATCAATAAACAGCTTAATCAAAACCAAAGTTAAATATTTAAGTAATGTTTTTTTAATAATCGAGTAATAAAGTCTTTAAAAAACAATGTAATTGCTACAGAGCTTAAAGTTAGTGGGCTTATTTGAAATAAAACCCATCTTCTCAATTCAAACTCACAAAGGTCATACTGACTCACAGTACAGACTTCCATCTACAGAAACTGTGCCTCACCATTTCAGGAAGTGGGACACAGTGCATATGAATGTAATTTATTTTAAACTGAGAACTAGGATAAATTCAGATATTGGCAAGTGAGAAGAAAGCCTTTAAGAATCTGCTACATCACCTTAAATCTTTCCAGGTTTTGCTTTCTTTCTTGAGGTTTTCTGTCACCATGCAGACAGACACACGAGAATTGATGTCCCTTCCTATCAGGGCCTGAAAGATTAGACATGCACTAGTAACATCACCTATGACACAGAGCTACAAAGAACTTGAAAAAAAAAGGTACAGTTTTTGGGCAAAAGTCTCAACTCACTGAAATTTCACTTATTTTTTACCAATTACTGAGAGAGGCAGTGTTAGGGGACAAAAAACCAAGGCAAACAGTTAAACATGTTTCCTCCCTCCTCCCCAGAGCAGATCTGTGCAGGTATTTTTCCTCACTCCTTCCTACTCTAGACCTCCTCCTTTCTTCAAATGTGTGTCTTCACCTCTCCTCACAAGTCCCCTTTCACTGTTCCTGTGTTTTCTCCCACCTTTCTTCATGTATACACTTGTACACACACATTTCTTCCCTTGTCTCTTGCCCTGACCAACTATCATTTTTTACTAATACATGTTTCAGCAGAGGCACCATATACTCTTCTCATTGGTTCAAAATCTGGTGCACAGTGGGTTGTTTCCAATCATTTCAGAGCTGTCTGGAACAGGTACAGGGTAGCTCACGGCCTTCTGCCACAAAGGGCACTCCTGCAGCTCCCCACTACCAAACCATGACTTTAATGCCCAGTCAGCATGTAAAAAACCTGAAGCATCATTTTATTTGTGTGGGGTTGCAATACTGGTGAACTCTATCATACAATTTTGGTGTTGAAATAAACAGGAAAGTGAGTAGAGTAAGGTTTACACAAAAAATATTACCTCCACCCTGCTGGATGAAGTACTGCTCCATATTATCACAGTCTATTTTAGTCCTGCAGAAAATAATGGCTTGGTCCATCTTGTGCTCTTTGATTGCCCGAACAGTGTATTCTCCTTTTAGAATTTTAATAGCTTCAGACCACATTTCTAAATAAAAGTAAACAAGTTATTTCACTCAAATTGTTTAAAAAAGTGAAGTCTTTGTACTGCATACATTTAAAGTTTTCTCCAGCCTTCCAGAAGACAAACTTTTACTATCAGAGCAAGTAAGATAAGCCTTCAGTTTTTAACTCTTCCCTCCATGCTCTCCTGTTGCAGCAAGGTGATATAATACAGAAATAAAAAAAACACTCAGAAGTTCCAGGTTTTGTCTTATACACACCAACAAATACCTGTTGTTTTACAAATCTGCAAAATATATATTCAAGTCTTTCTTTCCCACTGCCCAATTACAGAAACACATTTCTCTTCACAACTATAAAAAAGTAGAAACAAAAATTTGTAGGAACATGACTAAAGGCCAGTATCTACTATAATTTATCTTTACTTCATAACATTTACAAGGGAGAATTTCAGAAGCCACTACTTCATAACAGTTGCAGAAGAGTATTTCCTAAGCTATTACCTAACCAGTGTTGGTGATTACCTGGAGTGTTAGCGCCAGGTCGTGTGTTGTCTTTTGCATGCACTTCATCAGTCTAGGAGAAACAAACAAAAAAGTGCCCCCCACTCATTAGTCCACACTTCACACAGGAAATGCTTAACTCCATTAACTTACAACTAGCAAGAAATTAAAGTTTAAAAGTAATCTTAGCATTCTGTTCTCCCACCAGAAAAGTTAATCTACCTTTAGCTAAAGAAAAGTCTTAAGTTTAAGCAGGAAAAACTTGCTCATAAAAAAGGGCAATAAATTTATTTATGTAGATACTGGACAGAAAACATCTTTCAACACAAAGGGAAGAATCAAAACCACCCCAACATGGAGGAAAAAAAAAAAAAAAAAGAGATGTTGTAGAACATGGCTAAATCATAACCACAGTTGTTCCTCATCTTTTTCCCTATGCTAGGCTGAATCAGGTATTAACCTAAAACCCAAGAGGAATAAAGTCATGCTAAGACTTAATGAAAAGGTACTAATAGACCTAACAAATATTCCAGAAATAAGGGGTTAAGAAAACCTTTAGATTTGTAACAACATAAGAGCTGGAAATACAGCCCAGGTTATTCAGAACTTGAACAACAACCACCACCTTCTCACATGGAGAGGTGTCAGGTAAATGTAGAATTTAGAGTCTCAGATGTAGTCTGATATGAAATCCACTCCTCTAAAAATTGCTCATCTCGCGTTGGTTAGAGACAAAACTACTTCACAGAATGACCCATCTTGGCAGGTTTATTTCCTCCTCATCAGTCACAAAAGAGAGGTACTAACTACAGTTAGGCCACAGATCATTAACTGTAAAATGAGTGAAAAATCAGTGCAGTGCCACTGTTCTCTAGCACAAATCAGACTGTTCCTTTATCAAGCTCTTCCTCAATCATGTTTGTAAGACTGAGCTGTTCAGAACAGTGTCACTACATCACCAATATGATGCCGACTACCATGGAACAAACCATTTCAGATATAAGCTGTTTCAATAGCCAGTAAAGATCCTTCAACATTATGCCCCTGTTCTAAAGGTTAAATAAGTAAACACAGACAAACAACCTTAATTTTCACTTACTCTGATATGATTCTTGCCGAGCCTTTCCCAGAGTTTATCAGCTTTTGGATTTACAGGCACAACTACATGGTGTACAGTTTCAGGGACAGAATCTTCTCCTTTCAAATCAACCCAGGTGGGAAAATGCATGATCTTTTCAGATAGTTTTTTCACATCAAAAGAGTGGAGTGTCGCAGAGCACACAATCACCTGAGAAGAGACATATGGATACCACTGAAGATAAAGACTCTCCCAACCCAAAAAGGTGAGAGTAGAACTGGAAGAATGTTATGCCGTTGAAGAGCATAATGTAGCACAACAGAAAGAGCCCCTGCTTGGATTTCCTCAACACTAGAACCACTCAGCTGGTAAGAGTTAAGACAAAATAATCTGCTTAACTATTCTCTTACAAAGAACAAAACATTTAATAGGAAGAAAGCATAACTATTGAAAGCTGATGAATCAAGATTATTAGCACATTAGAAATCATAACTTATGTAGTCACTCATTTTTCAGATATGTTTATATCTAATAATTCAAATTAAATTGAAAACTGCTAAACACTGGGCTTCAAGATGTAGAATCCTAAAAATACATATTCACAGGCAATTACTGAACCCATGAACAAGTATTAGTTTTGGACAAGGGCTATAACAAACTCCGCTACAAAGAAACACACTCCATGCCAAGGAACAGTCAAAGTAGAGCACGTGGCTGACAAAATCAAATCCATAAAAAGCCAACAAAACCACAAACACATTTTATACCTGAAGTCTCTTTCCATCTGAAGTTATCTGAGGAATTTGACTGTGGATCCTGTTTATGAAATCTGAGTATCCCTGGAGGAGAAGGCCATCCTACATGGGAATATAATAAAAGAAATAAAGCTGCAATTCTTCTTTTTCATTCCTCAATCTGTACACTTCAGTAAGCAATTCACTTGTAGTCTCAAAAGGTCTTGCTTTTAATTAGCCGGACAGGTCAATGCATGGCTGGGATATTATTACTAAGGAGAAAAAGACACAGTAAAATTTGGAGTATTTTCAAGTACAGCTGCTGTGCTTCACAATAAGATAAGCAAATTTTCCTAACTAATACCCCAAGCCATTTAATCTTTCTGAATATTCAGTTGTACTACAACAGATCAGAGAGCTGCGCTCATTTCACAACATACTGACTCCAACATTCATTGGCTTCAAGACCTGCTGGGTTATCTAACATTCTGATCTTGTTTTTGTCCTTCAAGTTCCCTGCACAGGGACAGAATTCACTACCTTGTGAACACAGTTTGAAATACATTTCTCTATTTTCAAACAAGAGAGGTTAAAAGGGGAAAAAAAGTATGTAGGTTACTACAGTTGCAAACAGCAAGAGGACTAAGCTGGAACAGTCTATAGGTAGCTAATTGTTGTTCCACTGAAATATCAAATACTGTAGAACAATGATGTTTCATTGACTCTTTTTCCAAATATCATACTGCATTTAAGAACAGAATTTAAGCAGAGCACTTAGTTGTCTACATACAGCTTCATCCAGAACCAGGAATCGAACTTGAGATAAATTAATCTTCCCAGTTGAGACCAGGTCATCCAGCCTTCCAGGAGTTCCAACAACAATATCCACCTATGAAATACATCGAGAGTATGAACTGGTCCCATAAGTAACTAGAGGCATTACCAGTTTTATCTAAGTTTAACATCACAAGACATTATCAGTATAATGCCTTATTTTCTACTAATTATAACTTCATAAAATCCTAGATTAATTTGGGTTGGAGGGAGCTCTGAGATCATCTCGTCTCCACTCCCATCATCACATGCAGATCAAGGACAGTTTCCAAGTTGCTTTAGGTTTCTGCCCTATACAATTTTCATCACCTTTAAGGAGAGAGATCCTATAACCTCCCTTGGCAACTTGCATTTTCTATGGCCACTTAATTGTTCTATGAAATGCTGTTTCTATGGACATTTCATTAGCACAATCTGCCTCAGGTAGGAAGCTCTTCTGTATTTTGGGAAGTGTTGTGCTGCTTCTCCCCTCCAGTGCCCCCCAAGCAGTTTAACTTTATCTAAAGCCAACAAACAGATTTGGTTTTAAATGGGGATAAAATAAATTTAACTTTTCTCACTGTGGAAGAACACAAAGTCTATCAACTACAGAAATAACTTAAGATTTTGTCAGACAGAAGGGTTCACCATCATGAATTCAGCATTCACGTAAAAGTCTATTAATCTTCCAGTTCAAGCAAGCTTTAAAGAAAACTTATATTTTGGCAGCTAGGATCATTGGAAAATTTATCAACAGTGACTTGTTCTCATTTCCAAAAGTGAGCCTTAAATTAAAAACTGACTGTTCTCCCTACAGGATGACTGAATCGATTGTACATTCCACGCTGCTCAAGCCACACCAGTTCCTTCTATGTAGGACTGATCTGCCGTGCAGGTTGACCTTGATAATTGCAGACCAGTTTTATTCACATAAACATGGAACAGAAGTTAGTAGAAAAACTGTCATGTTTGCTAAGGACAAATGGCAAAAAGTTACACCTTTATTTTAAAATTTTCAGTAGTACTCAGGCTTTAACAGAATTTGATTAAGTACTATAAGCACTTGTATTGACAAGTGCCATGGAAGTAGAACTGCTAAACTGGTGCAACATGAGCTTGTTATGAACTACACATTTTCTTTCTAACAGGTTTACAGGACTTATGAGAAGCACCATTACTATTCCCTACCAACACCATGAGTTATTCAGAACCCAAGCTATTAAACCATATGAAAAAAATACAACTTACTCCTTGTTCCAATACAGAGAGTTGATCTCTTGCAGCAACACCACCAATAATTAGCAGCTCCCTAAAATTACATCAAAATATTTCACTTTTACCCATTTATTATATTCAGAAGTACACTAAGCATCTGGCTGAACACTGGTTCTTTTATTAGTAGCTGATGATTATCAGCTCTAAACAGTAATTTTCGGAACAAAATAATAGGAAAAAATTAATTTTGAAATTCATCCCATGATATGTAGTGTATTTTAATTCAAGTGAAAGATTTGTTACTGAATTGTATTTGAATTTGATTACTTTATCACTGTTTTAATTAAATCCATTAATATCATAACCAATTTAGTCTCACCAAAAAATTTGTTCCATTGAATATCTTAAAAATAACATAACTTAGTTTAATGAAGTTTGTGTTCCTGAAAGTTAGAAATGCAAATAACAGTAAAACAAGTGAACCCTACATTATAGCTTGCCTCTTCCCATTGCCAATCCCCTACAATTCCAGTAAACACTCTTGTAAACTGACTGCAGTTTAGTTTAAGTTTTAGAAGCACAGTCCAAACAGAGACAACTTTAAACTAAAGCAACTTGTAGATTATTCATTTTTCAGAATTGCATCTCCATGATAATTTGTCCTGTAAGCACATTAAAGTAAACAGAGCAGACCCTGTATATAACTATTTGTTGGAGACGAAAACCACACAAAATGAGGAGGTAGAGGGAGATGGGGGCACGGGAAGATGTTCAAGAGAGAAGGGCAGTAAGCAGATAATGTTTTTAGTCAAGAAAAGCAGGTGAAGTATCATATTAATTATCATCACTGATAATTAAAAAATTCCCACCCACCAGATCTCTCATACAAGAAAAAGGCAGTCCACAGATATAACACATAGAAAACCTCACTCCTAGGTGGGTGATGAAAAGTCATGAGGTTGGTTGGTAGCATATTATTACTGAGACTATTATCAGCAGCACTGCAGATTAATGTCCATTTTGCTACAGAGTGAACACCACTCATGGCCCCATGAAGTCACATGCACAGACAATACCATAAATGCAACTAACAGATTCACTGTTACCTTAATTTGGGATTATCAACATATTTTTTGAACTGCTTCACATTATTCAAAGTTTGTTCTGCCAGTTCTCTTGATGGCTCTACAATCAATGCTTTTGGAGCATTTGGAAGGTTCTGTGTTTGAACCACTTGTGCATTTCCTAAGTGGAAAAAAATAGCCATTAAGACAAACTACATTCCTATCCTGGAATTTTTGACTGAAAAGAAACTTGGGTTTTCTATTGATAATTGAAACAGTGTAATTGTAAATTTTCCATTAAAGGGTGATATTATTGCTCACTCAATCATGAATAGCTTCAGATTAATATTCAGAAATTAGAAGTGGGTATACTGGTCATGTATAAAGACCCACACTTATTTTTAAGATAACACTGTTGACTAACTTAGCTGAACTTCTCTTTTTATCTGATGCATTTTTAAATTCAAAATGTTAAAGATTATTGGTGGTTTAAGAGAAAGAAAATTTGGTATACTTTAAAGAAAGAACTAATATTTCTTCATTACTGCTTTATTTAAGATCTTATTGGTAGCAATTAAAGAGATCAAAAGATGCTCTGTAACACAACCTGAATATCGAAACAAGAGAAGCATAAAAAAATCTAACCTACCTGAATGCTGTGATTTTACAACACTACCATCAGGAGCCTTGCAAAGGCCGATATAGCCATCTTTTGGTGGAAACTTGAAATCTTCTTCACCAAAATTGAATTTCAATTCAGCATTCTATATTTCAACGAAGTTGTGTCATATAGACAGATTCAAAAGATCATGTAAAATGAAAAACAATTCAGTAGTGAGAAACCAGCTAGACAAGGAAGAAGAGAAGGGTCTTTTTTTTTTCTTCCCATCTTACACATTCCTCTTCCCCAAGTTGTCATCACAGAAATCTTGATAGAACTCAAAAAAACCAAAACAAGGTAGCAAAAAAAAGAAAACAAAACAAAGCACTTTTTCTAAACTTGTACATTTCTCTAACAACCTACACGTTTTGCTAAAACCTTTATTTCTTGAGAGTTCAACCCAGAAAGACATACTACTACACTACTGTAACATTAAGAGTTCAGCAGAAACAAAACAGGCATTCTGGCACTTTCAAGCTAATTGCTTATATCTGTTGAATCATAGTATATCAAAGTTTAATACACACAAGATATTAGGAATTAGTTATCCATGCTATTTTACCCTTACATTCAAGTATTAAAATTTTATTTAAAATATTTAACTTAAATGGTGCTCAAAGCTAACACACATCGTTGAGACCACTTTAGTAGTGAATAACTGGTAGACCAAAGAAAACTGAGCACAGCTACAGTAACTGTAGGTGGCTATGTGAATTTTACACTTAAGTAGTTTGTTACCAAACCTAGAAGAATTATAATGATCTTCAAGATCTGCGATATTCCCAAGTTACCTTCAGTACACAAGCTGCAAAAAGTGCTTGGTTCTTTATGTGTGGTGGGATTTCAAATGCAAGGCCAAGGTCCTTTCCTGAAAGTAGGGTTAGCTCAGTCAGACTCCGCATGTGTGTGCATTCCTATCCCTGCCCCTCACCCAATACAAGGATCCCAATAAAATTCCAAAGAAAGTGAATAAAACTTACCATTTTTGGAAAATTTTATTTGGCCTTTATCTATGTCTAGATAACACCCAATTGTATCGTGCATAGTGAATTCCTGTAAGAAAGAAAAGTTTGTGAAGCTAAGAGATTTTAGTGTTCAGTGCATTAGGAAGACTTTAGTGCTTACATCCTGTCAGCTTTCAGTTTTTCCACTTCTCCCTACTAAGTGGTGATTCTTGAGAGAAGTAAGTTCCATTTATTCCAGTAAAACCACTGTAAATAGCTTGCACATTTTTATTTGGTTACAAATCTTCAGTAAACGGCCCAATTGATCTTAAATATTTAGAATTTTATTACTGCTTTAAATATACTTTAAAACCAAACACACTGACAATGATACATTTAAGTCATTTACTGGAAGTATTCCATATCATAGAAAAGTGAATTAGTCATGTATTTATTAGCCAATGTGAATTTAAGCTTAGAGCACCAAACATGGCATCAGAAACCTGTATTTTGACTATACAAAAAGACTAACTTTTGAAGGAGCTGCTATATGCATGTTATGTACACTTAAGAGTGTCATTTAAATACCTTGAAATCTGTTAATTGTAAAGGTATTCAATAAAATCTATATATTATAAAAAGTGTTTCACTACTATTAAAAAAAGCTACAAGAGTCCTAAAAGTTGCAAGTCTCATGGCACTGAGTTCATTAATACCACAAAAAAACTTGAGTTTCTGCTGTAATATTCATATTTATATAAATTATGCTTAAACATCTGAACTCAACTGGCATACTACACAAAAAACACCACAGATATTCCCAGGAGACACTTCAGAAGTGTACATTAAGGTACTGGCAAACCCAACTCAATAGCCAGAAGTAGTGCACCACTAAGTCTTACTAGCATTTAATCAGGTATTTTGACATGTCAGAGTTATGCAATTACTTCTGCTTTAACTACTCGTAAACTGAATATGATGCCCTCACTTGGACATTCATCAAGGTATACAGATGGGTTGTTTTGTTCAAAGTAAAACTGAAATAAGTCAAGACATAAATCCCAGAGATTAGTTAACCTCTAACCTGTAACACACAGAAAAGTTTTAACTTTTAGAAAGGAGTCAACATATTAGTAGTCTGGCCACAACCATAAGTCTCAAGCTGATAACTGCTTTTGTTAAGTCTGTTAATAAGCTCTTATTATAAAAATGTTTCAATGCTTCATTGTACTTTTGCCCAGTGAGCCTCCTTTAGAATTTAGTACTATTACAGAAGACAGTTGATTGTTACAGCACAAAACCAACACACCAAACTTTTAATAATGTTTCCACCAAACACAATTCAAGCTTACCTCACCATAGCTGTCAAATTGCTTGTTGTGAGATTTCTTACCAGTGCCACCAAAACCAAAGCCAAATTTATCAGTGCCTGAAGACAAGACAAAGTATAGACTTTTATCTTTTTGTTGACAGCTTATGCTTTTTTCTCTTTGTTTCAGCAACTGAAATCTCTGATGCTACCATGTGAAGAAATAATACACAGTGCTAACTACAGATTTCTGGCTTTGATGTTCATCAAACCAGTATTTTTTGTACCAGTACGTTTATTGATTTTACTAGTCTCCAGTCATCTTCATCAAAAAACCCCCAAAATGGAAATAAAAGGCAGAAAGACACAGAAGGCAAGAAACACTGCCATCACCTAAGCAGATTTCCTCTTAGAGGAAGAAAAACATTTGTATAAAAAGTTTTCAACCCCCTGATATCAGCATCCTTCCCAAGGAGCCCATTCTCTGCAACACTAGAACAGGACTTTAGCTACTCCATGTGAATATGAAAACTGTGTGATTCTTTTGAAGGGAACTCACCCAAATCTAGTGAAGCTTGCATAGTTGACCAACCAACTCTGCACAAGCCTTGGTCATGACAGGAAACTTCATAGTAGTATTTCCCTTTAAAAGAAAAAGAAAGGATCTAAACCAACATCCAAATTCATCAAGGTCGTTCAATTTGGCTACTTCCAAGCCCATGCAAGTCTAACATTCCCATCCCTGCTGAAAGTGTCATCCCCTATTGTGTCTGAGCAAAACGTTTCTGTGGGTACCTGTGTATGGAAGGAAGAAACCAGCAGGCAAAAGAGACAAAGCACACACTGAGAGGTAGCATGAGAAAGGCTCCAAAGGAATGATAAGCAAGAGAGAACAGTGGTACTATTGAATCCATGAGAACTGATAAACTCCGAACACCAGGTTCTGCCAAATCAGTACTAGATCAGCAGCATGCATCAGCATCAACAACTGCCAGTGCACCTCGAAACACATCCAACTGGCTGTTTCTACAGACAATCCAATTATCTGCACGCCTGATGAAATGAGACTGTTCTAGGGTCTTTCTCAACACCTCCCCAGAACCACTGTAGTATCAGAATGACTCTGCTTCTGCATCAAGTGTTGGGGTTGGCCTCCCAACTGTTGCTGCAACCACAGACCCATGAAACTCTTGCATGCACATGTCTGTGTGAACTGTGCAAGGAAACAACTGGAAGTACAGTGTGCATAGCTATTTCCTAATAGTAATAGTTTAATAACATGTGTTCTGATGAATATTAGTTATGATTCTCCCTCCTCTGACTCAGTCTCCTATCAGGGAAAAGGTAACTTACAACACAGGGAGAAGAAAGCAGAGATACTTGTCATTTCAAAGTCTTCAGCTAGCAGTACATTTGGTCAGATGGACAGTAAATTTTAGATGCAACCATCAACATTAACAATGGGTGATAAGCAGGCATTTCAGTTGAATCTTTTCTAGAAGAGTCCCCAAACCACAGTTTTATATCTACCTTTAGTCACGCCTCTAGTTGCTCTGCATCCATGCCATTCTTTAAATTCTCTGCTTTGACAACACAAACCATCTGATCCAATTGCTGAAAATTACAAGACAGTTTTAGTTAAAGAAATTGTCTCTCTAACTGCTTTTGAAAGAAAATTTCATGCATGCTTTCATTTACTTAATTTTTTCTATCAAGCGAACATTTTCAGGTGAACATTAGGACAACTCACCAAAAGCTGATCCTCTATCATACGGGTTCATTTGCCATTTATTGAGCACTAAGTTTGAAAGACAAACAGAAAAAGCATTAAATAACAAGACAAGTCCGGAAAACTCAACTTAGAAGTTCACATTGTCTCTTCAATGTTTGGCTTAACTTTCTGGGGAAACATCTTTGTTCCAACGCAATTCATAGGAGGTCAAAATGAAGGAGGAGCACAAATGCATAATGCAAATGTATTCTATGGAAGTTTACATTATTCTATTAAGGAGAGCACAGATTAAGTTACTTAAAAATAGAAGTGAAAACATTGAAGACTTTTATAAAATAAGCCAGATTTCCTACATAATCATAATCAAATTCAGCTAGAAAATATCCAAAACTACATGAAGAGCAATCAATTTGAGATGCATTATCTGCCATTTCTGTTCCAAGCTTACATTAAGATATTTTTTCAGGGCATCAGTTAAAATGTCATTACTAAAGAGCTAAGATACGTGCACATAAAATTTCTAATTTCATTTTTAATATACTCAGTAACATGTAATAAAGTCTAAGTACTGTCACTTACATAAAACCCAATCTATATATACCACAGACTGGACGTGGTTATAAGCTTTACAATTAGAATGGATGTTTAACAAACCCTCAGATACTGTGAGGATATGATCATGGCTACAATCCACTCTATATAGTTGAATTCTGGCCCTGTGTATTTCCTGCTCAGTTCAATGTTTACCAGTACAAACACAGCGACTCAAGATGTTGTTATTTACTTCCAAACCTAGCTAGGTGCCAAAAGGAATGCAACAGCTCTAGTCAGCACAGGAGAACTGAAACACTCTACAGTGCTACTGCAGTCACACAAAAATAAGTCTGAGCCTAGAAGAGCCTTCTGCTCAAGCTCACTTAAGAGGCTGAAAACAACTGCGTAGTGTCATAGCTGGTGTCTCATCTACTCCTGCAACAGAAAGATTTTTTTTTTTAACTCCTTTTAAGCTGGACATTACCACCACTCCACATCTGGCAAGGCACTAAACTAGTATGGCTTTCAGAAAAACACTGAGAAGCAAGGTGTGGATCAGCTAGGCTTAAAATGAAGACAAGAGCATTCTAAGACACTGCAGTCCAATGCATACCAGTTCTTTCCATGATTCCATCCATAAATTTATATTCACTGTTTAATAAAATCCTGAGTGATGATTCCCTACTTACCTTATCTGAAATCAAGGAAAAAATAATTATCTAATGGAAAGTTAGCTTAACTTCACTTTGGAAGGTGGCAAAATCAACATGAGTTCACAGTGTTCCAAACTTAAGGAGCCTGACATATAAAAACTTACCTGCCCCACCAGTTTTAATAGTGGCTTTTCCTTTCTTGCCTTCCATTTGGTCCTTCAGTGTTTCATAAACAATCTGGATAACTGGAATGCTAAAAGCCTAAAATGAAAAGTTATTTTCATTCCACAATTTATACAGTTACTGGTATAAATTCCAGCCTGGTATTTAGGTACAATACTCAGGACCAGAAACACTTAAAAACATTCCTACACATCTGTTGGTATAGACTATTAATAATAATGCTTAAATACGTATACACATTCTCTCTGTATATGTGCATACACACCAACTCTATCACTTAAGACTTATTTTCTGCTTATTTAAATTTGATTACTTACACCAGTTTTTCCACTTCCAGTTTCAGCAGCCTATAGGGAGAAAAATCAAAGAGTTTATAATGACCAGGGCAGTAAGAAGAGTTCTAGAATTCTATTTTAATAAATTAAGTTTAGTTTTTAGCAAATGTTACTTTGGTTACAGAATTAAGAACACAGAGATCCACAAAAGACATGATGAACAAGGCACACCAGTCTGGTGCCTGCAAGGTTATTGACACTGCAGCATTGGCTTAGGCAGCATCAGTCATGTTCCATACAGATCTATGTCAAGTATTTACAGCCAAAAGGAGAACAGATGAAATCAGATAGATCTCATTCACATGGCAGTGTCTGCTCAAGTAGCTATAAAAAATGAAGCCTAAAAAGAATGAATTCCATCTGCAAGAACAGCTGGAAACACACTGGGAACTCACAGAGTGTTTTAGCTGAAGAATATACTTCTTACTGAAGAGGGACAGGAGAGCAAGTCTAACTACAGAACCTCCTGGAAAGAATCAAATTGACCACACTAACAACAATTAAAAGACGCAGGATTTCTATGAATAGGCCTATCTTGAATACATACCATAAGTACATCACCACCTCCCAGGATCAGTGGGATGGATTCTGCTTGGATATCTGTAGGAAGACTAGAGCAAAGAACACATGAACACAAGTCAATGTTACGAGCAGAAAAAGATTTTTGCTTTTACAGGAATTCACAGAAACCATATGCAAGGTATAGCAGGTAAATGTTATTCCTCCTGGCTTGCAGCTAAGGAACAGAAAAAGATTCCACTTACAAGGAGAGTCTTTTACAATGAGAGAAAAGGAGATGCACCTTGACAGAAGTGTCTAGTGGATGCAATGGATTCAGCTGCACCCTGACAAAGAGGACTACATCTCACATCACTATGCTAAACTACATAAGCAACAGATTAACTATACATTTCTTTTCTTGATTTCTTTAAAAGATTTTCCCTTTAAAGCCACTTACACAGTCCTCATTATAAGGTTCTTGTTCAAAACCAGAAAGTAAAGATAACAAAACGCAATCTGCATTTTCAATCGCAGTTAATCAACAGTTTTCATAGGACAAAAAAACCCAAATACATACACTAAGTTCACCCATACTGATAACATTCTGAATGACAATTCAAAGCCAACTCTGAGGTGAAATAATTTGACCAAACAAGTAACCAAAACCAGGAATAATGACTTTTTTAGAAGACTGACACACAGGCATTAAGTCTGAAGAACAGAAAATTAGACCAGTCTGGAAAACATCTATTAAACTAGCACCAATTATGTCACAGTTTCATTCAGTAATCCCATGACCCATAATAAATAAACCAGAGGCACAGAGGCTTTTATCAAACAAAAGAACTGAAATATAAGCAGTCATGCTTTGCTTGTTCAAATTTAAATGTTACCAGTGCAGTCACAATTTTTGTTCTTCAATCATTCACACTAAAGAAGAGTGTATCAGATGTAATGACAGAAGAAAACACATATCCACTTTGTTTTAATGTGGCAGCAGAGGTATCCTAAGAAGCATGTCATACATTGCTAGAAGGTAAATTAGAGTCTACCAGGCCCAAAGTCACTCCTACTTACAGCCAGTCCATTTCCTCCACCGCTTGAGCTATCTCAGGCATAACACCCATTTCTGTAAGACAAGGAAAAAAAGGAACAAGCAGTGTTATTTACCTCAACATAACCCAAAAGATATTCAAGTGTCAACACTTCCAGTTACAGAAAGTAAAAAAAGAATTACAGCTTATTATTATAATACAGCATACATATATATAGTTTATAATTTGCTAAACTATATCACTAACCAGAGATTCTCTTATAATACCCAATTATTACCCACTACAATAGACAGAAAAATCATGATAAACCTCCTGTTCTTGAAACCAGTCAGACTGAGGAACGAGCCTGACTTTTCAGCAGTCCCTTTGCCAGACCCACATATGCAATAAAACCTGCGAACCCATTTCGATAACCGCTCCCCACAACCTGCAGAACCCCGACGAGCCGGGGAGAGGCACCGACATCCGCGCAGGCCTCTCGGCCTCCAGCCCTATAGGTGTTCACCCGCACAGCACCGCGGACCCCCGCGGAGGGCGGCCCGAGGAGCCGCAGGCAGGCCGGCAGCCGGCGGGCAGAGGCGAGAGGCTCCCGCGGCACCGACATTCCTCAGGGCGCCGCGCCACGTACCCGAGAACGCCGCCATCTTGGGCCCGGGACGCGCCCCACGCCCCACAGCGCATGCGCACAGCGCGGCGCCGCTTGACGGGGCCGGGTGGGCGCAGGAGGCGCCGCGCGGAGCGTTCCGGCCGCAGCTCGGCCCTGCGCGCCCCGCGGGGGGTTTGCGGACAGAAATATCTTCTCACAGAAACACGCCAAGTTATTTTTTTAGGCATACGCTAATAAGGATACATTTTTCTCCACTTCTTATCAAAATTCTCCGGTTTTCCCAAATTCTGCGCAATTTTATTCTAGGATAACTCCTAGTGACAGTAAACGCGCGAAGCTTTGGGGTTCACTGAATTGCAAGTGAAAAAAAATGCAGCTTCTGCAGTTAGACCACGGGTCAGTGGTGTGTTTGTCAGCTAATGGAAGGCACAGTAGAAACATTAGGAAGAAGTTCTTTACAGATTGCTCGGGCATTGGAACGGGCTGCCCAGGGCGGTGGTGGATCACAATCCCTCGAGGTGTTTAAGAAAAGACTGGATGTGGCACTCGGTGCCATGGTCTAGTAGGCAAGGTGGTGTCGGGTCAAAGGTTGGACACAATGATCTCAGAAGTCTTTTCCAATCTAGTTGGTTCTGTGATTCTGTAAACTATTGCCTACTGATTTCCATTATGAAATACAACTTCAAGCTTTTTTAAGCAGCACCGAGACACAAACACATCTGATTCAAAAGCCAAATAAACACCAAGCATCTCTGACAATGTAGTTCTCTCGACTACTGTGTTGCAAACTCTGCAATGGTTTTGTCCTAGAGACTTGTTTCAAGACCTTTTTAAAAACTTACTGAGCCCTACTGACTGCTAACTTGCATTGTAGAAAGAACAATGCTTCTCTGTCGTGCAGAGAAAAATACAGCAGATATTTTTTACTTTTAGTAGCGGGCTGTTTGCATCACAGTGGTTTCTCAAATATTAATAATTCCTTTGGCAGTAATTTCCTTTGATGTGCTTTCTTTCACTATTATTCGCTATATCTGTCAATCACTATTTTGCATGCTTTCAGATAAATGTCAGAACTAGTATTTTACAGACACGGATATGAATAATGTACAGATTCAACCATGATTCTGAGAAAACCTGTTTGTAGGCAGATCTCAATATCAATACATATTGCTGCTTGTTGCTTATGGAACGTGGAGAGTACACGATAAATCTCCCACAATTCTTTGAAACTTATGAACACCATGGTATACTATTTATCACTGCTGTACAAGCCACATTGTCAAATACAGTTAAAGAAATGTTAAGTAAAGAGACAGTCAAAAGGCATTTTTTTTCTCAGCAGTTAGTTCTTTCTTCTTGAAGTATTTCCCAGGTATCCAAGAGAGCCTTCATATTGCCCTGAATCCCTAGTTTCAGAATTTAAATTTTAGTTTAACCTAATTCTAGGTGGCACAGTTGTCTACAAGAAAACACATACTAGACTCAAGCAAAAATTAGAGTACAGGAGCAGAAGTGGCTGGGTGTGAAGTAATTTTATTTCTATTTTACAAACAATGAAGTCACAGGAAAGAGGCTGAAACCTCAGTTCTTTCATAATTATTTAAAAGAATCACAGAATCAATTAAGTTGGAAAAGACCTCTGAGATCATTGTGTTCAATGTATGACCAAACATCAGGATGTCAATTAGACCATGGCACTGAGTGCCACATTCAGTCTTTCCTTAAACACCTCGAGGGACGGTGACTCCACCACCTCCACGTGCAGCCCATTTGGATGTCTAATCACCCTTTCTGTGAAGAATTTCTTCCCAATGTCCAGTCTAAACCTTCCCTGGTACAGCTTGAGGCTGTGCCCCCTTGTCCTGTCGCTGGCTGCCTGGGAGAAGAGACTGACCCCCACCTGGCTACAACCTCCTTTCAAGTAGTTGAGAAGCGATAAGGTCCCCCCTGAGCCTCCTCTTCTCCAGGTTAAACTCCATCAGGTCGCTCAGCTGAGCTGCTCCTCACAGGACTTGTGCTCCACACCCTTCACCAGCCCCACTGACCTTCTCTGGACTCACTCCATCACCTTAATGCCCTTTTGGAATTGAGGGGCCCACAACTTATAAACAGGCTCATTTTATCTGCCCGACAGAGCTGAACCCTATGAGTGCAAACGCTGGTAGTGCTGAAATATTTAGATGTCCTACACAGCACCGCTGGAAGAACAACTTGTGAGAAATACACCTTTTGCTTTTTTCTCCCCCATTTTCTTTATTTACCCGGTAAGGGTTTAATTAATACACTCAGGCCTCTCCCACCGCAGGCATTCCCTATGCCGAGCGCCCTCCCTCTCTCCCGGAGCCGCAGGAGTTAACGCGGAGCCGTTTGGCCCCCGCCGGGCGCCGTCGCGGCGGCGGCGCGGGGAGGGCGGTACGGCCCGGCCCGGCCCGGCATGGCCGCCGCCGGCGGGGACAGCGGGAGCAGCGGGACGGGGCCCTGGCAGCGCGGGATGGCCGGCGCCGGCGAGGAGGGGGAGAGCGGCGAGGAGAACATCCTGTACGACCTGCTGGTCAACACCGAGTGGCCTCCGGAGACGGAGGTGCAGGTACGTGTGGCCGCGGCGCGGCCGCGGGCGGGGGAGGGGACCGGCCACGTCGGCGCGGGCGGGGACGCGCCCTGGGGGCTGCGCGGCCCGGGGGCGCGCTGAGACCTGCAGGGGCGTGCCTGATGGGCATAAAAGGGGTTCCGCAGCTGTTCTGCCTTTGTCGTGCTTCCCTGTCACTTAATTCCCACCCTGGTTTGTGCCTCCGGGGGTGCCCTGAATTGTCCCTTGCTCATTGAACACGTATGTCAGGTTTTACTGTTGAGCTGATACGAGGAAAGCTGTAGTGAGTGAAGTGCAGGTCTCATCTCCGGAACTGCTGCACAGAGAGCTGTGGAAGCTGACATGGTGAAAACAGCATCTTCATTGAGTTTACCTTGCATGAGGAGAATTGCATCTCTCTCTGGACTTGTATATCAGAATGGTTGCATCAGCATTTGCAGGAGTGGGCTAAAAGGCAAAAGTGTGTCACTTTGTCTCTACAAGGCACACGGATGCCAAAACTTAAGAAATCAGAAAATATTACTCTTGTACTACAAGTTTTTGGTTGTTTTTAGCTGTTATTTTTAATGGGCCAGTGGAAAAGCTGAGAAGCACTTTCATCTTTCCTTTTTCATTTTATCCCCTGCAGTATGCTGAGCTAGCTGCCTCTATGTCTGCTCTTGTCTGGTTTGGACGTAGAGGATGCAAAAAATGTGGGTTTATTTCTTTCTTATAGTGGCTTTCAAGTCCACTGAAAGAAACGAAGTTGTTAATGTATTTCCCACCAGAAGTCATTTATGGAAGTATTTTAACAAGGTTTTATGCTTAATGAGAACATCTGAACAGGAACGATGCAAAAGCATCACAGGTGGAAGAATTTGCTTGTTAATAATTACTAGAGCCATGCTCATAACAATAGGTTTTTGGTTATCAAAAAGATTTTTTTTTTTGTTTTTGTTTCTCCTGATCTGTAAATCCTCAATTGCAGCAACAGATACGGATGTTCAGAAAGTACGATTGCGGTGTTACCA
>JAWWLV010000121.1:102813097-102832939 GCA_035041135.1 Platyrinchus mystaceus | reverse complement strand
TTTGGTTGTTTTTAGCTGTTCTTTTTAATGGGTCAGTGGAAAAACTGAGAAGCACTTTCATCTTTCCTTTTTCATTTTATCCCCTGCAGTATGCTGAGCTAGCTGCCTCTGTGTCTGCTCTTGTCTGGTTTGGACGTAGAGGATGCAAACAGTGTGGGTTTATTTCTTTCTTATAGTGGCTTTCAAGTCCACTGAAACAAACGAAGTTGTTAATGTATTTCCCACCAGAAGTCATTTATGGAAGTATTTTAACAAGGCTTTATGCTTAATGAGAACATCTGAACAGGAACGATGCAGAAGCATCACAGGTGGAAGAATTTGCTTATTAATAATTACTAGAGCCATGCTCATAACAATAGGTTTTTGGTTATCAGAAAGATTTTTTTTTTGTTTTTGTTTCTCCTGATCTGTAAATCCTCAATTGCAGCAACAGATATGGATGTTCAGAAAGTATGATTGCAGTGTTACCAATTACTAACTTAATAGATTGTTCCTGTAGGTGAATAGACAGTTGCACTTATCTTTATTTAACTGCATTTTGAGAAACGGTAAATTGTCCTTGTTTCTTATATTACATGAAAGCAATTTACCTGTCTGCAAACCATGGAGGACTTAGGTGTGATGGCACCAGACTGGTTCCACAATTACATTAGGGGGGCACATTTCTGACAAGTATCCTTTCTCTTTTGCTGCCATTAGTATTCTTGAAGTTGTGTGGTAGGTTGATTAAAGAACTGATTAATCTGAGTAACAGTTATGTTGTTTCATCTCTTTTTTTTGACTAGTCCCTCTAGTACTCATGTGGGTGCCAAGGGGGATATGAATATTATGTCAGTCAAAGCTGAGTGAAGTGTGACTCATCTCGTCATTGGCAGGTTCTGGGGGTGCCAGTTTAAAGTGATTGTGTAACCAGTCTGAGAGTCCTCATCTGCCCTGGTTGTCAGAATTTCTAAGTGTTGTAGAATTCTGCTTGTCAGCTTCAGCAAATGGTATTGGCTATTTTAAACTTGATTTTTCTTGCCTATTTATTTTATTTTCAAGATAATTATCTATTTTGAATGGCAGAAATAGGAAGGCTTGAAAGTATTATGCTATGTATTTTGTTTGGATTTACATTCTTGAGGACTGTTCGTAGCCAAGGACGCTTCTGATAGTCTTTTTACCTTTTTGGTGGGAAATGGATTTTACACTGACAGCCATAGACAAACAGATGATTTTGTCAGTATGAGTCAGATTTTGCCTTAAGATGTTTTAACCATGATATTACTTAGGTGATTTTGACTTTCCTTTTGGAGCATCCATTCCTTTGAATCCTTGTTTATTCACACTTTTCAGAAAAAGACACACAAGACTTCCTACCTTGTAGAACTGAATTTTTTTGAATGAGTGAGGGAAAAATAGTAGAAATGGAAAGGAAGTTGAATGCTGCACTGGGAAATGAAATTAAATGACTTCCTATACAGTAATCTAGGCTACAAAGCAAGACCTTAAACTTTCACAGGTCTCTATTCACTTTGTTTTATTTTTCTGTTACCTCATTTGGGATGATTCATTTTTAATTGCAGAGTGCTGAGAACTTACATGTCTAATTATGACTGTTGGACGATGAGTCCTGTGATGAACATGTAAAGTCATGTTAAATTCAAGAGACTGATAAAACTGGCATGGATTTCGTAGGTTCAACCCTCAAATTAGCTTTAATTTTAGTTCTTGTTAGTGTTGTCATTGACCTGTATTGAATTTAACAATAAGAATTTCTTTTTGGAGGGTTGGGGAGAGACAGGGAGATATAACAGGTATTTGTGAATGAAGTGTGCAGGGGACTGAGTATGCCAGAGGAGAGAGTGGTGTGGAAATCAAGCAGTCTGTATTCAGTATAGTGAGGTGATTGTATATAGTGCACTGTTTGAGAACTCTGAAATGTATAACAAAAATAAAAGTAATTACTGAATAGTTAATCAGTGAAAATAGTGAATGAGGCAGTGGCATTGGACAAATTTGCAAGTGAGGACTTGTGAAATCATTTGTGGAAATACAGGATGATTGAACTTTAACTTTCTTTTTCTCGAGTCTGTATTTGCAAATGTATCACTTGGCTCTGGGAGGCTCCTTCATTGTAATCTAATGTTTTGAGACTTCCCCAATAGCCTCCACCTACTGCTCCCCCCAGTAAGTTGGCAGGGTGTGCAAGAAAATCCAAAACTAAGTGACTGTCTTGTCAGCAGGAAAGTACATTTTATTTCTGGAATGCTGTAGGGAGGGAGAAGTTGAAAGTGTTTTTCCAAACAGGAATGAATTATAAATATAGCATATCTAATAGAAGCCTGTAGTTAAGGCCCAGAAGTGTACACCTAGAATATTCAAAAAATTTCCAAAGAGATATAAGCAATTTTGAGAAATGTTTTTACTGTGAACTTTTCTTAATCCAAAAATTTTAACAAGCTCTGCTTTTAAGGTCCCTAGGAAATTGCAGTTCTCCCTGAGATACTGGGAGAGCTGTAATAAATAATTTATGCTCTCACTTATTTTACTGTAATGCCTTATTATTTCCTGAATGTGGAACATAATCTATTAGTACAGCTGTGTTTGCTTCTTACATGCTGTGAGATGACAGCTTGGTTATTTGAAAGACTATTTATAGATTGCAAACTTTGCCTGCAAAAATAATCTTTACTTCAGTAACTTAAACTTGGGAGCCTACGTACTTTTTTATTTTTATTTGGACATACTTCAAAACGTTGGTAAATTTGTATGTCTTTCAGTGTTTGCTTCTCTATAACTTGGTGAGGTCTGAACATTTCAGTTATTAAGTGAAATCTGCTGTATGTATTCTATACTGAAGGGAAGAGGAATTTCATTCATTACCTGCTGTAATGCTCAGCTTGTGGTGCTCTAATATTTTCATTAGAAAAGTATAAGCATGACTGCTTATTTTGAAGATGTGTGTGTGATTCCTTCCTTATCGGTTATCTCTGTTATCTTATCAGTTTCATATCTTTTATCTGCTTTCTTACTGGCAAATAACTTTATCTCCTCTTATAGCTAAAAATATACACCCTGTGTTGTTTTCTATTCCTTTTTTCTGTGTGTGAAGAGGGCCTTTCATTTACATGTTGAATGCAGTTGATCCTCTTTGCCTTAAGTAGAACAGGATTGCTCATAAGGCTTTGAGAGATGGTATGGAGTAGAGGAGCCGTGTTACCTAATATAACTTGTCGTATAAACAGTTTTTCTTCAGAAATTCTTTCTTTTGCTTGATGTTTCTGAAACTTTCATGTGCAATCTTTATCTAGCTTAGCAATTAGATATTAGCATAATATGTTGAACACCAATTACTTTGATTTCTGAGCAGATCAATCTGGCATTAATTTGGCACAGAAGGAATGGTTTATAATACCTTACAACAGAACATACTCAGAAGTCAATGTCTTTTCTTACTACCCAAAGATGGAGGCAAAGTTGAAGCAGTAGACAGTCTGTAGCACATTTTTGTTTATTGCATTTTGGCATTTAAATTATTATTTGGCTTTATAGCCTGTTTTAGCTTGTGCAGTTAAATTACTATATGAAGATGTGAGTAATAGAAAATACATGAGGAACTTGTAGGCTAGGAGGCAGATTTAATCTTTGAATTTATGTAGGAATGTTGTATTTAAGTTAAAATGTGTGATATAGTGTCTGATCATTATTGTTGTAATTGCAGCCAAGAGGCAACAGAAAACATGGTGCATCATTTATCATCACTAGAGCAGTTACAGGTAAATATGACTTGTTCATGACTTCAAAGAATGTGTGGATTACTTGTAAATTTTACAATTTCTGCCCTTGTAATGGAAGGACAATTTCTGTCCATTGTAATGGAAATAGAGTGCAGGATGGGTTTTCAGGAAGATGTTTTCTCATTGTCAATATTGCCGTTTTATTTTTATGTCAATTTTGTGAGCTTTCTTGTCTCCATTAGTTTGTTGGGGCAAACTAATAAACCATACTTCTAAGAACTTAAGCTCCGTGTTTTGCAAAATGTAGTTAAGTCTTTCCTTTTTTTCCTCTACTAGCACTTGCACGGGGCTGTTCACTTGTTAGACAGCTCTATAAGGAAATTTTACATTTTGATTGTATTATGTTGCATAAACAAAGTGTTCAATGGCAATGACTGAACTGCATTTTCATCCAGTAGGAATTTCTCTTAGGATTTCCAAAAATGCCTAGTGATTTTTTTGTTCGATCTGCCATTTGCATTTACTGTAACATGAGAATTTCTGTAAGCTGGAGGGTGTTTTAAGACCACTAGAGATGTAATTTTTACCTCTTTTTATTGTAGGTCCTGCATTATTTTTGCTTCGGTACCTCTGGTACAGGTAGGTTTGATGAGAATATTGCTTAATTTTTCTATTTGGCTGTATTTTTATAGCCATCAAAAGATTTGATGGAAAGTAATTCTTAATGAGAGGAAAGTTGAACACTTCTTTAGAATATTGTCCATGCAATGCTTAGAGAAGCCTCCTTTCATAAATTAAGTTGTAACCCCTTAAGTTGCAGCTGAAGCCTATCTGGAAAAGAGCTGGTGTGTACTAGTTTGACTTAGTACTTTTACCAGCAGCCAAAGTAAACTTGCAGTTGGAATGTCATCTTTCTCCAAAGACATATTTGTCCTCCCATTCCCAACTGTGATATTGTAAGTGAAGCTGCTGTGGTTTTTTCTTCTTTTTTTTTTTTTTTTTTTTCATAAGCCCCAAGGACATGTATGATGGCACAGCAGGGTTTTCTTCCTTTGGAGTAATAATTTTGAATTTTTTTTCCTTGTCAATTCAAACTGTCATACAAAAAGCTTGATAACTACTTGAGCAGCACTCATGCCATTTATAAATTTTAGGTTCTGGTTCAAAAAATGATTAAGTGGTCCCAGAAATATATTGGGGTAAATAAAGTGTTTCTGGAGAATTTTAGCTCTGTGGTTATACTGCTCTGTTTGTGCACTTAGCAGGTTTAAAGATATCAGTTTTCCCATTTAAAGGATATTCTGTTGTTTTTGAGATATATGGACAGGGACATTTATGTGGCTTCATGTCAAACAATACTATACTTGAATTTGGTGGGGAATGCTGTTTTCCATATTGCTGGTGTTCTAGTCTATTTTTGTGCACCTACCTCCCCCCCTTTTTTGATGGGGGAGGTGATATTTATGGGCAATGTAATGTAAGTCTAGTTATGAGGATTCAGTTGCAGTTAGAATGAAATTATTTTTCTTCTCTCCCTCCAGTAGTTATTTAAAGTCTGATTTCAAGCTTTTATAATTGTTTCTAGTTGCTATTTTCATTTATTTAATAAAAGAGTTTGGGAGGGAGCTTGGGAGGCCTCTAGTTTAAAGTCCTGCTAAAAGCAGAACATTAAATTCAGATTGGGTTCCTTAGGGCTCTGTCCAGCTAAGTCTTGAAAAGGTTAAAGGATGAAGATCCCAAAGACTCTCTGGTCAGCCTGTTGTAGTGCCTGTCTGTTTTCATGGTGAAGTAAGCTCTTCCTTATGTCAATTTGGAAACTGTTTTAGAATCATAGAGACATTTAAGTTGGAAAGGACCTTTACAATCATGGAGCCCAACTGTTAACCCAGCACTGCCAAGTCCTCCAGAGGGTTGATCATAGTTTCTTGTGTTCCTGCCGTGCACCTCAGTTGCTCCCATCGTCACGGTAATCTCCTAGGTATTAGACAGCTGCTGTTTGGTCTCCCTGAAGCCTTCCCTTCTCCAGGCTAAGCACGTACAATTCCCTCAGTATCTCCTTGTAGGGCAAGTGCTCCAGTCCCCTAACCCTCTTTGGTGGCACTCCTGTTTACTGGTGTTCTTTGTTTAATGGATGTCCCAGAACTGGCTGGTGACCAGGATATAAAGAGGGATGAGTAAATAATTGTTTCCCTTAATATATGGTTTTGTTCTGTTAATACAAACAAGACTGCTGTTACCCTTTGTCGTTGGCAGGGTGCAGTGTTGATTCACATTCAATTGCTAAAACCACACAGGTGATTGATGGTTGCCTTAAAGCTAAATTGTCTGGTTTGTATATCTCAGGTACTGCTTTTGTTAGGTGTATGTTCTGATTTAGCTTAATGTTTTTGGTATTTCAGCCCCGCAAAGTTTTCTCTGCCCACTGGACTGGTTCGTCTCGTTAGTAAGCAGATCAGTTGGCACCTCGTCCTTGCCAGGTAACCAGCTCTCATACTTTTCCATTTTTTTATGGTAGCAAATGTATTAATGCGTCTTCTCTCTCCCCCCCATCCCTGCTGGTAACCATGCTCAGTTAATATTGTGCTGAAGTCATGTTATTCTTTTTGGTCAAGAAAAATACTGGAGGCTTTCACAGGTAGGTCTGTGAAAGAAAGTTCAGTCTGCTGACTAAGGGGCTCCCACCTGCTTCCCTTCAGTTAATGCACCTCAGCTCAGGTCTGAATCTCACTGAAGTTATTTGCAGTGCAGTTGTTCTCAAACTCAAGTTCTGAATTTGGTTGGTTAAAGACCTAAAACTTGGCACGATATGCAGTTTTAAAATAAGCAATTTGTATTTGTGGAAAGTGAATGCATACCCTCAAGACTTGTGTGCTATTGCATGTACAGAGTTCCAGTGCTAGAACCAGCTGTTCTGCAGTAATCTTAGCAACATCAGTAAGGTCACTGGCTTTTAAAAATAAGTATAAATATATGCAGAAAAATGGTTCAGTGACATGAAGGTAGTATGGAAGGTTTTAGTTTATGTTATGTGTTAGGTACAAAGACAGGAGACCTGCTCCTACTGAGACTACATAACTTACTGAAGTATGATAGTTGTTTATTACAGATAAAGCAATACATAGTTTTGGATGTTACTGTTGTAAAATTATCCATAAGCAGCATCTGATTCTGATCTCCTCTGCAGTGAGATTTTAGACACTGTTTCTGTTTTCTTAGTGCTACTGGGAAAGAGTGCCAGATAGATTTCAGTGACATGAAGGAAATCTCATAGAACTGATATCTTTTTTCTAATAAAGAAATTGATTTTTCCCAGTTTATTTCCTTGATTTAGGAAAGAGGCGATTTATATCTAACCTTGCAGAAAAGCACCTAGGACTGATGCATATTCTGTAAGGAATGGACTTAAAATGAACTTTCAAACCTGTATTTTCTCTTTCAGCAATGGTAAATTGTTGGCAGTTGTTCAAGACCAATGTGTAGAAATCAGGTAACATAGTGTTATCTATTGCTTCATGAACACAGTTGTGGAATCCTGAGAAAGTGTTCTAGTAATTTACTAAATGTACTTTTAAATATTTTTCTGCGTTTTGCAGTGTTATATATTGTGAAAGTTCTCCATGGAATATTCATAAAAGCAGAAACCTTCTGGTTGTCTTAGTTCTCAGCAATTCTGCATTAAAAAAAACCCCCAAAACAACAAAACCCCTCCTTAACCCTCCCAATTATAAATCTTATAGGTGTAACCTGTATGTAAATATCTCTCTCTCCCTCTCTCCGTTTCAAGATGTGAAAGAAAAACAATCAAGATGCTATGAAATAACACAGATCATGGTCTTTTTAACCTTTACCTTTCTGTCCGCTCTAGAAATTCTCCCCTAACAAATGGGACAAGGAGCCAGTATTCTTCTCTGTAGAGTAGCTGGCATGTATAATACTTCACCTTATTTTACAAGTAGTGTGGATTGCCATCAAGACTGATGCTTTCCCTTCTGCTCTCTAACAACAAGCTCTCCTTTGCCAGTTCAAGAGCACATTTAGCTGTAGAACAGATCTTGATTGAGTGTGTTTACTTGCTTCACAAAAATCCATTTGCTAGAAGGTCAGACCGTCTCTTTATATGTAAAAGAAGCAAGTATATGAAAATTGTTCAATCAGAAGTGGTGTGAACACCGTAAATGTCAGCTTACAGACTATAAAATAAATCTTGTTTCAACTGTATTAATGTAACTATATTCTTGCGTTGTTTCTAAAATTGTAACCTAGAGAATACTGACTAGTTTTTTTTCTAAAGTTATATGAATTCCTGAAATTTTGCCATCCTATTTTGAATGGCATTACAAATAAATGAGGGATGTTAGTATTTATGCTGTGGGAGGAGGGTGTCTAAAATACTATTGTTAGTTACTGTAGCTGCCTAAGGGTGAAGGCTACTATCTGCTTTTTTTGAAAAAGTTGTTAAGGTGTGCAGGCCTTTGAATTGAATATTTTTCTAGTGTTCTGATTATTACAGAAAGTTAGATAGTGTTCTTTCATATTTAAATCCATATGAGTCTTTTTTTTCTGCAGGTCTGCAAAAGATGACTTTGTATCCATAGTCGGAAAATGTCAAGGTGTGGCAATCTCTATGTGCTTACTTAGTGTCATCATTGTTTGTTATTTATGCATTGCTAAATGGTGATGTTGGTTTACTTTAATGATAATGTTGTAACTTCTTAAAAACCATTGCGAAGAATCTCGCAATAATTTTGCTTTGTGACTACCTCCATTACCCTCCCTCTGCCTCTGCTTTTCATGATGATTAACATATGAAACCTGAATCTGAAATGAAATGATAGTTAAAATTAGTGGGTTTAGGAGACAAAATGGGTGACTTTTCTTTTTTTGACCCTCCTTTGAAATAAGCTTGTAAGCTTTGAAATAAGCTTTGAAATAAGCAGGTAGGCACCCTGCATTTTTTTGATGCAGTTGACTCTTTATTCTGTTTAAGGGATTATATTTATAATTAACTTTTATTAATAACTTTATTCCTTTTTCACAGTACCAAAGGATCCCAACCCTCAGTGGAGGAGAGTGGCATGGAGTCATGACTGTACGTTACTTGCTTATGCTGAAAGCACTGGAACAGTCAGAGTGTTTGATCTGATGGGTAGTGAGCTTTTGGTCATTTCACCGGTATGTGCTCTCTTGAATTAAATACTAATATAGTAGAACTTTTTTTAAGGGTCATGCATAATTTCCACTCTTGGACTTTTTTAAAATCATGACTTATATTGCTGTAAATGCTTGCACTGTCAATGCAATGCAGAAACGGACCATAAAAAGTTTGACTATAATATATCCATCATATGATCAACAGAAGACATGTGTAGCCCTTACTACACCACAGAGGGCATGTTTTACATCAATCTTGGATTTGTGGTAGATCTGCAAGTACATTGGATAGTGAAAATATAGAATCACCTAATTAGCATATGTGCAAATAATTACAATTAGTAGTAATAGATCTGCATTTCATATACAGGATCAATTATAAATCCAGAAATATTGCTGCTAGAGCAACATGAGGAATTTTTTTGCTTGGTATGATAATAGATAATTGCTGTTGACAGGCCCCACATAATATATCTTCTATTTTGTATGTTCAAAGGTTATATTAAACTGATTTGTGAAGGTGACTGAAATGTATTTCCTTAGTATGTTGTCTTTGTAGACTTTATAGTAGTAAGATTTCTTTAAAAGAAAGGTAAAAGGAAGTGTATTTTTTTATTAGTACAACCTATAAAGTGTTTTATTTTTTAATACATTATAGTAAATTTAACTTCATAGTTCTTTCAGTAACAAAGACACTTTTTTTTTAAAATCCCCTTTCTCTCTCAATGTCTGTCTTCATTTTTGGGTAAAGACAGCAAGTTTTCCAGGAGATCTGAGTTATGCTATTGCTGGATTGATCTTTCTAGAATACAAAGCAAGTGCTCAGTGGTCGGCTGAACTGCTTGTTGTTAATTATCGTGGAGAACTGAGGAGTTATCTTGTAAGGTAAGCATACATTTTGACTTGCTTTGAGAAGGTGCAGTGAACTTCAAAGGAATTTTTTCTACTCTTTGTAGAAAATAAATCTGAAATAATACATGTATTTTTTTTTCCTACATACTTAGTGTTGGAACAAATCAAAGCTTTCAAGAAAGTCATAGTTTCAGCTTTAGCAGCCATTATGCCCATGGGATTACAACTGTCATTTATCATCCTGGTCACAGGTAAGTGCTCTCTTTGCTACCTGACAGTGATATGTAAATGATGAATAAAAGTGGCAAAATAAGCCACTTATGTGGCTTATTTTGAAGTGTGTTGGATATGAAGGGGGAGAAAAACCCCTATTTTAAAATTACTATTTAGTGCATCAGTAATAAGAAGGCATGTCTCTACCTACAAAAGAAGACTTAGTTGATCTCACTTGAATAATTAGGTAATGAAAGTCATGTCCTTTTCTGTCTTGAGTACCTTGCATAAGCAGCATGCATTTTGTAGAATGTTAGGAATAGCTTCAAAAGACGTTTCTGAGTGTGTTCAGGGTAAAGGCTGATATATAATGATATATTTGGTTGGAGGGTTTTTTTGCTTGTTAGTTAGTTTTTTTGCTTCAGTCTCTAATTGATTGCTGGACTTGTTGGTCAGCCCATTTTCCCTATTGTTCTGACTGGAACTGCCAGGCTTCTGTATTTGGAGTTGTTTTGTCATGTGTTTTCTCTTTTAATCACCTGTTGGTTACAGAAGAGACTTGAAAGGTGGCCTAATTGACTGCCTGCTCTTGAGCCCAGTGTAGTTGGAATAGGTCTTGATTAGCCTACTACTTATGCTAAAAATGTGCCCACTTTTTTAATATCAACTTGCTATATAGCAAGTAAATTCAGCAACTCTTTTTTCTATTTCTCTTCAGTTGTAGGGACTAAACTTTATTCTAGGTATTTTTCTTCTGTTACGTCTACTAGGTTTGAACCCATTAGTGCAGTATGTTATATCATTGTTTAGTTTTAAATGGAAATTAAGCTTGGCTATGGAATACCAGAAGAAAATCACTGTTAAAAAAACTTATTCTTCAATGTTAAGTGAGCTGTCCTGTCTATCTCAGGAAAAAAAAATATTATTAATGAGTTCTAATGTTCTTCTAACTTATTATTTTGAGAGATTAGTTTTGCATATGTTTCCTTCTTGCTACCTAATTCATATCTAGTAATTTCACATAATTAATACTCAGTATACTAAATGTATAGTTTTGATGTAGTAGGTGAGGATTATGGAGCTTTGGTAGCACTACCTGACCAGACAACAGAAACAACTCATTGTTTCCTTTGATCAGACCAGAGTTAATGGTTCTGACACCATTTCCAAAGTTATCTTTTCTGATCCTAATATTAGGAAGCAGATTGTTGGAACAGTAAGTGTTAAAAGGAATGTTGGGTAATATTCAAAGAAAGATCAAATAATTACTCTGATGTTACGATAGATGATTATGCTTGCATTTCATTTTTGTGACTTTTTGAGTAAATGATGTCAGAACTGTTAAACTCTTATAATGGATGAATCCATTAGCAAGAAAATATATAGTAAATTAGCTGGCGTAGTTGTCAAGCAAATACTAAGGACATTGCTTTGTGTGTGCGAGTGGCAACTTCTTGCCATAGAGGTTTAGAAGAAATGGAAAAATTGCAGTAATGTCAAGTTTTGTTTTCTTTTTTTCCTCCCACCTCCAAGAGAGTGATATCTTTGTTTTTCCTACTATTCTTATAAGATCTTAGGTTAATGTTTTTAAAACTTGATATTAGCATGAAGTAAAAGAACAAGAGACAATGCTGGTTTTGTCCTTAGAACAGTTTATTTGGAATATTGGTCATTAAAATTGTCTGCTGCTGACCTAATAAGTTTTTGTAATGTGTGTGGCATACACATTCAGGAATTACTTGTTTTTACCAGGAAATATTATGACTCATTCAATAAAATAAAACTAGTCAGGTGGAGTCCCCTATGATTGTGGTATCTCCTGCTATATGCGGCCAGTTAACTGGCTTACTAAAGTTGAAAAATTGATGCTTGAAAGAATGCAGAATTGGATGGAATGGATAGAAAGCAAGAGAATTGATGTTTTGCCCTTCATATAGGCAAGTCCTTTCTGTCTTGAGTTTAATCTGTGGTAGAAAACTCCTAAATTTGGCATTGAAGAACTCTAAATTCATGATCAGAGTCTCTTGCTGAAATTTTCTTGTTAACTAAAAAAAAACCCAGAAGGAGTCGAAGGCAGGCACTTTAAAATTGTACATTAAATAAAATTGTAGATATATAAGGACACCTCAAAGTTTTCATATTCAATAATGTGAACTTTGATCACTTAGCATAAGTTCAACTTTGTCACTTTGTGCTTTCTTGCATTTCATTCAGTCTCAGATATTGAAGTTACATTGGACTATCTTCACTGCTTGTAAGGCATGACTTACCACACTTTGGATAACTGTGTATTTGCACATTACGCATTACAGAGCAATAAAATAGCACTTAAGAACTTAATACACTTAATTTTTTCTACTAGATATATAATAATTGCAAAGAGAATATGTCAGTAGGGAATGTGTTTGAAGCGATAGTTTTGTGGAAAAGTGTAATAAGGAATTTCACTGTGGTTGAAATGTGTTATGTACCTTAATTTAGATATCAAGTGTTGGTGTTCTCTTGTGATCCAGCCTTAATCTAGGATGGAATTTATGGTGCACTTTAGTTGATAAAACTTTAATGTCTGCGTCAGTGTGAGCTCTTTGTAAGCTCTAATGTAAATTTCAACAACTGCTTGAGTATCTTAATTTGGAACTGAATGTCTTTCCTCAGGGTTATCCATAGTAAGACTGCAAAGAAAATGTTTGATGTTAAAGCCTAAAGTTTGTGATGAAGGCCTTGTGATGAAGGAGTTGAAGGGTTTCAGATTCAGTTGAAATTCGTTTGTTGTACCAAAATTGATGAATGAAGAATGGCATCTCAAGTCTTTCTTGGATGCCTCAAGACTAGTATTACATGGGTTATCTTCAACCAAAGTTTGTAGAACAGAGCACACCGGAGGTACTACGAGAGCAGGCGTTTTTTGAAACTGAAGGAACCCCATGAAATCAGCTAATCCATTCCCTTCATCGCAGGGTCAGCTGGAGCAGGTTGCTTGGAGCCATGTCTGAGCAGTCCAAGACCTGCACATCTGTATCCTCCCTTGAGAATGTGGTCTGTGTCAAGGCCTCTGATATGCTGGAGGAACTGCTCCAGAGGGTGCTGGGGACTGAGTCTGGCAGTGCATCACCACAATTGTGTGGAACATGTGCAGAGACAGATTCTGGTCATCATTCTGTGCAGAGTGCTGCACAAAACGCTGCAGAAGTTGGCTGCTCTCTAGGCACTTACTGCTCTCTACAATTCCCTGAAAGGAGGTTGTAGCCAGGTGGGGATTGGCCTCTTCTCCCAGGCACGTAGCAACAGGAACAGAGGACATGGTCTTAAGCTGTACCAGGACAGGTTTAGGTTGGACATGAGGAGGAATTTCTTCTCAGAAAGAATGATTAGATATTGGAATGGACTGCCCAGGGAGGTTGTGGAGTCTCTGTCCCTGGAGTTGGTCTAGTTGGTGTAGTTGTGTTCAGTCATAGGTTGGACTTGATGATCTCAGAGGTCTTTTCCAAGCTAATTGATTCTGTGATCCATCTGTGGTTTGTGAATAGCATGAGACCTGGTAATATTAAATAAATTTTACTGACCTCCTAAAGAGGAAAGAAATTTTCTTCCTGGACTTTTTCTTTTTTCTTTTTTTTCTTTCATTGGACTTTTTGGGAAAAAGTTTTCAAATGGACTCAGGGCAGAGCTGAGCTGTGTGAGCGGCAGCCGCTAGGGAGCAGAGAGCACTTCAGGAGTGATGCAGCCTTGGAAAAGGGATAATGGAGCATTCCCAGGGCTGAGCTTCAGGCTCTTACAATTGTGCCTTCTTTTGCAGATACTTTACTTTTTGATGGGTTATTCATTAAAATGATGCTTCCAAACAAACTCAGACACATATTCGCAAAGTTTTCATCAAGGTAGTCAACAGTTAAATATAGAGCTGCTTGTTAATAAGGTGAAAGGGCTTCAAGGGAAAGTACTTTGATATAGTTTAATAGCAGCAATAATTATAAGAGTTATGTCAAAGTTTTTAAAATACCATCTGCTCTGTGTAACGAAATCATTACATGCACATGTATATTTGGTAGAGTGGCTTTAGAAAACAGAATTGACAGACCTGGTGCTTTCGGTTCCTCAGTGAAAGAGAAGTAGCTTCTGTGCCACATCTGAATAAATGGAAACCTAATGCTTGAACAGAATGATCAGAACTTTTCATAGGCTTAAGCTATAATTTTTTATAGTGTTGATGGTAAGGCAGAAACTCAGACTTGTAGACAAACTTAATTTATTTTAGATGTTGGGAATTATGACTTATCTGGAAAGCTACAGAAGAGAATGGATAGGTATAAATGCCACAAATAACAACTGGCACTCAAATAATAAAGTACTTTTAGATTTCAGGCTATTTATCCACAGACAAAGCTTATTGAGGCTGTTAGCTGTCTTGGTATGCTTAGTCTTTTGTTGCTGCAAGCCAATTGGTCTAGACTTAAGACTATGAAAAAAAACCAGTGTCAGTATATGGAATCATAATATGCCTTTATATATTTTACAGACTTCTCCTTGTAGGAGGCTGTGAAACAGATGAAGATGGAGTATCTAAAGCAGCTGGTTGTGGGATATCTGCTTGGAGAATTCTGTCAGGTTCTCCTCATTACAAACAGGTCACTAGTTACGAAGATGATATTAGAATAGTAAGTATATGTCCTCATTTTAGTGGAGGAATATTATCACTGCCAGAATTATCTGACTGGATGTTCAATATGTAACTTTTTGAAACAAGAATTTAATGCAATTTTTGCTGTTTTCTAAGGTATGATGTGAATGTCTTAAGTAGTTACCTTTTCCCACCCTGTATCTGTCTGCTTTTGCTTCTTCTGTAGTATGATTTCAGTTTTAAGTTCTTGAATATCACTTGTAGTTTCAAAACCCAAAACAACAAGAAAGAACAAAAGTATTGTAACATGGAAATGTATGAATTCCTTAGTTGGACACTAGGCTATGACTTTGGATAAAGCCTCCCGTTTGCCCTTTTGTTACTTCAGAAGAAAAGACAGCACACTTAAAATAAATGTTTCAGTTTGACTCTGGCTCTAGATTTCTTTTACTTCTGGTAGAAGTAAATGTTTGATTGAGTAACAGCTTGGTTATACTGAAATCAATTTACAATATACCAGGATAAATTCGAGTATTTGCTCTTATGTAGGTTATTGCTTAGTATTATAAGGGAGCTGCTAATTTAATTGCAAATGAGTAGTGGTTTTCCGTGACATGTTACATACCTAATGAAGTGGACAAAATTACACAAACTGGATTTTATTATCCTTGCGTTATTTTAAAGTGGGCAGTTTTATGGAAGTTTAAAGAATCCTGCAGAGTTGTTTTAGTATTTGAGCTATGACTTAATTTTTGGTGAATAAAACAATGTATGAGATTGTCTTTCATTGAATGATTTGTTTCTGTTTTTACAGGCACAGAGAAGAGGATTATTAAGGATTATGAATGTAAGATTTTACAGCAGACGGGGAACAGAACAGGTATTAAGGTCTAGGTCTACCTCAGAAATGTATTTTACTAACATAATTGTCCATTAATGACTGTCTGAAAAACTGACTAAAAGTAGGTTTTAATTTATGCAAGTTAACATTCTATGAAAATAAAGCTAAAACTTTGTTCTTTTTGATTAAATGGAGAAGCTTGCTATTTATTTGGCTTTCTTAAAAATCCAATTAGTTCATCTGCTGAAGCTTGAATCATTGGATTTCAGGAACAGGTCTAGAGATGTTTTCAATATTAAATGTAAACTTATTCAAAAAGGAAGGTATAAGAAGCCACCTGGTTATTTGTTAATGAAACTAATAATCATAGCACGTTAGATATGTTACATATTCTACAAGAAGAAAGTAGATTGTGATGAGTTTCTCAAATATATGCCCGGGAGAGAAGTAGGAGGAATAAAACCCAGCCTTCTGCACTACCCCACTCCCACTAGAAAACAACAAAACCCCTTCACCTTACAGCCCAAAATTTTCATACAATGTGGGGAAATAAAAATGGGTGGATTCAAACTAATCATTCATGGCATAAATAGGGCAGACACAAAGACCTGATTTTTACAGTTTGAGATACTAAGGAAACATTTTGCTAAGTAACTTCAAAAGTTTATTAAGGGTCAGACTTCTACTACCGGGATGCATGTGAACCTAATAAAACTGCTGATCAGAATCAATGTATTCTTAACAAAACCTGGGTATGGATCTTGTATTCTCTCCCGTGAGTGAGTGTTAGAATGTCACGCTCTGGTGTAGGTATGTGCTTTCTGTATTTCTGAGGCTTTGTACACATTGCTCGTCGCTTTCTTGTACACGCCCTAGGAGCTGCCCATGCACCACTGCACCACCTTCTCTTACCTCTTGTCTGCTAATCATGTGTAGCCTTTGATTGACGGCTTTTTCTATTGCCCTTTCCCTTCTTGTAAAAAAATTTGTTTTCCATTCTTTGTCTTTACAAAGAAAAAACAGTAAAGAATGTGTCTACCACCTTTACCTTTTGTCCTCCTGAGAGGAAAAATGGTTGATCAGAAGCTATAGGGACTTAGGAAATGACCTTAATAGATTTTTTGTGATGTTTAGGTGACTGGTTAAAAGAAGAAGTTGCATGCTTGATTGGAAGGGGAAAAGAAATCTTTATGAATCTCCCTCCAGGGTTGAATGGGGAAAGATTTTATTTCCTTCACTGAAAATATAAAAGAGAAAGCTGAAGTAAAGTTTTTGTACTGAAAAGCTTGTACTGAGTGTAATTTTGGAGAATCTGCATCTTGCTGTCTTTCAGTAAAGGTTCGACTCTCTAAGAATCTAATAGTCTTTCTGAAAACATAGTAGTTGTGCTGGGAGCGGGGGGAATAAATATAAAATGTATTTTCAGAAATTGTTATTTGTTGCTACCATAGCAGTGGTGCTAAATTTGACTTTAAAATTTGAGTTCATATTTAGAGGGTCTACAACTCGGTTGTAGTTGTGTGGGATTTTGTGAATCCTTAAGGAAGTATTTTGTTAGAAGTACATTTTGCCTCTTAGGGTATCCAGAGCTGAAAGAAAACTTTATCCAGGAGAATTTTTGTAACCTTGATGAAGTTTACTTACAGATGTTGAATTATTTCATCTCTATGGACTTAATCTGTTTTTTGCTGTGTTGCTGTTTAGTCTATTGTTACTCAAGAGATTTGTAAATTCTGATTCAGTGTTCTGAAATGAACAATGTGCTCCTCCAAGATCTTTCCATGTGTGTATTTCATGTATCCCCCCCGTTTTTTTTTAATTTAAATATTTGATTTGTAATAATGCCCACCCAGTAGTTTGCTCCCAGGGAGGAAGAGCTGTACTGAGCGGTGTTTTGGTAAGTCTTCCTTGTGTGGACCTGAGAGACAGGACAGTAGAAAACTGAAGCTTCTGAAGGTTTTTTCTGTACAGAGAATGACGTGCAATTTTCCCTCCAAGTAGCTCTGCTTTGCTGTCAGGGGCGTTCTCCAAGGAATGCCACAATTCCAGGTTTTATTTGCTGTATGACAACGTGATGCAGAAGTTCACATTCCTAAAGCTTTGTTCATGCTGAGGGACTTTTCGTCCTTTGTACAGGTTGTTTTTACTCTTCTGTGCCACAATTGATATCTCATCTTTATTCTTTTAAAGTAGGGGGAGCGTTTATTTATAATTTAAGGTATGTCAAATTTTCAGGATGGAAGATAGTACAATTTTTTTCCCCTAAAATAGAAAAGAATATTTTTGGAGGAATTTTTTGGGTATTCCTTGGTGTGTATTTTTGTTTACTTTGACATAATGTTTGGCAGGATGGAGTTTTCAAGATGAATCTTTCTCCTGATGGAGCTCTTTTGGCAGCTATTCATTTCTCAGGAAAACTGACGATCTGGTCTATTCCATCTCTCAGACAACAAGGAGAATGGGACCAAACTGATCAGGTAAGAAGAGAAACTTGAATTATATGTCCTAATCTTCTAGACATGTGTTTTCATAGGAGTTGTGTGTAGTTCAGATAACTGTGCCTTAGCTACATTCTAGCTTTCCAGTCAACTCCATGTTTTTTGAGAGCTCTATATTTACTTCTATAAACTTTTATGTTTTAACCATCAACCATAAACTTGACAAATTAAGAAAAAGAACCAGTTGTGTTGCAATGAATTTTTCATGAGGCTTTTTTGGTGCCAAGTAGGTAACACTGTTAGAAGAAGATTGAGATACTATTATAAAATAGGAGGCTAACAGGTAACTTTATTTGAATGTTGAAACCAAATTCTGCTGGATGTCTTGTATTCTTCTATTCCTCCCTCAAAATTTATCTTCAGACAGATTTGCTCAAGGATACTCACAGTGAGTTGTTGTATTTTTCAGCAATAAAGAATATGTATTCTGAAGAAGTATTTGGGACTTTAATTCAGTGAGGGTGATATAAAGGATATTCAGTAATTGACTGTTCTCAGAATTATTTTTATAGGTGAAACTGGTGTCCAGATATAATGTATATTTTCATAATATGTGTGATTCCTCTGTAATCGTCACCCAAACATATTTGTGAAATTAACTCTAGAGTGGCCTCATCTTTACTTTCACTTAGTAGTCTCCTCTTTCTACTGAAAAATTAAGTCCAAAAAGCACCTTCTGCTTGACCCAAGCTTGCTTTGGTTGTCTGAGCTGTATAATGTACCCGTACTTCCACTGTGTTGCAGTTAGAGGCAGGATTTCTGCCATCTATATTGGTGTAATTCCCATGTGTTCTCATAATACTAAACAAAGTTTAAAACAACAACACTGCAACATAAGTATAAACATTGCAGCACATCATTAAGTAATGCTGCTTCTCTTCTTGCACTAGTCTTTAAAGGGGCTTTATAATAAAGAAAGTTACCAGAGAAAATGCTTGCAGTGCTGTTTTGGACCGGTACACTACCAGGACCACTACCCAGAGCAAACAGGAGGACTGTTTTGGAGATCCTTGTGTATGTCTGCAGTCCTATGTATAGACAGGAAAAGGAAACACTTGGCTTCTGATTGCTGGAGAGCAATTATTTCAGAAATCTTTAGGGTATTATTACTATTTAATGCTAACCAAGCCAGGTCTTGTGGCACTCTTTTTTCTAATATGGTGTTTTAGAAATCCAGAAGTGTATTTTGCCTTTTTTTTTTTTTTTTTTTTTTTTTAATTGTCTGGAGAAAAGTACAATGATGCTACAGGAGCTGTATGTTTATGTTCAGGAAGAGTCTGAATTTATATGGAGCATTTTTATTGAAAAATGAGTGTGTCTGCAATAGAGTAAATAAACAGATTCTGTGTTACAAAGACTTACTTGCATATAATCCTTTTTTTTCTCACAATTTTTTTTTTTTTTTAGCCAGGCTATGATGAGCTCAACCCAGACTGGAGACTCTCTAATGAAAAAAGAAAGAAAATAAAAGGTATGCAGTACAGTTAGATCATTATTTTATACTGCTGTGTAGATAAAAATAGTAATACAAATATACAAAGACCTGAAATGGCTTAGTTAAATCTTAGTCAGAATGGTTGCTAAAATTGTATGGCATAGCTAAATAAGTGTCACAATACTGGGTTTTTAAGTTCTGTCTTAGGAATGCTTTTGTAGCCATAACTATAAAGAAAATGATATTTCAGTTAGTACAGGATTTCATTTTTTCTTTCTGTGAATGTCTAATAAATCTTGAAAGCTAATGTATTTTAAAGATACTGGCTTAAAATTATAAAACCAGTGGGCTTTGCTTTCTCTGACTGTATTTGCCTCATGTCAGTCTATTGTTTTCTGAAAATTCAGGCCACTGTGTGCCGCCATTTAGCAGCTGGGTATTGCATGGCTGTTCCAAGAGTGCAGAGATCAATAGCAATTCCATGATCCATTTGCTACTGCTTGTATACATCTATA
>JAWWLV010000121.1:102720537-102805600 GCA_035041135.1 Platyrinchus mystaceus | reverse complement strand
GCCTTGGCCATATTGATCTTCACCACTGGTCTACTCTGGCCTCCAACCGGGAGGCCTGGAGACACACTATCTATAACACTGCTGCTTCTTTTGAGAATACATGCAGGATCACTCTCGAGGAGAAAAGACAACGCAGAAAGAATCACATCGATCTCACCCGGGAGTCTTTCTGCTGTGCCTTTTGCAGCCGAACTTGTCTATCTCGCATTGGCCTTTTTAGCCATCAGCGCGCTTGTAGCAAGCATGGGTAGAGCCCTTCCCAAATTCTCGTTCTTGAAGCCTGGCCATGATATTATTAGTATAGTTCTATTAATTATTTATATATTTATTTTCCTCGAATATAATGTTTTTTTGGTATTGCTGTTTGCACTTAAGTATTTTCCCCCCTCCCTTTGAACTTAGCTGAATTTCAGTGGGAATTTAAGAGTTGGGGGTGAGTTTAAATAAATGAATGCTGTGACCCTGAGCTTATTTTCTTTGTTGCTAAAGAAAATTTAAAAATTAAATCTGTGTTATATGGCCTAAGTTTACATTTCTTGCTCATTTTTAGTGTAAATCAGTCTTAGGCTAGTTCTGCAACTTACTGTTTTTTTCTTTAGGAAAGCAATGTCAGAGCCCTGGAAATTTTGTTCACTTTCCATGGATCAGCTTTACTTCCACACAGACAAGCAATTCTCTCCAATTTTCCAGAGACTACTTCGCCACATGAATACGCTGTGTTGTTACCTGAAGCTCGGTAAGGATGCATCAATGGATATTAACTAAAAGAAAGATGATTTTTAGGTTAAAACGTGAATTAGTTTCCATATATGGCACTCTGCTATTGGTTGTTACCTGAAACCAAGGGAGCAGCTTTGTGTATGTGTACTTGACCAGTCTTCATTTTCTACTTTACTTGGTGCCATTTGTGGAATCTTTTTGGTGTCTTCTGGTTATTAACAAGAAGGTAGGGATTTTAAAGGTCCTCTCCATTACATATGTAAAACAGGAACATGGACTTTTCTGACCTGAAACTGTGTAGATTTTCTCATGCATAATACAGGACTTTATTTGTTTTGTAATAACAGCCAGTGTTAGGAAATTAATAAGACAAGTGTTTAGCTCCCTGGAAGCAAATAATGTTTTTCTGAATTTGTTTTGAGAAGTAATTTGACACCTAAGCAATCAGTAACTTCAGAATCATTAATTTTCTTGATACTGACTCTTACTCAACTTTTTAAGGTAGAACTATGAAAAGGTTTAAATCCAGATTTTCCTATGGTTTCATTTCAACATAAAATGTTAGTTTACTGTAAATTTTATATAAATTTTCATAAGAGAGGCTTCCTTGAACATCATAATTATGTTCTATATATTAATTAGAAGCATTTTTTGCTTCTAGAGCGTTTCTTTCAGACACTTCAATTGTGATATTAGTTTTGAAACATACTGTTCAGTGCTCATAAAGAATTGCCAGATTTCATTATTCAATATTTTATAATAGGACTTTGAAGCCTTATTTCAGAGGGAAAGTTTTTGAAGTAGCTGAAAGACTTTTTTTTTTGTTGTAGTCTTTCAACATAGTTAAGTCTTTCACTTCAGGGTCTTAACAGTCCAATGTGGTCAATTCTCTATGTAGAACAGGGTTTTTCATTTCATCAAGTAACTCCTCTGACTTTTTTCCTAACTTATAATATTTAAGTTTTGTCTTTTCTAAAGAGAAAGAATGGTCTTTATTTTATGATATCTGATGCTTCCCTTTTTATGTGTTGGTAGTATTAGGAACACATGTAGTTAAGGCATGAAAACACTTGTTTTATCCTTTTCTTTAAGGTAATAGTTAGGACCATGAAGAGAAATGACCGCAGTGTTTATTAAATTGGTAAAATATATTCCACTTTTGGTAAGATTTATAATGTGAGACATAGGGAAGAATGGTCTTCTTAAATGTGTTTATGATATAAATATGTTCCCCTTCTTTCTGAAAGGTTGTTTGTTCTTGTTTTTAAATTTTGTTGTTGTGTGGTTTGTTCACAAAACTGACTTATGTGCCAAGAGGCAAAATGACAGCTAAAATAAAACATTTCACTAGTGATTTAATAGTAAAGATGTGAAGTTATGGGTTAAGAACTTAGTTTTGTCTGCTGTTGAAAAATGGAAGTATATAGTTTGAATCTTTATTCCTGTAGCAGACAGAACTTTCCAGTGCTAGGGTGCAGTATATGCAGGTTCACACACTGTTTTTTCCCAGATTGCAGAACAGACAATACTGTATGTCTGAAATGTTTATCTTTGGACAGCTACAAAATGAGGATAAGATCAACTTCTTTATACACAAATCCCATACAGTTGTAAAAATATAAAAATATACTGTATATGTGATCTAACGATTTTAAAAAACTTTGTTACAAAACTGCTCACATAATATTGCTAAATACACTCCCATAATCATTATTTTATTAATGTAATAAAATTAAATATGTACTGATGAAAATAGTTATTAATGTGAATAATATATTAATGGAATAGACTTATGTTGTACAAAGTAAAATTTTCTTACTACTTTAAAAAGGTGTTTTTGGAATGGGGTGGGTCTCTCTTCCCCTGCCAGTTCAGAGATCTTCAGCTTCTGGCAGTTCTTGTTTCACGTGAAGTCCATGAGTCCATGTGAATCAAAGAGAATTGAAGTTCTTGGTCATTTTAACTGAGATTTTTGGCCTGTTTGTTCTAGCATTTGTTTTTTAAAGGGATTATTAGTATGAATAGAATTACTGGCATTCTGTAGATATGTCGTTATTGTTATGAAATCTAGTTTAAATGAGTGTGCTATCTAGTTTTCTCTGTATTAGAAGACAGTATGTAGACATAATTTGCCATAAATTGACTGATTGAACAAGGTTATGATACAACTTAGTCATTCTCACATAACATTAAAAAGTTGTAAGTACTGACTACAGTTAATAATTTCTAAACAAATGAAAAATATAAACCCCAGTGTATAATTAGTAGAAAGAATTTTGGCAGCATTACCACTTACTCTCTCTTTAGCTTATGCACCTTGTAATTACAGAGATAAAAGGGGCCCATTTTTTTGTATCAAGATAGGTCGATTAGGTGGAAGGGGATTTTTTTTTAGTGATTTTGTAGTGCTAAGATGGTGTGCTATGGGGTTAAAATATCGTAAAGTTGAGGAGAAATTAAGGAGGACATTTCATTTAGGGTTCATTAGGATATGTGTTATTTTTGACAATTCTAATGTTAGGATAGTGCCCAATGCAGAGTCCTTGGCTTTCTGAGTTCTGCTTAGATGACAAAGCTGAGGGCAGTGCTGATCATGTCAACTCATACACGAGAAATTAGATGTAGGGCGCCAGTGTCTTTATGGCTGGTGGAGAATAATCATTAGTTAATAAAAGTCACAGGTAAGATGGCTGAGTGTTGAAGTGTTGGGCTGTAGTCCTTTTTACAGAGGTTTTGATCCCTCTTTTTACTGACTCTGTAGTGAAGCTCATGTTAAGTTGCAACAGGAATCTGAAACACTAAGACACATTGGTGGCTCTAAATGCCTGTAGGCTTCAAATTGATATTGTGATAGACATTATGAAGTAATGTGTTTTTTCAGAATTGGAATTGTGATGTTTTCCTATTTCATATTATTTCTCAACTGCATTTATAATGATGGCTCCTGAATCTCTGGTGTCTCTAAGTCATTAGAATTCACAGTTCTTCTCAAAAATCCATCAGATGCACAGACTACATCTGTTAAGACAACTAGAATGAAGGTGGTTAAAGTTTAGGTAGTCAGAGAAGATGATAGCTCTTTTTAATCTCTATTTTAATAGCTGTAGCCAGCGTACTTAATGTATAGTTAAGATTGTTGCCCTCAGGTTTTAAAATGGGATCTAGGGAAATACTGTTTTACCAGCATTATAAATACATAACCAGAGTATTTTTCCTTTTCTTTTAAATTTCTTATCCTTTTTATTGCATTTAACTGCTATGTTGTAACATTACTGCTCACATTTTCAACTTACAGAAGTCTGGAACTTCAAATGTATGGTTCCCTCAACAGCCATAAGTCTGCTATATTGCACATTATGCCATAGTAAAAGTCTTCCCCCAAGATAGTAACTTTTTATATGTTGCTGTGTTTTACTTCTTGACTTTTTCAAATACTGGTTTTCAGTTGTGACATTAAGTGAATTTTTACTGGAGGTTGTGGATGAACTCCATTTGCCTGATGAACTGGAGTGGGAATGGAAATACCTCCTAAAAACTTAGCAAAGCTTTTAAAACCTGGAAATTTCCATGCAGTTGACTTACATCTATGAGTGAATAAATACTACTAAAGAGTTCATAAGCAGTTAGCTTTGCCTTGCCATAGTATCTTCTCTTGAACTAGGTTTTTAGTTATTGCCTGTGGCGCTGCAATTTCAATAAAGCTTTTACAGTTTCATCTCTTTTTCTCATATGTGCATGTAAATAGGTTTGATGACTGAATGTCTGCAGAACTGTCTAATATATAGCCCCCATTTTTTGCATTAGTTTTTTTTTTCTTCTGAGGCAGAACTTTTGTTTGTAATGTAGTTCAGAAGTATTCATGTTGAAAGGATTAATCCATGGTCAGTTCTTTTTCTTTGTTTGTTTCAATTAATTTGTATAGTGCTACAGTGAAAATTTTCAGGATGTATTTGGTAAAAAAAAATAATTTAGATCTTACCTTCTACTATGAAGTAGAAAAAATAATTTTTGAGGGAAAGATTAAGTTGTGATGACACTCATGTTCCTATCTGGATTGACTTATGGGAAGAGCAGGAAAGGTTCTCGTCCATTTAAAAATTAAAGCAGTGGTTTGGAGCAAGAGAAATTCTTCTGCAAACTGGTTATGTCGGGATCTGGTGAAACAGCAGGAACAGCCAGGAGGCTGCTGCAGACAGTGAGCTGGCAAAAGTACATAGATGTTAGTCTTGAGGAGTTTTTGAATAGGAGAATGAGAACTTGAAGCCATGAGGGAGCTCTGGAGAACACAAACTGTCACGGAGGAAGGGGGGAAGTTTCACAGAAGCTGCTGTGCTGGAGCTGAGTTGTCATTCAGCTGAAAGAGCTGAGTGTGTTCAGCATGGAGAAGGTTTCAGGAAGGCCAGTAGCAACCTTCACATACCTTCCTGTAGCATGAGCTGAATTATGCCTGTACTGTATATCCACAGAACATTAACAGGATTTTCTGTGTATTTCTGGCTTCTTAATGCCTGACGTGTCCTGACTTCATCTACCATATGTGTCTTTTGCCTGCATAGTCCGGAACTGGAGTTTGGCTTGCCTTGTGTAGTCTTTTCATGAAAGTGTACTGCTGCTATTGTCTCATGTGTTTGTTCCTTTTTTACAGGGTTTAGAACAAAATTTCTCCCAGGAACGTTTATTATACTTTATAAAGGTACAGTTCTGAAGTAGTATTTTCATGATCTGGTGACAAACAGCTTTGATCTTACTTGGAATTCATCTGTGTCTTTAAAATAGCCTGTTTTGATTTTGTGAAAGCTGCCGTCTCTCAACTTTAATTGTACACAAGTTAAAAACCCATAGTGAGCTTCTGAGCTGTGGTTGTATATGTTAGTTGACTTTTCTGATGTTTAGATTATTCATTCTAGGTTGTTCAGGAGAAAGAAAAAAGTTTCCCTCTCCCCATGTTCTATGAAAGGTTAACCACATTATTAAAACATAGCTTGATTTATTTATGTGAAATCAGTTATAACTTTCTCCTCTGGTGGCAGAGTTGCTTCAAAAGACCTGTCATTGCAGTGTGCACAGCAGGAATTCTGAAGGGTAGTTAACTGTGGCAGCCAAAAGCAGGTGGGATACCTTTTCCACTGATTTATGCAGATCAGTTTTCCCAAAATGTGTGATGTTTTTGGCACTCTGTTTTAAGCAGCAGCTATGCTTCAGTGTTGATGAATTTGCCATGTCCTATTGATACGCCTGGAAAATGAAGCAGTTCTCTCTGCCCACCACTTCTGTATCACACAGTATATTGAAGCATTGTAATCAGTTCTGTAATTGTATTTGCTAATTTGCTGTTCAGGTACTATAGTGATAAAAAAGAATGTTTTCATGCAATATGAACAGTGCAATACATATTGCAGCTGGGATGCATTTCTTATATTTCATCCTCAGATATGAAATAATCGTGACATAACAAAACTGTTTTAAGACCCGTAAGAATTGCAGAGCAACAGAAAGTGGAATTGATTTCCTTATTGCTGTCTGAGAAGATATAGACTTTGGAAAAAAGGAGTTTTTAAATGAAATTAAAAAAATAATATTTTATTTATTTTATTTATGTCTTTAACAACTTTCAAATGCAGAATTAGTTTTTTATAACACAATTTTTCAGACAATGTGACATGATTGAAAAAAAAAAAGAAAAAGATTCATCTACTTCCAAAATGAGGTCCTACTCTTAAAAATGTCAGTGTCTTTCACCAAAAAGATACTGCTTCATAAATGCATTAGGGCAGATTGCCTGTACATTCAATGTGCATGAGTTTACAAGAGAAGAGATCTAAAAAAAAAAAAAAATTTTCAACTAGATCAGTCTTGGAGACAGGCCTGTTGTAAGAACTGCTTGAAGAAAAAAAAACCACACAGTTGCTATTGGTAATGGAGAGAATTGGAATCTGACCTTAAAACTGAATTAGACCTTCCTCTTTTGAAAGCCTGTCCTTGGAGAGAAAAATAATCTGCAGGTTTCAATAAATGCAGTTGGTTAGATACAGAAACTATAATAGCATGGACCTCTTTTGTCAGAGAAAAGAATGGGAAGAATTGCTAAGCCAATGTAAACAATAGAGTGAAAAGAGCAATACAGGAAAAGTCAGCTCTTTTTGAAGAAATAGAGATGAATACCTCCATAATCAGTCAATTTACTGGGCTCCAATCATATTTATTCTACTGTTGAAAAGAAAAGAGAGAAGGGTAAAGGGTGGGTGAGAAGCAGTGGCTCAGGAAAAAAATAAAAAAGCCCCGAAGCCATCCTTATGGTTGTGTGCAGTTAGGGTATGGCACAGCTGATAGTTTGCTTCAGTTGGAAAAGAAAGCCCCCTGATTCAGTGACTACAGTGATCTGACCCCCTATCTGGAATTTTGAGTGAGTGCCCACTGCATAGTAATGCAGACTTAACCTGCACATAGCTCTGACCTCTGTGGGATTTCCGTGACTAAAACAAACCTGCAAGGTTGTGTAGCATAAGGACAGAATGAATTCTGGATGCAGTAGCACAGAGTGTACATTGCACGTATGACAAGCTACCTGTGCACGCTGAATTCACCATTTCAGCACTGTTAGACCAATGTCGTGTGCACAGGGCATGTGTGGAGGTTCTGATGTGCCCCTGTTGAGCTGGATTTGCTCTACAGCTGTTGTAAACAAAAACATGGTAGAAAAACAGGAGATCTGCCTATTTTCAGATATGTGTTCATGTCTGTATCTCTTTATTCTCTGTCTTATCTGCATGTATGTTTTTGAGTTTGCAGACTGCAATAGTGTTTTGATGCCTGAAATCTTTAACTGACTTACTTTCATTTTGACAGCTACTTTTCCAGAGTTTTGTTGCTCCCTGTTTCTGCATGAGTCACTGAAATTACTGATAATGGAAATTTGAAGAAAAAAAAAATTATGCTAGAACAGAAATATCAGTTAAGAACAAACCTTCTGATAAATGTTGAGATAAATACAGTGTTCTAATCTTTGCTTTTATAAAGGACTTGGGTACAGGGATCTCTCATCCTTTGCTTGTGTTGAGTCTGGTTTATTCCAGTCCTTGTATTTGATTTCAAATACCAAGAGTTTTTCTTAACTATTCAGAATGAGGAGAGAAAGTAAGGCCAATTGAACGCAGTTGTGGGGGGAAGGAGAGAGTTACATATTTGTTTAATGTTGTTGAGAAGGTGAATGAAATTAGGAGTCACCTCAGAATGCTGTGGGTTCTGCTGGGGGTTTTTTTGTATATCTGATCTTAGCTCAGTAAGAAACTTACCTGTTTTAAGACTGTCTTTCCATAATTACTGATTTCTTCTAGGATGAGAAATTTTGTAGGGGTTTTTTTGGTGTGTTATTTTCTTTAAGTGTTTAGAGGAGGCGGTTTCTGAGTGCAACTTGACTCTTGGTGAGAGTTTAAAAACATAAAATTCCTCTCAGGACTTATTCCAATGGTGAACCTGAATACTTTCAAAATGGCAAATGGAGCCAGAGCAGAAAATACTTTTAAAAGTATTTTCCATGGCTCATCTATACACCTGACTTAAAATATTTTAACTCTAACTTTTTCTGCTGTGAGAAGGGAAAAAAGATAGAGCAGAAGTTTTCCAGTCAAGATTGCATTGCATAACGATTCTTTGCCATGAAATGAAAAATCTTTTCCTCTTTAGTATTTTGCAGTGAGGTCTGTTAATAAGCTTTTATGAAAAATGTTTGAAGTATGCTTTTAGCACTTCTGGGTTTGATGTGCCTGGACAACTGTAGGTTTCATTCCTGCAAAACTTGTGCTGAAACATGAGATTGGTCTTGGCAGATTTGACCAGAAGGCAAATGGCCAACAACAGTTGTAAGGGGAAAAAAAATGATGCAGGTAAGCACATTGCAACATTCACCGGAAGTTTCTCAAGTGAGAAATAACACTACATCTATAATATATGGCTGAAATATCCTGAGTTAGATATTTTCTAGACATAGGAAACTTCCATGACACTTTAGTCCAGGAATTCATCCTGTTTTTGAGCCCATGCAGCAAGTAGTTAACAGCTGAGCTGCATATTGTGTAAAACGGTATCTGCTGTTTATTGTGAATGAGACCAAGTCTCATCAGCTTACACTGTTGTAGGAAGTAAGAACAGTAAAATGCTATTTCCTATTTAAGTGAAAGGATAAAATGGGTAATGATACTGCCCTTGGTAACTTGATATCAGCCTTGACATTTTGGTTCTTCTAGGATTTTTCAGTCTGCTCTGGCTTTTATGGAAGGGATGCCATACAATTCTTGCAGTTGGTCATTCACATTGCTTGTCTCCCTACTTTTCAACTTTTTTTCGTTTGTACCATGTCTAGTAAAGTAGACAGAGGGAGGCAGAATTACACATTGCTTCATCACTTGGTGGATTTTGGAAGGGAAAGAGGGAAGCAAAACAACTTTCACAGAGAGCAAAGCCTGGGAACTTAAATTGAGTGAGATCTTTCTCAAAAATTTTTTTTTAAGCGGTAAACTTTCAACTTCAGTTGACACTGTAAGACTGGGACGTTAGAGAAGTTATTTTTAATGGAGTCTATACGTAATTCATGACTTCTCTTATTTCGAAAGGATTCTGAAGTGTAAAGTGTATTTAAAAAAAAATACTTGAAGCATTTGGAATTTAAGTGTTTTTTGTGTTTATAGGGATAGGAAAGAAAGTACCTACTTTTAGATGGGGAGAGGGAAATGCAGATCATTTTCTGGAAAGAGTTGGGGATACAGACTGGGTAGGTGATTGATATTTACTTGTCATGTGTCTCCCCTATTGCTCCACTGTCAGTTAGTTCAGTGTGTCAGAGACACTTGCAAAAGCCAGATTTTGGAGGAGAGGAGCAGGGGCACAGTTTGTGTTCTCATTAATAGAATAATGGAATCATTTATGTTGGAAAAGACCCTTAAGATCAAGTCCAAATTTAAACCTTACACAACCACATTCACCTCTGAACCAGGTCCCTAAGTGCCACATCTGCATGTCTTTTAATACCCCCCAGAGATGGAGATTCAGCCATTATGTTGTCTTAATAAGAAGTGAGTGGGAGGGACTGATAGAGGGGGGCTGAATTTGTTTTACAGGTTCTCCAGTACTATTTAGGGTGTTCTTAGTGAAGCTCTTGTTTATAAAAAAAATTATTTTATTGTTTTACTATTAAAAAATAATCTCAGATGCAGTATAGGCCTGCAGGACTTGACTACATCAAATAATTTTAACAAAGTGCATTACAAATCTTGGAGACAGAAGAATAGTTAAGGCATTAGTATGTGAGCTAATGTTGGGATAAAAAGCTATCTGTAATGTGAAATTAGAGTTGTTACCTCAAAATCTCTTCTTTTTATGTTATTTTTCATAGTAATCTGCTGCAGTTTTACAGAGATTTGAAACAGCTTCTGAAATGAAACCCTTGTCTGTCCTTTACTGTATAAAAGCTCTTTGCCCTTTTTTCCCCTCCATTTAGAAAGTGTGTTAATATTTAAAAAAACACTCAGCCCCTCCCAAAAGAACAGCAAAAACAAAAAAGAAACCCAACCAACCAAAATAGTCAAACAAACCCCCTGTCACATGAAAAGGGGGTATTACCTCGAACCCATTGTGTTTGATTAGTCTGTCCAAGACCCTTGTGCCCAACCAGTCTGTCAGTGTCCCATTATGGGGACTCTTCACAGGGTAGTTCTACTGACATGCTCAGGGTCACAGGCCAAAGGGAGAGACCCCTGGGGCTCCACACCTTTATTCAAGTATTACCCACTGCCAGCAGCTGCCATCACCCTTGAAGGACTCACAGTAACAGTTCATGGAATAACACTCTTTATTAATCAAATTGAGGCAGGTTAAGGATTGCTGGTGATAGTATCTGACTGCAAAAACCTGTTCGAAACAATATACGGACAAGCTGCCCTCCCTAACAAAAGTTATCTTGAGGTACTCATTCAGTCCATGTAGAGTATGGTTCTTACCCAGTAGGTGTCCCTATGGGGCAGAAGACAGGTTCAGCCCTAACTTCTTCCTCTTCCTACTTTTATACTATTTCTTTACGTTTAAGTGGATCTTGAGTGACTCCAGTCATACATTTTACTTGGTGAGGGGTGGAGGTTTGTTGGCATCGGGTAACAGTGTAGAATCTGAGATGACCTTAGGTTGGGGATATGCATCAGTCCAAGGAAAGTGATTGATTTTGCCAGGGTTGATTCAACAGCAAGACATCTTCCTTTATTGCCCTTGGTTTTCAGCTGTGATGTGGCTTATCAGCAAAAAAGCACCACTGAGTTACGTCCTCTGCAAGGATTTAAACAGAATCTGGCCACAGTTTCCACTACACCCTCTGGTTAGTCCCCTTAGCATGTACTGTGTGTGGGAAATGGGGCATGCTGACCACATTCTATCCAGGGAGTAGCAACTGCATTTCCCCCTATAATTTTTGTACTGTTATAACTATGTCTATAATTTTCTACTTTTCTTGAGTTTTATCCCCCAGTCTTTCTCTAGCCCTGCCCCTGCCCTCCCTCTTCCCACCACCAAAACAACCAAGGAACCAATCCCCTCCTCGAAATGTCTTCTTAAGCCTTTTGGGAAGTGAGTGGGAAAAATTTACTAAGAAAAAAAATTGTCATGGGCAAATTTTGTCTTACTTTCTGTTCTGTGAAATAGAACACAGTAAAGGAGAGAGAGCATTATTGATTGAGAGTCATAAAGTCCTGCTTGTACTATCTTGATTTTCACACTTGATTAATCACACTTTGGCTTTTCTGGTATTTGACATTTCAACTGACAGAGAGAACTTTTTCACTACACACTGAACTTTCCATAATAACATCCTCATGTATGGCATTTGAAATATGGCCATATTAATTTAGTTTATGAACTCAGTTTTAAATATTGATATTTAAAATTATTGGTAAAATATGTTATCTAAGATTTAAACAACTAACAGCCTCCATAATCCCCCAAATTCATGGGCAGATGATGAATCTTTCAAAAATAAGAAAGTGACATTATTCCTGGTGCATATGCCATAAATGTTAATTTGGAGTTTTCTTTATTAATTATTTTTCAGTGATGTTATTACATGATGCCTAATTATTAAGCGAACTGTAGAGTGTTTTGTCCAGCTGAACTGGAGCTGAATGCAGGTGTTGCTACAGAAATAAGCAGTTCTCCATCTTCTTCCCTCCTTTTGTTTGACTTTTATAACTTGCACATCTGCCTCTGCCAGTTTATTGCTGGATTTGTACAGCATGTATCGTGGGGGGGTTGGAATTACTGTGATAAAACACTGGGTGTTATTTGTTAATGCATAGAGGAGGGAAAGAAAGAGCAGCCAAACTTCTGGGTGAGATGTCTGTGTGTACGGGGCAGGGCAGTTAGTGTGGGCATGCCTTGCTTTGCTCAGTGAGTATAATGGCTATTGCTAAATGAGATGGAGTTACTGATTTTTAGTTTGTTGTTTTGACTCTTAACTGTATTGTGAAATTGATTTGTTGGTTGGAATTATGTTTCTTTTGAAGCTACTGAGTTACAGTGCTGCTCTTCAAGGAATGAGAAATTGTGTCAGTTTTTAATTTATAGATAAACATTGTCCACATAGTATTACTGTTGCTGTTTATTATCAAGGTCAGGAGAAAATGTGTGAAACTTAAACCAGCTTATTGCTCCAGTATACTGCAACTCTAATGTCTCTACTTCGTGTGTGGTTTGTTTCTTATAGGTTCTGGCACTTGTAGAAATAAGGTTCTTTTCTTTACCCTTAGTTTATGTTCTTCATAGCTTGATGTGTTTTTTTCATGTTTTATACTGTTTAAACAGTTAGCCTACAGTAGCAAACCATAACTAATCATTCTAGTAATAGCCCATGCTATTCCTAATCTGTATCCTAAGCAGTTTTTTTTTTCTTCATCAACCTCAATATTTAGGGGAAGTTTTGCTGTGGAAGGTTGTTGTCAAAAAACCACATAAAACTTAATTGAGAAGGTTAGTACAGCAGGGTATATCTTCAGTGTGAGGATTTGTGCTAAAGTTTGAACAATTGTGGGTTTTTTTTTTCAAGATGTGAAGTTTGTAGTTTTTTATTAATTTCAGTCTTCTGTGACAGCACATGAAGTCGGAATACTTAGTGTGAAGTGGTAAAAATTCTGAAATCATGGTTTTTTCCCTACTTTTTAAGGTATAGCCAGTAAGAAAATCAATTTATTTATGTTTTTATTGGATCTTTAATGGTATAGGTAGAATATGTGTTTGTACAGATAATATAGAGGCAAATCACATTTGTAAAGCTGCATTAAGTAATAAATCTTAAAGAATTGATACTGTGAATGAATGACACACTTATGAATTCACTGAAATACTTGTGTATGCTGTGTATTCTATGAATGCCATAAAAAATTAAAAATAAACAAAATTATGTAAAGCTTCCCTTTTCTGGTATACCAGTTACAGGAAAGGGATATTGAAAATTCTTCCTTGGAATGAGCAGAAGCATCGTGAAGAAGACTGGTGTGAAAAAGCAGAATGCAGGTAAGTATATATAAAAAGCAAAAATATTTCTTCATATTTATGTACATTTGAGAGAAATAATTTACTTACTAATTCTTAAAGTATGGGAAATACCCAGTAAGACTGGCTTCTTAATTTTGTAGTCACTGACTTGTGTTCTCAGCCTTCTTAGTGAGACTGACTGAGCACTGTTCCATGTTCCAGCATAACCTGCAGTGTGCCTCCATGATGAGTAACTTTGGCAAGTGCATGTGAGCAGTGGGAGGTTACTGTTGGAGATCCTGATTTATTTATTTTTCCTTCCACCCCATTACTTGTCAGCCATAACATTATCATAGCAGCATTAATGGATCACAGAACTGCCTTTCACTGTGTGAGAAACAGATGGAAAGTAGAGGTTGGGCATATCTGTGTTTTCAGTAGAGAGGATTCTTTTCTTCATGATCTGTCTCCTCTTTGTAATATTTTACTAGTTGCTTTTCTGACAAAAACTAACACTCAATGTGATTGGCATTTGAGTCTCATCAAATTATTGTGTAGCAGTAGGTTGATTGTATAATTTTCTTTCAGAAGTTTTAGAAAAAAGACTCACATGGAAAAAAATGCAAGCAAATATATACTTAAACATATACTTACTTTTTTTTTTTTCTTTTTAAAGGATGATTATTGAGCCAACTTTGCAAGATGAAGGCGAGTTTCTATATGAAATGCAACCTGAATTACTGAAGTACAGGACTACTGACCTTTCAGTAGATCTCGTTACTGATTGGTATTTGAGCAGAGCACAGGAAATTGAAAAATATGCAATGCAGGTGAGAATAGCAGTGAGGAAATGATGGTGGCTGATCAGCCTTCTTCAACAGAATCCTTAACATTCTTAATGCATATTAATGGGACACTTTTCCCTCAGTAACGCACACTGTGTCTCAATCTTCATTATGGCTTTTGAAGTATTTGTTTTTTCTTTTGCAGTGTACTTATGCCTGCTCTAAAGTTTATTCAGCCAAATAATTAATCAGTAGGAATGAATAGGAAGCCAATAGATTCCCTTTCACTTGGTTTACCATAGCAGACAGTGCCTCTCTTGTAATCCGTGAAAAATGTTTACCTTTACATTTTATGTTTATAACTAAGGGGGGGGAAGTTGTGCACAGGATGTTGGGAAACGTATTTTATTACCTGCCACATGATTCTGTATCATGTATATTGATACATGGCAGTCACATGTCACTGTCATATGTCAATATGTGGTATTGTCATGATTGATTCCTGGGAGTTCCCTTGTGTGTCTGTGGGACTACCATGCAGCTTATTTTTGCTTGGTTTTCTTTGTATGTTAAAAGTGTGTGAAGCTCTGTGTGGTAAAGATAAGCATTGCAAGTAAGAACAGAGCTCATCACTGACGTGCTCCAGTATTTTAGTGCTTCTTAAGCCAGTTCAGGTGCATGAAAAGGAGGTTGACTGGAATTATCACTATGAGTTAGTTTTGATGGGTGAGTTCTTTTATTCTTCAAGTTTTCAGTCCTCCAAGGCTCTTTAATCATAGTTGCCAGGGATCTTAACAGTCTATCTGAATGTATGGAAATAAAAGCAACTTTCAAGCATCAATTAAATTGATAACATATAAATTAAATTTCATTCTGTTCTTCTGTACTTATGTCAGCCTCACTGAATACGTACAGCTAGTATTGCATTCTTTCAAATCCAAACAGAACCTTTCATATAAAGGTAGTTCAGTCACCAGGGCAAAAGAGTGTCATTATTTTCTGTGACATAAAATGCAACTGTTAAAATTATTAAGCCATGGTCAGCTAGAAAAGTCACATTACATGTCAGTTACCTGATTGTCTTAGTGTAGAGCAATCCTTCATATTCCATACAGTGAGATGAGGTGATGTATCTCTGTTTATGATCTCCAGAAGGAATAATATTCTAAGTTACGTGCATAAGTGGGATGCATTTTGGTCAAAAGCCTGTCATTACATCATTGTCTAAGATTAAGCATTTCATTTGGTCTTTATAAAGCTGAAAAGAGCAATCCATTTAGGAATATACAGTCCACAAAAACTTCTAGGAACTTAAAATTGCCTGTTAAGCAACAGGGAAAGAAAACACAAACAGGACACAGATTGACATGGGGTTTTGGCAAACCAAAGTTGTTCAGCAGTGGGGGTTTTTTATTATTTTTTCAGGTTGACTGTGCTCTGTCCCTTGTTCGTCTTGGCATGGAGAGAAATATTCCTGGTCTGCAGGTGCTTTGTGATAATCTGATAACTCTTGAGACAGTAGTTTATGAAACTGATGGTGATCGAACCTTGACTTTAAAGGAACTTCTAGAGATGAAAGACATTGAGAAGTTGAGACTGTTAATGAAGAATGTAAGTTTCAAAATAAATTAATAAGTATGCCTTGGTTTCCAGTAATTCGGTTTACCCTAAATCCTGTGTATATAAAGATACTGTTAGTGGCTGTCATTTTTCTGATGAACCTCCGTCTTTAATTCAACAAAAATTTAACACTTTTACTGTTCCTTTACTGTGTGTTGGTGTCTTTAAATACTGTCAAGAAATCTTATTATTTGCCTCTGCAGCAGATGTGTGTTTTTCAGCTCTGTAGTCAGCCTGTCCGTGGCATTTCAGAATAGAAAAAGACCTCTTGGAAAGGTTAAAATATAGCTAGAGATTGAACAGGGCTCTGAAATTCAGAGTTTCTAGCGGAAAATACTCAAAATTTTCATTTTTTCCCTAGGATTTATGTAATCACTTATAATTTGTTTTCCTGTGTTGTATTCTTCCTGAATTACTGAAAGTAATGCAACTCTGGCATGCTTGCAAGCTGATCTTTCACTCATATTGAAAATTGCAGGAGGAAGACAGCTGGGCTTTCCTCGTGTAATGGGCTTTATTCCTGTACCGCACAGTTTAGATTGTTTCAGTGCTTCATTGTGTAGTGATCTGTGCAGTGGGGGTGAATGTCGGGCTTCAGCTCTTGTTTGTGATAGGTGAAGATACTGTTTCAGTTATATTGATCAAAATAGATTGTTTGTTTTTTGCTTTTTTTGTTTACTTTGGGCAATGAAGCTGGATTTGTTCCTTTTTTCCCCCTCTCTGTAATTCATTGTGTTTTCCAGTCCTCCGATGAAAAATATGTGAAGAATGTTTATCAGTGGATGATCCCTTTTCTCCACCGCTGTGAAAATCAGTCCCCTGGCCTTGCAAATTCACTTTTTAAAGAATATTTAGTAACACTGGCAAAGGAAGACTTGACTCTACCTCTGAAGATATTTCAGAATTCAAAACCTTCTGTAAGTGTAGAGCCCTGATGATTCTACTGGTTTGTTTGGAAATTCTTGTCCTGAAGAGATAAGTTCATAAATAGAGTTAGTTCATTTAAATCAGGTGGTCTTTCTGATCTTTTTCTTCCTCTCGGACTCAGGATTTGTTATGTTTTAGAAAACATTAAGTAAAAGGTTTTATGCCATACATTATGGATGCAGCTAAAGTGTCCTTGATGAGATTGTCAAACTAATGTAAAAATGATCTTGACCTAGTTAGAACAGTAGAAGTTATTGTGTGGATTCTTCTTTGAAGTAATTTTCTGGTGATCTGTTCAAAGTAAATTCCTGGCATATTTACTTTTTAGAATATGAATATGAAAGAGTTTAATGATCTCACTAATGTTTCTGTCCTGAGGAGTTTTACTAGGATTAAATTGCAAGTTAATTCCCCTGTGTCCCACCTTCCACAGGAAATCTAAAAGAATAAAATGGGGGCCATTAAGATTGAGGGAAAAGTTCAGTGAGTAAGGGTTGAAGTTGCCTTTCCATATGAGTGTTTCATGCTGCTTCTATGGTTTCTTCCAGAGCACATAAGCACATTTTTGCATGCTGTTGAACTTTCTGAGTGTATGGACAAAAATCAACCAGTGGAGCAAAACCACAGCTATTTTGTGTGTTGATACTGTTGAACATATTAAATCTGACAAATGTTTGCAGCAGTTGCTTTCCTCTGCCCTGCGCCCTCTTCACTTCTCACATTCCAAAAGGGTAGAATGGCACACCACTGTTCTTTCAAGTGTCTGCACTGCAGGAAACTATCCAAGTTATGTTTCAGGTTGTAACTTCAACAGGTGCTTCACCAGGTTGTTATCAAGGGATATTCTGATTGCACCTAGACACAATACATTTACTTGGAGTGCACATCTTTTATATTCAGAAGAAAACTGCTGAATTAGAAATGGAAAATAAAAATGAGTGTTCTTTCTTTTCTTGTTAGTGTCAGCAAAAAATTATTCCTGATCAAGACCAGCTAATGATTACGGCACTGGAATGTATTTATAGCTGTGAACGAGATGACCAGCTCTCTCTCTGTTATGATATTTTGGAATGTCTTCCACAAAGAGGATATGGGTAAACATTTTCAGCTGGTTATTTGTAACTATTTTAGAAATATTAAATATAGTTGTGAATTAATGCTTTGAAAATGGTTGTTAAGTCACTAAAGGGCAGTTGATGTTATTGGAATATTCTGCTCCTGTCTGAGTTGCCATGATTGTCACACGTGTATCTGTATGCCTGTGATGTGTATGTGCTCCACCAGATAATGCAGAAAAGCACGAGTGAAAGTAGCAGCCCAGAGCAAGGCTTCTGTATTAGTTCCTCAGACTTTTATAGTCTGATGAATTGAGACCCAGTGTTAGTGTCATGTTGGTCTTGTTACACTAGTGGCATGTTGCACTTAGTTTGCAAGCAGCAATGTGGCCCCATGAGAGAGGGAAGGTGGAAGGCCTATGTGAAGGACAGGTAATTCTCAAGAAAGTGGAAGCATAAAGAGATGACCATCTCAATTTTAACTATCTTCCCAGCAAGAAACCAACATTTAATATTTTCAAGTAAACATATATTTCATTTTAATCAGGAATGTTTCAAGCTGCTGATCTTTATATCAGTGTAATATGAATTACATTAAGAAATTATAAGAATTATTTGTGTATATATGTATTTAATTGTGTAATATCTTTGCAGGCCTGAAACAGATGAAACTAACACTCTTCATGATGAAGTAGATGAACTGGAACAAATTCTTAGGTATTTTATTCTGCTAAAATAAATAATGTATTCTTACACAAGTCACTAGGCAGAGCCAAGAACTTTTTTATGACAAGAAAACAGCAAGAATACTTATCTTGTTTTTAGTGCTGTCAACAAGATTATCTATATGGTTTTTTTATTCAGAACATAAAAATGTTGAAAGATTTTATCTATTTGAATATTACAAAAATGATGAGATGTTTTTCTTTAAAAATTTGGAGGTTTGAGGGGTTTTTTTTGGTTTTTTTTGAGGAGAAATAGGATTACTTAAGGAGTTTGTTTTGCTCTTGATACTCTATAATGCTTTGATGATCAAAGATGAAAACTGTAATTATATTGGTTATCAGGTTATTGGTGATATGTGTTTACCCTACTGTATTATTATTATAATATATATTTTTTAAAATGTAGATAATGTTACTCTGGCTAATCCCTACTGTTACAGATTTTATGGAGTCTGTTTGCATTTGCAGTATGTTGTCTGAGACAGCTTTAAGACTGCTGCTGCAGCAGTAGTTGTACGATTGTTCAGGATTCAAAAATGCTAACTCTATTTACAGCGTGTCAGAGCTGTTGGAGAAACATGGACTTCAGAAACCCGTTTCTTTTGTGAAAGACACAAAGGACAATGTGGAGGAGGCACGGAAGCTGATGATTAGGCTGACAAGGCACACAGGTCGCAAGTTAGTATTCCAAGGGGAGTGGGAGATAAGAGGGAAAGGACAGTCAGGTAACAGTCCCTGCCTGTTGTGTTGCAGTAGGGAGCTGTGGTGTTCACCCTGAAGATGGTGTACCTAAAATACATTTGTTAAACTAATGATTAATGTGATTGCTGTTTTGGCTGCATTCTCCACAGTCAAGAAACTCTGTCTTGCTTCAAACCTGCTTTTCAAACCTGTTTGTGTTCAAGTTAACAAGCCTAAAAGGCATACTGGCTGCAAGATGATGAACTGTAAAAGTTAACTTATTGTAAATAGGTCCTTTAAGACCCATTTAATTTTATTGAGAGTGTAGGATTTGTGAAATAATGCTTTGTTTTTTTGGTGTGTTTTCTTGGAACCCTTGTAATGGGGTAATTTATTGATTTAACTTATTGATTCAACTGCTTATATTCCCAGTATAATTTTTCAATTTTTCTACTTAAGAACTACTTCATTTAACTCATCTTTCAACTGTATATGAATTATTACAGGCTCTTGGCATGAGCAGATAAAAAAATTGAACCCTGGGAAAAGCAGCCATCACTGTGGGTGATTTTTCTTTCTTATTTAAAGCAAACATGCACAGCAGTTTATTGGTGATGGTAGAGTAATATTTAGATTTTTAATAGTATGAAAGCTTTTTAAGAGTTCTAAAAACCTTTTTTTGCAAAGATCAAGTCAATGCCTCTGTAGGAAAAATGTTGATTTTTCCACTTATGGAGGCACTTTGCTTTTTCAAAATGAAAGTTAATGCCACATGAGAAAATCACTATTATCTGGAACTAGCTAAAAAAACCTTTTTTTTAATCTGGAAGGCTCAAGATAATGTGAAAAAGCCTTCATAATGTTTTTATTAATAAAAGTTTTAATAGAGCACAGAAAGTTGAAGTTTTGTGGGTAAACATTGATCCAGGGATCCAGAGGGTCAAGAACCTGAATAGCATTCAATTTTAAGGAACAAAATAAAGTTGCAGCTCTGTTCTCCTTGCATGCAATTGATTAGTCCTTGGAGATGGCCTACAATGAACAGCATTTTAATGATCCTCAATTGCTGGTAGAAACTTGGTTTTGTCCTGCTGTTCTTGGATTAGTAGGAAGAAAGTACATCCAACTTTCTGGTGTATTATTGAAAATTTTCGAAACCTACCTGGGGGATGTCAAGAAAAATTTTTTAAATCCCTGTCTTATCCCACAGAAAACAGAGAAAACACTTGAGTATTTCATTGTTATCAAGCCATTTTATCCCACAGACACTTTTTTAATATTAATTAATATCAAAAGCATTCTGTGTTTAAATCACTTCTCGTTAAAAGTCCAATTCAATATTGAAATAGCATTTGAGAAAACTCTTATTTTTGCTGGTTGAAATGTAGTGTTATCTATTGCTTTTCTTTAAATCTGTTGAGGCAGAGTATTTAATTGTAAAAAATGTTTGTAGGCAGCCATCAGCCAGTGAGACACAGTGGAAGGAGTTGCTCCAGGATATGTTAGACATGCAGCAGAAAGTGTATAGATGCTTACATTCGGATATTTGCTATGAGGTGAGTTTTGTGTCTTCTTACTAACTTATGTCCCAGGTAAGCTACAGATACTCATTTCATATTGTTGCTCACAAATGTAAATACATTCTTATGTGTTGTATTACTTGGTTGTCTACTGGCTTTTTTGAAGTATTTTCATTCAAACCGGAAATTTCTGGTGTTAATTCATTTTGTCAAAAGCCTCTTTAATAAATATCCTGTATATATTTTACCAGAATTCACCTTTTTAAAAATTGATTCAGCTTCTTGAAGCTGTATTCTGTGGACAGTAATTCTGTGTACAAATGTGTTTAGCAATGAAAGCTTTAAACTAATAAAAATAAACAGTCTTTTAGATAAATGTTATCTTCTCTCAAGCATTCCTTAAACATGAAGTTCTGGTTTGATAATATTATCCAAGATCCTTATAGGATTATGGACTTTCTATTGCTTGCAGTTGAAGTAAAATAATGTGAAATGGGAAATCTAATTTCACTGAAGGAGAAAAACCCTGCATGTGCATAAAACCCAAACCTATGTCATTAGTATTTGCAAAGGACAGCTATTAGACTGATACAGAATTTGCTTTGACATTTATTTTTTCTTTGCATTTTCACTTCAATATACTGCAGGTTATTACAGATACAGCACTGTGTCCACTATAATTAGTGTTTATATATATATTCATATATATGTAATATATAAAAACATGTATATATTACATATATATAAACACTAACATAGTGTTTATATATATATTAATATATATGTATATGAAAGGGTGTTTTATTGCAGCTTACAGATTTACTTGCTTATGGCTACCACTCTGATAAGCTCTTTGGAAAGGTCTTAAAAGCAGGTTAGAAAAAGGAAAAAAGCAGTACTATTCAATCTATAAATGAAAAAATCAGTCATTCTTTGTAGTTGTACAGCTTGAAGTTGCTCATAGGGAACTTCAGCACATTTCATGTTCATGGTTTTGTAATAGGCTACAACTTAGTATACTTGGAATTTTTTTAAGTTCATTTAAAAAGATTATAGTACTAGAGCATTCTGCAAATAAGGCATTTGCTTTGCTCTGATCTTAATGTAAGTTTTCTATTAACATTAAATTATTTTTTAACCTCTGAACCATGTGATTTAAAAAAAAATGGGGTTTTGGTAAAATTATGTAGGAGCACTGAAAATGCTTTGAAGTGTAATGTTGTCATATGCAGTTATACTTTGATAACTTGAAAATTAAGAAATTGATGAGTCAGTAAGGAATTGCAATCCCATGCGAGGTTTATATTGGATACTTTTTAGCATAATGCTTATTCTGTTTTGCTTCCATGCAAAGTGGATTCTGTCATCTTAAAGAAGGGCTTCATGTCCATAAATTTCAAGAGAGGTAAATGTTATTTATATGAACTTTGAGGAAGGGTCATCTATCATACTTTGCAACTTTCACTGTTCCTTGAAGATTAAAATGTTGTGGAATGGATGATCCAATTGTGTGATGTTCTTTAAGAAGCACTGAACTCTGTTCCTTTCCAGAACATGAGATGGTTTAGAAAGGTTCTTCCTAGTGAAGAAATACTCCAGTTTCAGGATGTGATTGGACAGGGTGCTAGATAATCTCATCTTTGCCCCCTTTCCTATGAAAGGTTGGAGCAGATGATCTTTAGAGGTCTCTTCCAACCTGGGCTCTTCCATAATTCATTGATCATGTTTAATTTGTTGTGAACTTCAAAACCTTCGATAAAAGCCATTTTGTTTCAGCTATGATATTTTTTGAAATTATTGTCTATGCTGCTCTTTATTAGGACAGTACTGACTGTGCTTAAGGAAAAAACCACTTTTATAAGTAAGTGAGATTATTTTGAGTGTCTTAAAGTGGTCAAAACTTTGAACTGGAAATAAATTAGGTGTTTTTTGGCAGATGCAGCATTTTAGGAGTATGCACTCTTTGAAGATTGTCTTGACTGAAATTTAACATCTTATATGCGCAGTTCTAAATATTTTTAGTTTCTTCAGGGATACAGAATTTCCTCTTGTATGTTGTTGGTTTTGAAGTCTTAATATTGAACTGCCTTTTCAGATTCTTGCATCCTATTAATACCTCAGAATGTAGGTATATTTCTGATCTCTTAAATTGTTCTGTAACAAGACAGCTAGTATGCTTTTATTTCTCCAGTAAGAAGAAACAACTAGCTACTAGTTAATTTAACTTTACTTATATTAATACTTTCCTTGATAGAAGTTAGATTTTCTGCTTAGACTGAATATGTTCTTTTGACTTCAGAGATCCTTTTATTCAAAGAGGTTAGTTCCATTGAATGCAGATAAGCTGACTTGAAGCTGCAGCTGCTGAAGGTTATTAAATTACTGTTCTTTCTTTTAGATATTCACTGAAAGTCTTTTATGCTCAAGCTGTATAGACAATATCCACTTAGCTGGGCAAATGATGCATTGCAGTGTTTGGTCAGTGGATCTACCGAGTTCATCAAAAGGGAAGCCACAGTACCGAGTCAGCTATGCAAGAAGTATCGAACTAGTTCTGGCTGCTGGCAGAGAATATTTCAATTCTTCAACAAGTTTGACTGACAGCTGTATGGAGTTGGCCAGGTACGTTTACAGTTATCATACACATAAATACAGCTGATTTAATGTTGTCATAAAATTAGAGTTTATTTGCTAATATTTCCTTATGTCTGCCCAATCTCCTATTGAGAATCTTTTCCCATAAGCAGGCTCTGGAAATACAAGGCATTGTTTTTAATGCTTAGGGTCACGTGATCAGCTTTTATCTTAAAATTTTATGGTGATACTTCAAAATACGAGGTTTATAGATCAAATATTTCCTGAGAATGTGTGACTGCATGTTTTTTGTGTTTAGTAAGATGTTTTGGTCCTTCTCTGATTTACCTCCAGTGAGATGTTTCATGGTAATTTAACCTTGTTTTCCTGAGGGATTATCACAGAGTGTAGGTCCCCTAGTAGCCTCTGTGTAGGAGTGGTTTTAGGTAGAATATATTTATCTTCCCTTTAACTTTTTCATTCCCCCCGTGTTTTAATCTTCACCCTGAAATATTTGTCAATGCTGCTGAAAAATGTGATAGGTTCAGATGGGATGTTCAGCTAACATACAATTTTATTTTATTTTTGATGTAAACATGTCTATTCTTAATTAACATGTAGAGATAAAAGCCATATAGCACACTGCACAAATAAAATAGTTTCCTGATTTAATGTGTAAGGTGAATTTGAAAATCATTGAGACCGGACAATCCACAGGGACCACGACAAGCTTGAGAAGTGGGCCCATAGTAATCTCAGGCAGTTTAACAAGACCAAGTTCAAGGTGTTGCACCTGAGTCAGGGCAACCCCTGGTATCAGTCCAGGCTGGTGGAGGAACAGATCAAGGGGAGCCCTGCTGAGAAGTACCTGGAGGTGCTGGTGGGTGAGAGGCTGGACATGACCTGTCGATGTGCACTCACAGCCCAGAAAGCCAAATGTGTCCTGGGCTGCATTCAAAGCAGCGTGGGCAGCAGGGCGAGGGAGGGGATTCTGCCTCTCTGCTCTGCTCTGCTGAGACACCACCTGCAGTGCTGCATCCAGCTCTGAGTCCCCAGCACAGGAAGGACACTGACCTGCTGGAGCAAGTCCAGAGGAGGCCACCAAGATCATTAAAGGGATGGAGCACCTCTCCTATGACGAAAGGCTGAGGGAATTGGGATTGTTCAGCCTCGAGGTGAGAAAGCTCTGGGTGACCGAATTGCAGCCTTCCAGTACCTGAAGGGAGCCTACAAGAAAGATGGAGAGAGGCTGTTTACAAGAGTATGTAGTGACAGGATAGGGGGAATGGCTTCAAACGGAAAGAGAGTAAATTCAGATTAGATATTAGGAAATAAAATGTTTACTGTGAGGGTGGTGAGGTACTCGAACAGATTGCCCAGAGCAGCTGTGAATGTCCACTCCCTGGAAGTGTTGAGGGCCATGTTGGATGGGGCTCTGAGCAGCCTGGTCTAGTTGAAGGTTTAGTCTCTACCCATGGCAGGGTGTTGGAACTAGATGATCTTTAAGATCCCTTCCAGCCCAGGCCATACTATGATTTTGCATGTTGATTTTTTTGTTAAATGTGTATTAATAAAACTACATATGAGTACCCTGTATCAGAGTGAAAGCTGTATTAAAAAAATTATCTAAAAGCTTATTACATCACTATAATATTCATAAAACATATGAATTAAAAATATTTAAAATAATATGCTGATAATAACCGCATGCATTGATACATCTTCAGAGCAATTCAATGGAAGTTTTTTGTTGTTTTCTTAATCAGCTTTGTTTATATTTGTTGTACCTAGTTGAGGAAATTGTGACAGTGACTCTAATGTTTTACTTCCAATCAACTTTTTACAGTATTTCGCTTTTATCTTCTAGTATATGGCAACACAAAAATGCAATAGTGATAGGAGAAATATTTCCCTAAATAATTATATATTTAAGTACGAGTGCCTTCAGTGTTTTCTACTAAATTCATTGCAGGTCTAAATTCAGGAGGGTTTAGGTGATGTGCTTATCACAATCAGTTGAAGGCAATGTGAAAATAAAAAATTTGTTAAAATGTTTAGCCAGCCATAACAGAGTGCCAAACACTTCCAATGTGTGTTAGAAGACAAGTGAGTATTTTGACATTTCATAATTATGGTAAATTACTGGTGGGTGTTCTTTTTTTTTTGTTTTACTCAGAGGTGAACTTTTTCTTCAAATTTAACTTTGGATGTGTTCATCAAACTTGAGAAAAATGTGTTTCGTTCCTTATTAGGTGCTGTCTACAGCTTATTGTAGACAGTCCCAGTGCTGTTCAGGAGGAGTTGGACCTCATTCGTGCTCTTGGTTACCTTGAAGAATTCGGAGTGAAAATATTACCGCTGCAAGGTACTGCATAATTTAATTATTTATATGATTACTTTATTCACAGGCATAAATATGCATGAGAAATAGTTACTATTACGTAAGTGTGGCACGATTAAACTAAAGGGTCAGTTTCCTGCCTCCAGTTTACAGGCACATACCAAAAAATTATTTTTGTAATAAAATTTTTTAGTTTACATGAGGTAAGAAAGATACTTGCATATTACACCTCTGTTTTGGGACTTACTTTTAGTAGGACTTTAATTAGAGTATTGAGTATGTGAAATTCCTGATGACTTCAACAGATATAGTTTGAGCTCATCGTTAATATGCTAAATAATCTGCACTTGCTTATGTGCTGATGAGCTTTAAAATAACATGTGGGAGAGAAGTACTGTCATGGATAGGCAGTTTTCCTGTCTCCACTGGGCTGTTTCATTTTGAAGTATATAACCCAATGACAGTGGAAGTAAACTTTCATGAGGTATTTCGTCTGATGAATTGGTTAAAATTAAATCTGTTCTGGAGCTCTGACTCCAATAGAACAGAAAGTTGTTGGGCAGGAGTTGGAAAGAAATTTTATGCTTATGTACAATGAAACTGCACGAACACTAGTAATGGAAGCGCTGTAAGGGAACTGGCTGAGATGAGCACTGAGTACCAATGAAACGTGTTTTACTTCTAGTATTGTGCAGAGAAATACTGGGATTTATGGAAGGCACTTATGGGCCTATGGAAAATGAAGTACATGTCCTTAGTGGCTGTTTTTACTTTACTTTTGTGTTCTCTTTTTGTTCTCTTTTTTCCAAGTATTTCTTCAAGTGAGTTGAAGCTCCATATATAATATTCTGAAATCTTACAATTTCTGGACTGAGAATGTCTAGATCTTCCAGTATTGGCCTGTTGATTTCTAGAGTAAAATTCTTTTTTAGTCAGTTTGTTCAGCCTGTAAAAAAGTTCATGTGCTTTCTTCGATGTGGACATGAAGGTCTCAATTAAAAAAAGTGGCAGCAAAATACTGTGTTAACAGTATATGTAATACAACTGATCTAGATTAATTAGAATATGTGAAGTCATGCCTGTAATTTCATTAATGAGCCTGACTTATCCTTGCTCCAGTATCTTTCATGTAAATCAGATTAATCTAATATGATTAAAATGATGTTTTCAAGTTTTAGTGAAAGCCTTTAAATTGTATGTTACTTTGATAGAATGTCATTAAAGTAGCAGTAAGGATCAGCTGTTCCCCCAGCAGTAGTCTGTTAGCAATAGACTTTTATTTGCCGTTATACGTTTAGTTTTCTGTAAAGCTTTCCCCCACTTGTATTTTTAGGAAACTCAGCAATTTAAGTTTACAAACTACTATTATGCTCTGTTTTAATAAAATCTGGTTTGAAGACTCCTTATTAACATAAAAGGTGAAGAAAAATCCATCTTTAATGTGTTTGATCCATCAGGTTACCTTTAGTCATGTTACATATTTACAAAAAATCTTGTTTGCATAATGAATTAAAACATACTACTGCTGTATACTAATATATGTGTGGGATAGAATATTAAAAACAAAACTAAAAGTGTAACCTTTTCCTGTTCCTCCATTCTTAATTTGTTTTAGTTGAACTTGATTTCTAGAATTAATAGAGTTTTCATTATGTGAGTACTTTGTTTTTATTGAGAGGCCTAATATTGTATGTTTTAAGCCCAATATGCTAATGCAGATTTTATCCCACATGTAGCCATTAAAGTCTTACTGAGTATGAAGTGGAAGATCTGCATGCAGTTCCTCTGTGTTCTGAGAACTTGCGTGATATGAGAAAGTTACCTTTTTAAAGCAGCAGCCTGAAGTTAGCCACCCACTAACTAGCTAAAAAGGGCATTGAATTCAATTCATGATATTAAAGTAGACAATTAAGATAATTGTTTAATTCCTCGTAAAATCATTTTTGAAGCACAGTACTAATTATAAGCTTCTCAGAATATGGTTAACACAACCTGGTGATTTGCAGACTATGCTTCCACTTGCTCAGAAAATTTTTACATATATTAAAACAGCCTGAAGAATTTGCCTATGATGGTTCTTTCAGTCTATGTAATGTATCTCATCCATGCAAAAATAAAATGTAGCTTGACATCTTAGTTACTTAAAACATTTTAAATGAAAGTTAATGTCTGTGTTAGCATTCTTACCGAATGTTGCAAAAATGATAATTAAAAAAAATTGCATAAAAGTTTCTTGGTTAATCGTATAAATTAAAAAACATTGAATGTGAAAACCTGGAACAAACCCAAGTTTTCCTTCAGGCCAGTTTCTCTCTTTTTGCTCCCTTTGCAGCCTGACTTGTAGTGATTGCAGCTGCATATATTGGGGTATTATTTTAACCTTCTGTTTATAGGAATAACTGAGGATCTGCATGCAGGCAGCTATGGGCTGGTTTTCAGATTGTGTTTGCATTCTTATACTCCCCATCACTTCCTGTGCCCACGTTGTTTAACCAGAAGTAACAGCACTCGGGTTCATTTGTGCAGTCTCTTAACACCACTTCTGCTTTCAACAGTGCGTTTGTGTTCTGATCGACTCAGTCTCATCAAGGACTGTCTGGCTCAGATGTCAACAAACTATAAACAGTCTGCTAAGCTCCTGGGACTTGCAAACTTGCTAAGGGTTGCAGGTAAGCTATGTTAGTATGGACTCTGAATTGCAAGCAATGTGGTTTACGTTACACTTCAGGACATTTGAGTTGATCGTTAGAATATGTGTTTGTAGATAGGGCTAAAAGGTCATCTGGAAGAGCAGTCATTGGGGAGGAATAAAAAATTTTATGTAAACAGAATATTTTATCTGTAAAACAGCTGCTCTGACGTCCCACTAATACCTGAAATAAAAAATGCTTTGTCTAATCTAGCTTATTTCAGATTAGAGGAGTTGTGGCTGAGAATATTTTGGTTTACCATTAATTGGTAGTACTAAAATTCTAGTAAATCTTATTCTCTCTGTCAGATAAGGTAGTTTTATTTAAACATAGTTGCATTTAAGTTAGAGGGGAAAAGTCATCTGTAAAGCATGAATTTCAGCTGTTAGACTTTTGTCTATGCTGCATTTTTATCCTTTGGGCACTAAAAATAATGCATTAAGTTGAGTATTCATTTAATGAACTGAACATCTTCAAAGCTTGAGTCCTGAGGATATTAGTTGTTTTTTTTTTTTTGATAGCCTACCTAAAGTAGCTGCCTTTTGATTTTTGAAAAATACTTAATCAGTGCAGCTGTAAACACAATACTGCTGTATTTTTATGATGTAGAAATAGAATATAGAAATGTAAAATAGATATTCATGTTTCATGCAGCATGGTGTATAAAATCAATGCATTTTGGCTTTGTCACTGAAGAATGCCTGGGTGATTCCCTTTTCCCTTTCTATTTGTTAAATTATTCAAGATTTTTTCTTATGTTTTCAGGAAGCTTAGTATTGGCAATTTTTTGCATAGTATTATAAGTAGGAAAGGAGATATTTGAGAGGGTTGTTTGAGGTTATGAACAGAGGTAAGGAAGTTCAGGTACTGACCTCCCAAGATGCCCAGGTCCTAAGGAAAGGAGTCACAGGAAACGTCGTTGTGACTCTGCTCTGCTCAGTGCTCCTGTTACATAGCACTGCTACATGAAAGATGACAGAGGGAAGGGACGGTACCATGTTAGGTAGCTGGATCCAATCTATGTATTTTACATGTAATCCATCAAGAAATTAGAATGACAATTGTAACTTCTTTTTTTTTCTTTGCCTGTAAGACTTTTGGGAAAAAAAAATTCTCCCTCTTGGTTTGCAAGATGACATTACTGTACAGCTCTTTCCCTGTCCTCTCTGCTTCCTCCCACATCAAGTTAAAATCTGTCAATTTTTCCTAGTATTCTGGGTTCTTTAGGCTAATGCTGTTGATTGTTGTTTTATCTTCTTTTTGAGTCTAAGGGATTCTCTCTATATGAAGGAAGGGAATACAAAATCCACAGAGAATTTATGAAGCTTAAAAATACTAAGTATTTTGTCCAGTATTGTTAGCCTGGTGCCTTAGCTTTAGATCAGTCTTTGCAGTGCCCTGGCATGCACCTCTGAACAGGGATCAAACTCATGGCTCTCATCTCCAGAGACTGAAAGATGGCAGGCATCAAATATTAGATAGAGAACTTCAGGGAATTTGTATAGAGCTCATTGATACGGTAACTTCTGTCTGCTAGTGTTATAGTCACAGTGACACAGACACAGCACAGGAAAGACAGATTTAAAAAAGATATTTAAAGCCAGATGATGAAATGGCCTCCTGGTTTTTCTGTTCCATGCGCTTACCAGGCTAGAGAAAACCAGAAGATGGATGTTTAAGGTGGTTAATTATTAAACAGGTGAATGATTTAGAAACTACTACTTACTCTACCAATGACATATTTATTCTGCGAGTGTTGGGCTCTCTGACTTTTAGTAGTAGGAGTATATTTCACGAGTGAATCTTGGTAAGGAACACACTACTTTGACATACTCTACTTGTCTCTTATACTAAATAAAGAAATAAATGTAACTTTCAAAGTAATCTTTTGATTATAGAAAAATATTTATTTATTAGAAAGGAAAATATAGCAAGAAAACATTTCCAGTCATGACTTTCTGTGGTGGGGGTGTGTGATTTTTTAATTTTGGTTGGTTTGTTTCCATAAGTAGCTTTAAGCTTTTGTGATTAAAAACCATTTCACTGTCACTAAAGTATGTCTAGTTGTATTGTTTATATTTACAAGCTGTTTTCCATAGAGGATGTTAATTTATAAGTAAGATGTGGGTTTGGTATGAGAGTGCCATATTTGTGAATTTTATCTAAACTTATATTTTGTATGAGATGGGTTATGGAAAACAGACTTATTTCATTTTAAGAAACTCAGTATTTCTTAATTTCTTTTTTTCTTGTTGTTTTTCTGGACTTGGAAGCTGTAAACAGCATACCACTGCTGTTTCAAGTTTTTTGTGCCTGGTGTTCCGTCCTATTGATCATTAAGACCTTTGAAAACGGATTTTAAGTGGAATGCTGGCATAGCCTTAATCATAGTCTGTAATGAAGAGCTTTGTAAAATTTGATGGTAGATATAAAAAACCCAAAAAAACCATTAAAGCAAGACATGTAGAAGTGGTATTTCTGTACCTGTCACCTTGTAATTTAAGTTACCAAGTTACAATTAGTTACTATTAATTAAATAGTTATTTTAGGACTTGGTAGCCCTATCATAAGAATGAGAAATGCTAATATTATTCCACAAATCAGTTTGTAGCCAAAAGGGCAGCTCATGCATACAGGTTGTAAGATTGGTGAATTATGTTTTATTTTATATTTAATATTGGAAAAGGATAACCTTCCTTGTGTTTTTAGTACATGTAGTCTTTGTTGGCACATATAAAACCACTGGAAAAGGGTATCCTGATTTCTAACAGCTTATGACGAAAACAAATGGTTTTATTGAGATATATTGGGATGAGTCTGGATATTGGAAAAGAATCTAGGGATTGAACTTTATGGACTTGCTTAATGAAGAATTAGATAAAGTGCTGCTGGGAGAAAGAATTGCATTTTGTCCTTAATTGGTTTTCACTACTTACACAATTATCCTGATTTATGAGCCACCTTTGCTGTGAAAGAAGTTCTGATTTTGTCTTGTGGAACATACTTACTGGTACTGGTTATGCATGCTCAAATCTGTGGTCTGTTTGGTTCCCAATCCACCTTGTGTATCTACCAGTAGAGTGCTTCCTTGTGCTTTGTCTGCAAACTGGAGGAATTTGTTTCAGCAGTTCCCCCTCTTTGCTCTTCTTGCCACCCCACCCCATATGATTACTGAAAGGGAAAAACCTGCTTGCTACATCTATCCATGCCTGTATAAATTTTAGACATCTGTGTGTTTATAGAGCATATAGTATATGCTGTGTTTTACTGTATATAATATATAGCCTATAAAATTCTGTGAGCATATATATCTTAATTTCATTTTTAAAAGTGCATTTGTTGCAGATGCAGGGGTAGAGTGCACAGAGTTATCTTTCAGGAGCTTCATGAGCTGTGTTCTCTGAATACAGTTTAGAGAGCAGCACTGGAAGTCAGTAATAGAATTTATATTCATACTTATCAAAGTTTAAATATTGCTTAGGTAATGAAATATCAGGTAGCTTCTTAATTGCTTTAAAGTATTTGATTAATGACAGTAAACTCTACTTAAGCCTCCTGTCACTACCTCTGTAAAGTAAGCACCACAAGTGTTATCTTAATTTCACAGATGGGTAAAGTGAATGAGGGAGAATGTGCTCAGCATGACAGCCAGAAAATCTGCACCTGCTCAGGGAGCTGGAGCTGTTCTGTGTCTCATGATCCTCACTTAATCCAAACTCTTAAAGTTAAGAAAGGGTGTAAAGAATTCACTTTATGCAATTATTTGAATAGACGTGTGCAAAAAAGAATAGAAAAAATGCTTGTGTATCAGAAATTAAGAGCATCTTTTCTACTCTTACTGTATATCAAAAAGATCGATGAGTGTTGGTGTTTATTCCTTTTGTGAGGCTCTCTAGAAATGTTTTCATTATTCCCTTTCCTCACAACTTTCTATGGCAATTTATTTAATTTTAATATCCATAAATGAAGTCCAGTAACTTTAAACTTTGCTCAGATTCCTAAGTCAAAGCTTGTTTTTGAGATTTACCTTTCTTAACACTGACTTTCTTGCATGTGAAATTAACTAGTTGGTTTCTGATCTCCTAAACATAGGCAACATTGAACATTGATTTCATCTGACTTTAAAGTTTTGTGATATGATTTCATTCAAGATAGTGTTAGTTCATCCACTCACAAATAGCATGCATCTTACACAAGGTGTTTCAATAAGCTTTTTTCTTCTTTATACAATCCAAATTGGATTCAATCTTTTAAAAAGTATTTGAACATCCTTTATTTCTCAAGAAAAACATATTTCCTGTTATTTCTGATCTTCCACATTTTTCCTCTCATTGTTTTTACTAGAATCTTAGAATCATTTATGTTATGGAAAACCTTTAAGATCACAGAGTCCAACAGTCAACCTGGCATTGGCAAGTCCACCACTAAACCATGTCCTTAAGTGCCACTTCTCCATGTCTTTTAAATACCTCCTGGGATGGAGACTCCAGCATTTCCCCAGACATGTGTGCACTCACACCATTTTCCCTCCTCCCCCCCCTTTCTAGTTTCTGAATTTGATTTGAGTCTGTATGTCACATATTAACATTAAGGCTTGATGCTGAACTACTATTTAATATAATCAGGTCACAACTTTAAGGGGTTTTGTCATTCCTTTCTTGGTTTTTAGATCTTGGATATCTGTCAAAATGGCAAGGAGAACAATTGAGAATTCAAAACTTTCACTTTTATAAGATTTTATTAATAAAATAGTATCAAATGAGGTGTCACAAAGCTGAATCAGTGAATTTTTTCATGTTTGAATAGAGACAATAACTACACTGCAGCAGGAAGCATTATAAGTCACTGCATTGTTAATGAAAGCTGCATGAAGAAGGTCGGGCTGTGCATTGCAGGGGATTCACTGTTAACGTTGGAGCTGTTTTGTGCCATAACAGTGTCTGTCAAGGCAATGGAAGCGGAAATGAATGAAAAGAGGGAGATGAGATGAGCAAGTATAGCCTGGACTGGAAGGAAAATGATCCTTATATTTTATGTTTGTGCTTCTGTGAAACATGCAGTGATGTATCCTACTACATCAAAAGTACTGAGCTGAAACATTTGGGGTGGGGGACTTGACAGCACACAACTGCTCAAGCACAGTTTGGAAAACCATTCTTTGGTCCAAGGGTTCTTCCTCTCTTTCCTCCAATCCCAGAGATTTCATAGTGGGAATAAATAGCAGTGATTATTTTGTCTAGCTGAAATCTGAGTGGCAGTAGTATGATTATTGCCTTTTATTTGTGTCTGCTACTTAGTAAGATCTCTCTCTGGGAAGTCAAGTTGTCAGGGTAAAGTGGGCATCAGAAGGTGAGTGGCAAGTACGTGTCTCTTGCTTATAGAAATGACAGTTCACATTTAGCTTGTGTAGATAGAAGCACCTCTTTGTCATCTGTAATTGATTTTGCCCGAATGAGAGGTCCCAGGTTCCAGAGGGCAAAATTTTGCAACAGAAGAGCCTTGAATGTGATTAATTTGCAACACTGTGTGCTGGCAGTATATCGAGAAGGAGGCCAAAAGATAAAATGATGGGAAGCCAACCTGTTCTCCCAGCTGAGTTAGTCCTGACGTGCGGGAATTCGGGGAGTCTTGATTGAGTTCAGTAATTAGGGTAACTTCCCTTGCCTGAATGTCATTCTAGTGCAACTGCTGCAGCTTTTCTTTTGAGAAAGCTTTAAAAAGAAATTTGCTTTGTCTGTGGTGATGGATCTGCAAAGTGGAGTTAAAAATAACAGCTATGCAATTTAAGAGCATGTACTCTTTAAATGGTTTTTGAAACTGGATCTGTTTAACCTTCTGAAATATTTGCATTTCACAAGTTGTAGTAATACAGTTTCATAAGCCAGTGCCCTTTTCAAATGACTGTAACAGCACTGACTGCATAGAATTGCTTTTAATAATAAAGATGAGCAAGAAGCTTGCATTGAAAAAATTCACTAATTTTTATTCTAAAAATTCTCTCTTAAATTAAAATGAATAGTGTAAGATTATTTTTCCTGTGAGTGTTTTGTCACCTTCTCATACAGTGCATGGAGATGGATAGCATTTTGAGCACAAGACTGGAAAAACTAGTGCTAGTAAAGTAAATAAATTTCATTCTCTTGTGTTCACTCTAAATTGGAAAAAGCTTTTTTTAAAAAAAAGATAAATAGTAAAGAGTGACAGGTATAAATGTTATTTGTATTGACAATAAGTGGCTTTGAAAAGGAGATGAGCTGTCTGATTATGTTTTTGTGTGTGAAAGCTGATGTATTAAAATTGAGGTCAGGATATTTTTCTACAAAGATTCTTGAAGAAACTTTAGTCAGATGAGTTCAGTAGTATCTGAAGTGTTACTTCTGACCCATAACTGGCGGAAGAGGCATTGTCCAGAAGGTCTGGTGACAGAGATCCATGTATGGTGTGGAAAAATTCGTTTCAGTTCTACTCACTCAAATTCAGAGTTTAGGGATTTTTAAATGCCTGTTTTCTGCTTCTCATTAATTATTTGGAGCCATGAAGTGGTAGTTTAAACTGAACCTTTGTATACTGTAAGAAAACAAAAATTTAAATTTTTTTTCTTCATTTTTTTTTTCCCAATGTCAGGATTTTGATTTATATGTCACTTAGCTTAAATATCAGTTTTGGTCTATGTCTTGGCCATCACATAAATACAGTTTTTAAAACTTTTTTTTCAACCTAGACATAACATGCTGTTGTTTGTTGCTTTTTTTTTTAACCAGCTTTAAAGCCAATTTTTTTAAAATAATTGTTTTTATTGTTTCCTTCAGGAAGAAGCAGATAGTTTTATTGCTGTTTCAATTTCAAGAGGGGCTTTTCATGTTGTGGTGTATAGTTAATTCTTAAGAAATGAAGTAGCAAGCTGAAGTTGAACGTTAAGTCCAATTAACTAATGCTAATTTTGAATTTTTCTTGCAGGAGATGATCAGATGGAGAGAAAAGGTCAAGTTTTAATCCTTTTAGTGGAACAGGCTCTCAGTTTCCAGGACTACAAAGCAGCTAGTATGCATTGCCAGGAGCTCATGGCTACAGGTGAGGGGAATAAACAGACGTTGCATGAGGTGATGGTGGTGGAAATCTGAGTTCTGACTCTCGGCTTATTGTGAGGTGTGGTATTTCAGATTGGACCATTTCATTAAAGTAGCAGTTGCATCTTGTTTGTGGAAGTGAAGTAACATCTCCATGGAATAGAGACACATACAGCAAATAGTGTATGTAATAAGTATGTACCAAGCTATGAGACGTGTAACCTTAGGGAGATTTTGTTTATGCCTCTGGGAACCATGATTTCTAGTTCTTTCTACACTATATCCCTCTCAAACAGGTAAAAACATGTGACTGCAGCTAGCAGGAAAGTGCAGGTGTTTTAGAAGTCTACCTTTAATTTGTGTATGTGAGGGTATGAGTGGACATGAATGAAATACATGTCAAGGTACTAAGGAAGATGGGATTTGTTTCTTTGGCTCTTATTTTCTGCCTTGAGAATGAGGGGGAAAGTCCAAGAGGAACTGAGATTCTTTTAATATATCAAGTGATACACTTTGTTTTTACAGCCACTCCAATAGGATATGCATTATCATGCTCTGAAGTAAACAATCATTTTCTGATTGTAATATGTAAAGTAGAGAATGTAGGCTTACAGATGCTTATTATATAGATATCTACAATATGATAAAAATTAGTCTTTCATGCATTTAGTCAGTCTAAAGTTGTTACACCTCTGTTTTATGAAGCCTTTATGGTTCCTTTTTCAGGGGATGTTAAGTGTTGACAAGATTGTCACATGCCCTCCTTTATCTCATCCAGTAAGAATTATGCAGCATCCTCCTATCATTCGTGATAGGAAGTATGTTTTGTGTTCCCTTGCAGGTTATTCTAAAAGCTGGGAAGTATGCAGTCAGCTTGGGCAGTCAGAAGGCTACCAGGATTTGGGAATGCGTCAGGAACTCATGGCCTTTGCTCTGACACACTGTCCCCCGAGCGCCATAGAGACATTGCTGGGAGTGAGCAGTTCATTGCAAACCCAGGTACCTATTTCTGAAGCTTCTTCTATGAAAGTTCAGTGCTTACCAAAGTAAAGGTGACTTATGCTCATTTTCAAGTTTTTTTCCTTAAGTTTTACCCTCCATTTGTTCTACTCCAGTTTTCTGCTTTTATTGTTACATTTCAGCAAATGAGGTCTCTTTCTAAGAGGTTTGGATGATGAGTTGGTTTCTCAAGTAGAAATGCTTTTGTATTTTCTATATTTAGTACTTTTAATTTCTTCATTGATAGCCTGATTTAAACATTTTATTTGCAAATGCAGTTAATGAAATTTTGAAATGTCTTCTAGGTGTTTACACCTAGTAATGCAACTTCATTAAATGCTCACATAAATGTCTATTAAATGTTTAGTTTATGGTTTTTATGATCCTTACCCAATATACAATGAAATAATTTTCTTACTGATTTCAGTGATGTAATGATTTTATCAAGTACAAGAGGCTTTATCTCTGAGCCATCTTTATTAACTCTTCAATGACTGACTTAAGAGAATCATGTCTTAGATGTTGAGCTGATCACACTATTATTGTAGTGGAGTAATTTAGGTTGTCAGAATGTTAAATTTCAGTTCACTGTAACTGTGGCTTGGCCTACGTACTGTGACTTGTTTGAGAATTCATAATTGTCTTGTCTAAGAGTTCACAGTGTTCTTAGATTTATAACTGTGTAAAGGAAACAGAGGTCTCTGAACACAGGGGAGGAATGGAGGAGAAAGGAGCCATTGCTTCAGCACATATGAAGTCTAATTAACGTAGCTGCAAGTGTGTAACCTTTTTGTTTACAAAACCACTTGAATAGCAATGTGTATGAGAAATACAGGCAATATATGAAGGCAGTGTGTGCTACCTGAGTAACAGGTATTAGAATAAAATGCTGGAAAGGATTTCAAATACAGTTTATGTCCAGCAAGCTATTTACTTTTTTTTTCATTATGAAAACAGTGAAATTTGAGAGAGGTAGGTAAAACTATGAGCTTAAACATGTATTGATACCTGTACAATTTTGAAATAAAAGCTTCCCCCCTCCATTATGTGCCTTTACCTAGAATTAGAATTTGAAGTCAGACAAAGTTTTGGCACTGTATAAACCAAAATTTGTTAAAACTTCGTTCAGTTCACACCTGCTATATTGCTGTCTGATTCCTTTGAAAGGCTTCATGTCCTCCTTATTGTAATGCAGTGCAGCTGCTCAGTCACTGGTTCTCATCTTCTTGCATCCCACTGCTCCAAAGGAAAAGATTCTCTGTCCTCCATTCACAAAACTGGAGACCTAATTCATTGCTCAGGTTTCTTTGTTAGTGCAGATCTTTTCTAGGAAAAGTGCAGTGATGATTAATTTGGTATTTGCCCCAGGAAGCCAAAGCCAAGTAATAATTTCTGTCAAAGTACAATCAATCAGTTTCTTCTACAATTATTTCCTCCAGAAACTAAGTGTGACCTTTTCAGTTCTGTTCACTGATGTCCTACATGTTCTGTCCAAGCACTCTGTCTTTGTATGGAGATAGATGGGTAGATGCAAAAGATCTTTGTCATAAGGTCACACTGACCAGAGATATTAAACAGCTCTAAGTGTCTTTTGACCTTCACCAGTTCTAAGGGCTGTAGAGATTCTGCTCACAAAGCTACTGCCCTGTGTAACACTTACCTTTGTGGAGTTGCCCAAAACATCGGTAACAGTTCAGATAATGAAAGTTTTCTGTCAGTTCTTTAACCTATGGAGTACAGGGGGGTGTGTATAATTAAAAAAAATTAAAAATTCTTAGATTGTATAAAAAATATTGCACAAAAATCATGGAGAAAGGAAGATCATTTAGTCTAGGGACTACAACAAACAGTGAGAGGATGTCAGAGATACTGTGTGTTCTTTGTGTCTTCTGCATCCCTATTTTTCTGTCATGGAAGCTTTTACATCAGAATTTCTTGGGTTTCCTATGATATCAGTCATAATTCATACATCTGCTTATTTGACTGATAAAAGATTATATTTATTTCATGTTTATAGATTCTTTATCAGGCTGTGAACTACCAGTTTCTTCCTTCTGAAGGAGGTGAGAATGCAAGTGTCTCAGGACCTTCTCTGTTGATGAGTAAAGATATGGAGGTAAGTTTTAAGGAGAATTTTAAAAATAATAATGATTTTGTTCTGCATTATGCTAAAGAGCTGAATTTGAGTTTTTAGCCACATTTACTAGATAAAATGGACAACATTAGACATGTACTGTGTGCTGTTCTTTGATTGTTTAAAATTCAAGGTTTTGGTTATGAATTTATGCTTAGGCTGTTTAGATTTTCAGTTGCTTCTTCCTACACAGTCTTAGAACCATAGAAAAAATTACAAACCCAGAAGCAGGAGAAGAGGAAAGGGCAAGAAAACTTATATCATGATATAAATTTATGTTGGTTTGATTTTTTCTTTTAATCTTTTTTTAATCTGCAAAGCAAAACATTTGAAAATAAACCTGAACTACATATTTAAGTAAAAAATGTTTTAAATTAAATATAGTTTTCCCCTTTGTTCTGTGCATCTTGAAGTTTATGACTTCTTTGTCGTTTTATAATGTTCATATATTGCATGTAAAATTATTTTTATGTGTAAGACCAAATGGAACATTGAGTATGTTATAGGAAATACAGGCAGGACAACAGGAAATAAGTGTTCTAATATTTTTTCAACTTTTTATGTCTATTATTTTAAGTTTGTACATGTAAAATTGCAAATATTATTCTCTCTTTAAGGAAGATGTAGTTACCTATTTATGAAAAAAGGAACGTGTTTTTCACACTCTGTGAAGTGGAAATTCTATATTTAATTTATTCTTTTATCTGTTTTCTGTTTAATTACTTTTTATAGACGATAAACAGATATGGGAATGGGGGAGGGGAGCACAAACCTTAAAGGAATACAGGAAATGAGAGAGGAAAAGAGGGTGGGAGAAAGAGGGAAGGAGAGAAAGAAAGAAGGTTCATCTTGCTTAGTGTGGCTTTTTGAGAAAGGTATCTGAGTTGCAGCTTCCTTGTCTGTATTTTGTGTGGGTTTTATGTATGTTTATATATGTGTGTGTATATATATGTGCGTGTACATACTTATATACACATATGTAAACGTATATGTATATTTACATATGTGTAAAATAAATGGCAGACAGGTAAAACAGCACTGTAAACAGTATTCAGAGGAAGAGGGCCAAATGCTTTATGTGTCTGCTGGAATTATCAATATGAAGAACAGGTCACGTTTCTCTGGCACAAAGGCTTTATATTATTTGGAAATCCATAGATGTGTCTCTCTGAGCAGAAATTTAAGTAGATGTTAATACAATTGATATGGGCATGGATGAGTATGTTTACAATATTTTAGTATCTGTGAAAATCTGTCATGCATTGCCTTCCATGGGCTGTAGTACAATGTTGTGGTGCAACAATTAGACATGCATATAAATAATTCAGAAACTTATTCAAGGGTTTATCGGAGTTGAGTTAACTCACTAATTAACTTAATTATCATTTCAGTTTCGGTATTTGAAACAATTTTCATTATGCTAGGGAATTAATATTCAGAAATTTCTCCAATATAGCTTTCATTTTGCCCCCTTAGTTGTGATTGATTGACTCTTTAGAATTGGAAGTAGGTAGACAATTGAACTGGCAAGTTTGTATGTTGCTGCATTGAGGCTTTTTTTTCTTTCTGTTTAATACAGCTTCTTGGCATATTGTGTTTCAGATTGGTACACTATGAAATGAGTTCTGTATATTTGCTAATTCTGTCTTTTTGTTCTCTCCCAGTTGACTTAATAGGGATTTATAGCTTTTTTCATTTCTTGCAATGACACAGTGGGAAACATAGCCAAGAATTTACTCATTGTATAACTCTTCCTTTGTTACAGACATCTGAAATGTTTGAAAAGCAATATATTCAATAACTCAGTTTCTCTGACTTAACTGAATCCCATAACTGCAATCCCCATAGTTACACTTCAGCTAATTCCTCATGCTTCACCTTCATCTTGCACAGAATTTTAGTTTCTTCAAAGAAAGAAACATCAAACTGTAGGATTTTTTCCCCCTTTCCTTTTACTCCTTTCATTTACAGTTATGTCCTGATTAACTTATAGCATCCTTTTCTCAAGGAGTTGACAAATTTTCTTCTTTCTCACTTATTGTTACCTTTTCAAATTGGTGCTCTAAATATAAATTTCCTTATCTTGACTTAAGTTTTTTCTAGCTTACATGTGTTTGGGCATCCCTTTCTCTGGTGTATTCAAAATATCTATGTGTAAGTACCTCAGTTTTCAAAGCTTTAGTGACCTCTTTCTACCTCTTCTTACCTTTGTCTAGTATTGAATCACTAGCCTCCACTACTATTTCTTTCTTTATATCACCAACTAGTCATAGTTTTTCATCAATCTTCTCTTGATGAACTCTTCTCAGAAATGTCTAAACTAATTTCATTTTTATTAAGCTTTTCCTCCAAATTTTTCCCCCCTGAAACTTGCAGAAATCTTGATAGCAGCTGGTTACATATCTCTACAGACTGCATAGAAATGTGTCATTTAACATTCTGTCATGCTGACTTCAGTATAACTTTTCTCCAAGTTTTTGGTGGTCCTACTCTGAAGGAAATGATAATGGAATGCTGTGATAAAGATGCACCTAATCATTCTGTAGGAGCTAATGCATTTGCATTAGCTTTGTGTCAGCTTCTCTCTGTTGACTGAACTCATGGGATCCACTGAAGTAATTATCCTTCGGAAGCTACAATGATTCCAATATACCAGTTTATTTTTAAGCAAAATGTTGTTTCACCAATCCTCACCCTTTTTACTCTGTGTGCTACTATGCCTAAACAATTAATCTTGTGCTTCTCCAGCAAAATGTCTTGGTGAGACAATTACACTCTTGATTCATGAAAAGCCTTTCAGAATATTATTGCTAAAATTATTAAATTAAAATACAATGCTTAGTCATGAGATGCCTGATTGTTTATATGCAGTAGAAACAATAACCATCAATTGCCTTGTAAATGAGCTCTGACTTTGTTAAATCTGCATAATACTTAAAATATGCATTACATCTGTTATAAATCGTTATCTTTTATATATCTGAATATGCAAGCATAATTGCTGTAAAGTGGCACATCAACACAAGTGAAATTTACAGTTTCAAGTTTCCTTGAGAATGAACTCATGTTACAAGAGCAGACATAGTTTCTAGTGGAGAGTATGTTCAAATTATAGAAATTATTTTCTTAAAGGTTGCTTAAAGAAAAAGTTCTGATTAACAGAGCATTAGCATCTTTGATTTTGCATTTTTCCTAAGAACTAGATCTGGGAAAAGACATTTAAAACATTTGTGTTCCTTACATTGGTAGGTCACGCATTTTACCACTGCTGGTTAGAAATGATTAGAGAATCATGGTTATTTATTTTCCTGTCCTTTAGCTACTGACCCAAAATTTCTAGTCCTCTGTCAGATCTACAACTGTTGAGCAGATGTCTTAGTTATTGCTATATATCTCAGTCATCAAAGCCTATGTTTCAGCAGCTGCATCAAATGCATTTGTATGCTTAAGGCTGGGTTACTTTTTTGGTTCCAGTGATGTTATAGGCTCTCTAATAAGAGCCTAGACATCCAGTGACTAAAGAATTTTAGTGTGATCAACTTGAGCTGAATCTCTTTCATAGTCTCTCAATTAGAGTCTGGTTTATTGTTATAGGACTGGTTCATTAGCTGTAACAGACATTGCCAAAAAAAAAAAATATTGAAAATCCCCAAAATAAAACACTCCAAGGCACAAATTGTAAGTGTAGAATATACATGAATACTTACATAAAAGAGACTATTTAAAATTCCTGTTTTCCAGTGGAAATACCACAAAGGGAAAAAGGAAAGGCTAATGCATGATGTTCTGTTTTATGAACAGACTGTTCCATCTCATTTCCTACATCATCTTGATGTATGACTCTTAACACACAAGGTGTATCCAGTGTATGGTTTTTGCATGTTTTAATCCTTGCACCTTGAATAATTGTCATTAAAGACAAAAAAACCCCCAATGTGTGCAGGTGTTCTAGTTTATTACTGTCTCTTCTGTAGCTTATCTAAAAAATAATTGGCTTTGTTATTTGTCCCTTGCATTAGACTGTTTGGAATTATATATGTGCATGTGTGAACATGGATGTATGTGTATAAATATTTGGTATCTATATATGGATATATTGATATAAATGTCTTAATTGTTAATGTAGAGATCTTGATAGTTCAGAATTTGTTGGTTATCTTTTTTTACACCAATTTAGATCAATGTAAAATTTTAAGCTGCTAATTTAGCTGCTAGTTAATAAGTTGTTGTTTTACGTTATTGAAGCTGATATGTTTTGTCGCTGGGGTTATGGTGGGATGTATTTGTCTTGAGTATAACTTAGCATTCTTTGGCTCTGATGTCTGAAATTTTGTCTTGAGTTAGTAAGTTGTAAACTAATACCTCCCATACAGTTAGAATTTTGCTATTTCAATATACTTCAGCGTATGGGACAAACTTAGGTTATATAGCTGTTGAAGTTGCTGTATGGAGGAAAATATTTATGTTTTCTGTTGCTGAAGACAGTGTGTTTACATTAGTATGCTAATTATATATGTCTAATGTGCAAGTGTTAAACCTTTGAGAACTGGAATAGCACAGATCAGCCAACGTGGATGTTCTGGGTATTATGTAAATGCTTTACATGAGGAAGAACTTGTATAGAAAGCCCCATTTGTGGAACATCTAGTCTGAAGAATGGACTTTAGTGTGAATTTACTAAGTGAAGGTATTTGTGTATGTATTGCAGAAGCAGTTGCAGTCTTTTATGTTGTCTGTATTCAGTAGTTTGTGTGCCAACTGCAGAATTTCAGATCTTGATGAAACTTTTTCACTTCATCTAGAGATGAATATTTACATCTCTACCATTTCCCCTAGTGAGAATTCAACTTAATTAATGATACCTCTGTACAAATACAAGATTGTCTCTAGTACCAGCTTTCTTGAATTATTGAAGATTAATTGTGGTATGCTTGATGTCCACATTTGTAGAGAGAGGATTATTTTAATGGAAGCGTTTAACAGTTATGTAGAACATTTCCATTGTAAACTTTGGAATTAAAAACAGCTGCTGCTGTCTGTGGAAACGAGGTTACAACTGAATAAGGGGCAAAATGTTCTGCAGATCACACTACTTACTTCAGATGGAAACTCCTAAATCACTTTTGGCTTGTCTTTTGTTTATTTTTGACAGATGCTGCTGAAATTAATGATCATTAAAAGATGTTATTGACATTGTGTGCCTGGTCTCTAGCGCATTTATTTTGCTTTAGGTCATTAACCTAATTGTAGCAGGAGTCTAACACTTGCTATTGTGTGTTGGGTGTGCTCACAGGATGAAACCCACGTCTCCTCTAGCCAGTCCGCTGATTTGTTGTACTGGACGACATCAAAAACCATGGAGGTGTTGTCTAACACAACTCTGACTACCAAAGCTGTGCTGCATGCTGTCAGTGATGGGCAGTGGTGGAAGAGATCATTAACTTACCTGCGACCGTTGCATGTAAGGGATTGCTGATGTGTACACCTTTGCTCATATATTAGTATAAAAGCTAGGCTCCTTTATAGATGTCTGATAAGTGAAGACCTCAATCAGTAAATGAAATAGAGACATCACAAGATTGGTTGCAAGCAAATCCCAATGAAAAAAGGCGTCTAAAGCTGTTTTCTTTCCATTTGTTCTAATAGATTTTCTCCTGTTTTCTTAGTGTACTGTAAGAAGTCATAGATGAAATTTGGCAGAACTTCAGAACTTTGGGGTACAACACACAGTGAAATCCACTCTTTAAATAGTGTAATCTTATATTCAGAGCGTTCCTTTTCAGTTTCTCTTTTCTACCTTCTCTGTTTCAGTGAGTTTTCTGTAATGTTTGTGATACTAGTTTTTCTGGTACTATTGAGCATGATTCTTTTTCCTTTTTTAAGGATACTGAACCTCATTCAGCATTGGTTTATGTAAGATGACTCCTGTCTTGCTCCCTGCTGAATTCAGTGATACTTTCATTTACAGTTGTTTCCCTTCTAAACAGTGGTTACAGAATTTTTATGAGCTTTTTTACAACTATACTTATTTTTCCCAGGGTCAAGAATTTGGAGACGTATTGAAAAGTGGGCAAGGAGAAAATGCTGTGGTGGAAAAACAAGGCTGTCATCCATTTTATGAGTCTCTAATTCCTGATCCATATGTTGCAGAAGTAAGTTGCAATTACAGAACTTTGAGGTGTTAATTTTTTGTTGAGATCTTATAATGAATAAAACACATGGATTTTTGATTATTTGTGTGGCTTGAAATTTTGTGTAAAAGTAGGGAAAAAAATTCCAGAATTGAACAAAGGAAAGCACATGCAGGAACTGAGGTAGAGAATTGCATCTGATGCAAGTGATCTAAATATAAATGCAGGGTGTACCACACATGTGCCAGTTACCTTCTTTTACTTCTAGTCTGAAATCAGCTATGGCACCTACCAGAACAGTTCTGTGGAAAGCCTTGCTGAAGTGTTGCTGAGAACAGAGAAACTTACAGAAACAAAGAGTGAAGGAGAAGACCTACTTCCAACTACAGAAGGTATGGCTATATGTATATTCACTCCTGTATTTACTATGTACTGTAAATATAGAAGTATCTGTGGATGACTTTAAGTACAGAGAATTGCACACAATGATCTGAAGTATTGTCTGGGTATTTTGTATAAATTGCGATGTGGTTCAATATCTCTCATTGGTAAGAGGTCTTGTTAGAAGTAGCTGCAGAGCTTTCAAGAGAATGGGTATTTTTAAGAGGAGTTGCTCAGTAAAGATTAGAAATCTGAAATTTCTCTTTAAATAAGCATGAAACTGTTTCAGTTAACAACTTATTAACTATAACCTAAAAAATGCAGACATTTCAGAAGAAGATAAAAAGTTCTGATGATTCCAGTAGCTGCAGTTTCACTTTTTTGTAAAAACCAACCCCACAAAACCACCTGTGGTTGTTTGTCTTTCCTTTTGGATGTCTCCTGCTGATTTAAGAAATGAATTGTTTAAATATTTAGATGCTGTTAGTGTCTTTGAAGGCAGATATCGGTATTATAATTGACTCTGTGGTAAATGCTGCCATGAAAAATGATTATATTAAAGCACTTGCTATGTAAGAAAAGTTTTAAGTGAGATTTTCTTCATAAGCCACACTCTTTTATTTCAACTGTTTAGTAAAAACCAGCATATTTGTCTCACAACTATATGACCATAAGATTAGCTTACTTGATTAGAGCATGGTGCTAATAACACCAACGTTCTGGATTTGATCCTTGTATGGACCATTAACTTAAGAGTTGGCCTTGATCCTTGTGGGTCCCTTTCAACTCGGAGTATTCTGTGAAATTTGTGAAATGGGACTCAGTAGTTTGAGATATGTGATATTTCTTTGATAAGCTGTATAGTTTTAATTAAACAACATTGCGAATTAAAAAAGGTTAGCAACAGCTTTGTATGATGGGGATATATGCATATTTTGTTCCTTTCATGCTATCTTAATGCAAAAATCTTTTTAAATCAGTACTTAGGATCTCATTTGTTGCGTGCTGATAGGCTTTTAGCTTTGATTCCTGTGTCTTAAAGGAGGGGGAGGCAAGGATTAAAAAGTATTCATTGCTTTCTAAGGGAAAATTATTTAATTGGTAGATCTTTGGTAATACTTCCTGCTTCAACTTGAGTAATTGGAACTGGTTGTTTACAATTCAGTGGTTGTCTTTGAGATGGAAATTTCAGTGTTGGGGACTTTCTCCTGAAGAAGAAAAGAAATTTTAGATTCTAACTTCAGTTTTTGAGTTTCTGTGTTCTTCCTTTTAAATGTGCAGCCTGATGTTTTTACCATTTTAATACTTCTGTCCTCTTCCACCACTTCTTATAATCAATCTGAATTTCACTTAGAAGTCCCTCCATCTGTGCTGTGGAACAGAGTTCTGTGTTTTCCTCAGGAAAGCTGTGTTTATTCTGTATCCAGCAGTCCTGCTGTATGACACCTTTTGATAATCACTAAGCAGTGTTCTTAAACATAAGTGTAACACAGCTTTCTCTAAATAAAGGGGTTAGTAATTTGCTATTTGTAATGTTTTTAGCCTGAATTAGTGGCATTGCATCTTACCTCTTCCCCATTCTTAAAGCTTTATCAATTCTCATGAAAGTCCTAATGATGAGTTAACACTTTCAGGATTGTGAAGCTTAAAAATTTGCATATTAATAGAATACTGCTAAAATTTAAAATTGAAAAATCACTAAATATGACTCCTGTTTATTATCAGTTTTCTTGTTTTCAGGTTTCCTGTATGAATGCTAATATGAGGTGTTTGCTACTATACTAGTAACTAATGAACATAGCAGATTTCAGTTGATTTTGCTAACAAGTAGATAGATTAGGTACTAAACCCAAAGTAAACCCAAGAGAGTTGGTCTTACCTATTAATCCTCAGGAGTTTTAGAACAAATAATAGCTTAATGTTTTCCATGATTCTGTAATTGCTTGTGGATGTGGCTGAGTACAAATAAAATCTTATTGTTTTCTGGCCCTGTGTTGGTGCTGTGCTCTTTTTCATGATTGGTATCTGAATGGTGAAGATCCATTTTTGCTAGTGTGGCAGTTGTCATGTTGGGAATTTATTGTGTATTTGCAAGGCTTTGCAATCATTAATTTTCCAGAGAAAGGGTAAAGAGGGCAGCACTGAAATGCTTCTTTGGCTTCTCCCTTTTTTTTATTTTGTGTTTAACTAGAGGTGGTTGTGAGAATACATAAAGTAACTTTGTGCTCAGAGGAGGAACTACCAATTTTGCAAGATAATTTGTCAAGATTCTAATATTAGATATTTCCTGTCTTTGCTTGGACATCATACAGGTTATTTGGAGTGTAGCAGAAAAAATCTGTTAGCAGCAAGAAGCTGTTTGAAGCACAGTAAAAGCTGTTAGCAGCACAGGGCATAGATGCTGTTGGACAGGTTTGTGTTTGCAGTAACTGTGACCTATTGCTGTGTAGGCAGCCTCTGTGATGACTTGTCATATAGAAATTTAGGGTTTGTAGACAGCTGAGGGCCAGCATGTAAATCCACTTCAGGCTGATGGCAAATTAATGATAATCTGAAAATTGTAATTGGTCATTCAAGCCTTTTATAAATCATTCTTTAGAACAAAGAATTCATTGGCGGACTGTGTGTGCAGAGCAGTTGTGGGAATACAGGTGTTTGAGACTTCCTTGAAATAAACAAAGTTGGAAGATAGCTTCTACCTATTGGAATAACATTGATATTAATAATATTAGTAATAGTATCCTCTATAAAAAGTAAACAATAATTGCATTTTTTGCTAGACTTAAATTTTCCTATGCAATTTCTTGTCCAAGTTTCATAAGATTTTTGAAGTTGTCCCTGGAAATAATAATTTACATTCTCTACCCCCAATATTAAGTGTATTACAACAATCATCAGTCTGTAATTGTAGGAACTTTCATAGCAACCACAGTGATGCTTGATTTTAGCACCAGAAGAAAACTACATGAAGGAGAAATCTTGTTACTAATTAAACAACCTTGGGTGCTTACATTATGACTGCATATTGGTTCTCCAGTTTGTGTAATTTGTAAAATACAGTGGGTTTTTCAAACGAAAAAAAATCAAGTTTGGTATCTATAATATAGGAAAAGCAGATAATTTCTGTGTCAGTTTTACCAGAACTGTATGTTTTTATAATCAGAGTGCTCTTGATGCATTGATTTCAACTGTGTTAGTGCTGATATTTGTGTTTGCAATACGTGGCAGGACTTGTTTTTGGTGTTTCTTATGACACTTGTAGCTTTTAAAAATTATTTTAATTTTTAATTGAGACAAGTTTTTAATATGGTTTGTCATGTTCAGTGATGAGTGAATTAGAGCTGAGACTTGAAGAAAAGACATTTTAAAGCATTCCTGAGATGGATATCTTGGAACTCTTACCATGTTACATTAGTGCCAGGATTTTACAAGAGAAAGATGTACTTGTAAATCAGTACAGGTGGCTTTGTTTAGCATCTGTTACTCCATGGTCTCATTCTTGTTTGGTTAATGCATCAAACACTTTGCCTGGAAGTTAAGGTAAAGCTGTGCTTCAGTTTAATGACATATTATCTGTTTCTGGATTGTGCTGATAAGTGTTTAATTGAGTATGTATAGAGTGCTTCAAGCTACTGTCTAATAAAATACAGTTGCACTGAAAACATTTCATTTGCTAGCTGTCAGGGCTAGATGGGTCACTAATCCAAGCTTTGTTTCCGTTCTCTGTGTGTTGCAGTTCTGCTACAACTGGCAAGTGATGCTTTACCAAATGATGTGGCCTTGTCTCTTGCCTATCTACTTGCACTGCCTCAGGTATGTTGATACTGAAAGACTATTCATAGCATTTCAAAATTCCACAATAAAATTTTGTTTCCTTTGCATTTTAAAATCTGAGAATTTGCATACACAATTTTAGAGATTTGACTGGTGCATTTAAAGGAATTTGAGCAAATGCCAATGGACTGGCTAATGAGCAGGGCACCCGTGAAAAGACATATTTTCTTATTTAAAATAGCAGTTGGACGCAACTGACTGACAATTATAATGTAACTCAGAAATATGGATAATAGCCTTGTGGTAAAGAAGCAGCAAAACTGTAGTTATAAAATCATTTTGGTTAAGTGTTTGTGCAAGGAGGAAAAAAAACACCATAATGTAGAATTAACTTCGTGTGTGGAGGTTACTGATTTGCCTCTGTGCCAGAAAAACACAGTCAGAACTATTTCTAAATCACAGCAAGTAGCGTTTAAGAAAGTTTGTAAGCTTAATGTTGTATGCTTGCTAATTCTTTCATCTAAATTAATTCTCTCTTTCTTCTAGGTGGTAGATGCCAACAAATTCTTTGAAAAGCAATTACATTCTGCGTTATCTCTCCAGCTGGCAAGTTATTACTATAGCCTGCAGATCTATGCTTGTTTGGCACCATGTTTCAAGGACAAATGCCACCCTCTCTACAGGGTTAGTACTCTTTCTTTTTAAAACCACATTCATTAATGTGTAGCATAAAAGCTATTCTAAAAAGCCAGTACATGAGTTAAGCCTGTTAAGGAGCTGATCTGACTTATGCTGTGAGCAGCCTGTTACATTATGCATAATTATTCTTCTACAGTGCTGTAAACAGACAAGTACTTCACAGTTTGTGGAAGAGTTTTTGAAGCACAATATCAAGTGTCATTTTTAGGTAATAGCACTATCAGTCTTCAAAGTAGCTTATAAACACTGAGCAATAATGAGTATAGTTTATACTGTCATCTTGCAATACTGTATGCAATGCGATAAAGTACTTCCTAGTAAAAGTGAAGAGTCCATTTCAGCAAGAGCAGTGCTATTCAGAAAGTTTCCGTAGCCTTCCCTGAGGTGTGTTGGTTTGTATTTCAGTTTACATGCAGTGTTTTGAAAATTCACCCTCGTTCATTGATTTTTTTTTTAAATTTTCTTTGACAAGTTTCTCATTTTGAAATGGCACAGCTTTGCTCCTTATCCATTGCCTGTGATTAAAGCAGTTACATGGTAAACTCCAAACTAAATTGAAGAGGGAACATACAAAATTTCAGTAAGGCACAAATTGCCATTCTTCCTAAGATACCTGTGTAAAAAGTCTTCTTTGCCACTTCAAGAGAGCCTTTCTGAAGTTACACCAGTTCTTTCATCCTGTGCAGAACTGCAGTTACAGCTGAAAGAACACTTCTGGTCACAACTTTTCTGAAAAGAAAGACCAGTAATCACCATTGTGGCATGAGATTTTTTTTTTCCATGTTCAGAATGATTCCTGATTTACAGCGGAAAGCCTGTTTTGATATTCACCCAATTCTGCAGTTGGGAAGCCTTTCATGTTCCTGCTGAGATTTGCATTTTACTGTCTTCTATTTAGAAGCTAAAGAAAAATGTAGCCCACAACTGGAAATTGTGGGGCTTGCAAAATATGTTGGTCGTGAGGGATTCGTGTTTGTTAGAAAGGTTTCTTTGAGCTTATAGGTCTGTCTGCTGCAAGACAGCTTTGATGAAAAAAAGATATTTTTTTTTTTTTTGTTAATTTAGCTTTTTTAAACAGTCCTATTTTATAGGAAGAGCTGTGAAGGCTTTGAAAAGTGTAAGTCATAAGAATGAGGATAGAAATATTACATTGAACTATTTGTGCTCCCACTGTCATTTAATAAGCAAAGTCCTATCAGTGGCACCACGTAGTTTATCTCTTACTGATATTAAGCCACCTACTTAGAAGGTGAATCCTCAAGATCATAGAGCATATATTTCTGTCTAACAGCACCTAAGTCACAGTAGGTGTGATTTCTCTAGTCCATTTAATGAAATATCCTGTCAGGAAACTCTAGCTGAATTTATAAGAAGCTGCATAGAAGCATAGAAAAGACCCCACTTCCTGTGTTTCTCATTTTAAAATGACATTATTTGGAGACAATAAATGAGTAGCTCTGACATAATGGCAGAAATCAGAATGGAAGTGACAGAGGATATTTTTCTAAGGATAGTGGGGAATAGGGGGAGAGTTCCTCTTCCATTGGCTAGGACAGACTTTTAAGACTTGATAGTTAGTCAGGAAAGATATTTTGAAGGAATCATTGGGTCTGTTGCATGGAGGCTTGATTTTGTTGTTGTTTTAATTGTGACATGAAATACTGACAGCTAATATCTGCACATCAAACCAGAATCATAAATTGCCAGAAATTCTCATTATCTTTTTTTGTACTGTTGATGTCCAAAAGGAAATCAGCTTGATAATTTCAGTTTTTGATGAAGTTATTACTTTGCTTTAAGGACAAACAAAGGGATTTGGGTGGAAAGTATTGCTTTAATTTTGTGCCCAAGACAATTTTGATTTTTAGTTGTTATAATAATATAAACATAACAGCCACAGTTTAGGGCATCTGAGCTATATTTCTTTCTTATCCTGAGGCATATTTTAAAGGAGCTCTCTAGCCAGATAAAGCCACAGATAAAGGTCTGTAAGAATACTACCAGAAAGAAGAGAACAAAATTTCCAGAAATGGACTGTCTGTGGAATATATTTGTGTGAGAAGACTCATTGCCCCTTGAGAAGCTGTGTTTATTTTTGGTTTAGGTCTGTACTGGGCTGGGCAGGGATGGGATTAACTTTCTTCATTGCAGCTGTACTTTGCATTTGTGGCTAGAAGTGTTGATAACGCTCTTGTGTTTTGGCAGTTGCTGAATCTTGCTTGCACAGCATCAAGGCTGTTGCCCCACTGCCACTCTGCTCACTAATTCTCAGTCTTGATGAAAAGCTGTACAGCTGAGGAAGAAATTTGCTGGATAATTCATGTTATTAACAGCTTATCTCCTCATTTGTCCTATCCTGGTGATCTGATAATGGACCAGAATAAATTGTTTACTCTAGAAAGGAGTGAAAAAGTTTAATTATCCTGAGGTTAATTAATATGTTCCTGTCCTTATGCTAATAATCTGTTGCTGAGGTCTTTCTGTAGTTTCGGAGAGGATTATTTTACTGACCTCATCTGGGGGGCAAGCTTTTCTTGGAGCATCAAACAACAGTTCTAAGAAATACTGCTAAGTTGTAGAGGGGGATGGGAATTTTGCAATTAGTAGCAGATGTGGAAAGTTGCTGTTAGCAGAACATTCTTACTTTTTTATTTTATTCCCTTACATATTCCTTTTCATTCAAGAAAGTGAATTTGATTCCTGTCCTTTTGTGCATTGCAGCTGGCAATATGTTGAAATGGTAAGCTCAGAGAGTCTCCTTAGTGATGCTTTTGTTGCAGCCTAGAGTTGGTGAAGAAGCTGGGAGTTCAGTTCCACAGAGTTAAGTAGCCTAATATAACCGGCTTTTTAGCCACTGTGTGACAGGGTACATTTATACAGTGAACTTGAGCTCTGTGCACTTTACCTGCTTCCCTTTTCTGTTGCTTGCTGCTTTGGAAAGCCTCTACCAACCTCTCTAAGAGGCAGAATTAGGTCAAAAGAAGAGGGCTTTGAACTTGGGACTGAATCTTTTGGTCTTACAGGACTTCATTCTGCAGGCTTGACCTGGTTGCCAAGATGGTTCTGTTGGTTGATCTAAGATTACAGCTATGGTCCATATGCTACAGCTTTAGGTAATACTCTGAACATAGGATGTTGAAAATAAAGACTTAATTTGAAATGGAAATTAGTAGTGTATAGAAGGCTGTATGCAGGAAGAGGGAGAGAGGCAGATCTGGTGGGCTAACAGATGTGTTAACCATAAGGTCTAATGGCTTTAACCTGATTACATGGCACTGTAGCACACCTAGAAGTTAAGTCTATACACATGAGGTAATCTCTCATTGGAAATTGAATGCTCATTGAGTTAAAGAATGGTTGCATGTTGGTTTGGGTTTAATGATATTATCCTGTCACATTCCTAAATTATGAACTTAGCCTACTAGAAATAATACATACATTTTTAATCTTAGAATTTGATTTGTGTACGTGATGTTTTACTGGAGTTTGTTAAGACCAACATGCAAAACTGAAAAACTGTGTCAAGCAGACTTGCTTCATTCTGTCTGGACATTCAGCTTTTTATCCATGAATGCAATGGGTAGCACTAAGTCTGTTGTAGATGGTAAAATGGCAGCGCACTTTATTGTTGGCCTATGATGGACTTAAAACTTGACCGTCACTTTTATTACCATTTTAAGTCCTGATTCAAGCCCTTGTCTCCTCTTTGGCCCCTCTTTCTGTTTTGGCAGACAAAGAACTGATCTTGGGAGAAGTTTTCTTTAACTTAAAAAAAAAAAAGAAAAGCAAAAAAGAAAAAACAAAGGTAGACCCAACACTGTGTCTTGATATATAGCATGTCATCATGACATTCAAATAATTCAAAGAGCCTAGAATCATCAGAAAACATAAATATTTATTTATAATTTATTGGTCCTCTCTTCTTCAGGTCATCAGTAAGGGATTCTGAATAAAAATCTGCCCCTTGACGACTTGCTGCTTGGCTCTCTTCTATCTGAAACATGATCTCTAAGCTTTTACTTCTCTTTCACCGGATTTCAGTTAATGAAAGGACCATTCTTCCAATCCATTGGCAACCTAAGTTTTCTGTCTGGACTTTGGTAGGGAAGCTTGTGGAAGTCTTTTAAAAGATCTCTGTATATTTTGTAACAGGATCCCCTTTGTCCATGTGCTCTTTGATACCCTCGTAGCCCTCCAGCAAGTGAACAAAGTGGATTTTCCTTTACAGAGGCCATGTTGACTCTCTCCCACCAATCTCTTAATGCTCAGTGGTCTTACAGTTTGTTTTATAGTCTTATCATCTTGCCAGGGATGGACATTTGACTTGCTGGTCTATTATCCCTATGAGGATTCCTTTTACATCCCCTCTTTTTAGATAGGACTTGCTCTCTGGCACATTATTTTTTAATAGTGTTTGTTGATGCACCTTCACCTGCCATTTAACAGGCACGTTTGTTTTCCTTGAGAACTGGAGGATGAATGCCATCAGGTTGTGGTCATGTGCAAGTGCATAGCTGACACTTTCCAGATTCTTCTAACTTACCTGGCTCTTCTGAGCTCTCTACCCCCACACACTTTCAGTGGAGAGGGCTGACACAAAGATCTCATGATTTACACTGTTATGGACTAACCCGTGAGGGCTCCTTCTCCACCTTTTCACCAAGTGAGCCTACCACTTCTCTAGTTGGCTTTCTGATTTTGAGTGACTTTCCAGAACTTTTTGCTATCAGCTTTACCGTTCTTTATAAGTCACTTTCCAGACAATTCTTAGCACTTTTAGTTTCCTCTGTAGCATGTCACATTTTGTGAGTTTTCCTCATTGATTCGCTTATTGCTCAGTGATGTCTCAACACATTATCACACATCTTTTAAATAAGTGAATGACTAAGCTATTAAAAAATGGAGAACTGACTAAACACTGCTATGTCCAAAAGCTTAAAGCTCAAAGAAGCTCTCCTGAAGTAGCAGTCGTTGTGGTTGGTTTTGAACATCTTCTGGTATGTTCCCTTAAATACTAACCCAGCGATTAAGAACATTACAGCCAGATTGCCTCAATTAGATTTCTTTGGTTGAGGTGTGTTTGCTGTAGTTAAGGTAGTGTTTCACAGATCCTCATCTTTCTTTGTTAAGCACAAAACATGACAAAATACTCCCATTCTTAGTTGGGACCAAATAATATTTAGGTGACTCAGAAAAGATCTATTGTTAAATAGTTGTTTGCTGCTACCTCCCATCCCATTTCATTTCTTCAAGATAAAGTGAGCTTATGAAAAGAGATCTTAGTGTTGCTTATTTCTGTTTCTCAAGGGTTATATGAGCTGTTCTGTTAAATCCTACTTCTGGAAACAGTATGTGGTGTTCTTTAGTCAGCTGTTTAGAAATACTTTTTTAGAAAAGAGGATCTGCAAACCAGCCTTGCATTTCAGCAGAGAGTTGAGGTCTAGCTTGCCTGTGTTCCTCTGGAGACACAGATGTGGCTTTTCATGCAAGGAGGTAGTTGGGATAAGTACTAATCCTTCCCTTCTTGCAAAGCATTTTGTTCTGCTCTGGGAAACAGTGCAGAGGTGACCAGCAGCTTTTTGAAGCAGCCTTACTCTAGTCAAGTGGCTTTATCTTCTCCTTTATATTTGTTTTCCAAGCTTCTATAACAGCTTTCTCTTGTCAGTGAGCATCATGAACTTTGCAAGCAGTCTGACTGAAATTTCTTAATCATCTTAGAACAAAAACATTTTAACAAAATTTTATTCATCTGAGTTGGCATTATAGGTAACTCTTCAGATAGTGCTGAATTTTCATTGAGTGAGAGAGTGGTCTTCTCCATCTCTGTTTTTTAGTGGTTTGGCTGGTTTGGTGGCGGGGTTTTTTGGGTTGTTTTTTTTTGTTTCTTCATCTTGGAGAATTGAGGCTAAATGCTAGACTGGCCTCTATATTTAGCTGACAAAGCTATTCATGAAAATGTACATCACAATAAGAGAAGGTGGTCTGTGCATCTAATCAGAAGTGCTAGCAGTCTCCTGGATTAGGATGAAAAGATATCTGACTTCTCATATTTTAATAGCTGTCAGGGAAGAGGAAATGAAGTGTTTTGTAGCCTGTGGAGTATATAGTTTTCAAGCTTTAAATTAGTAAGACACAGAAAATATTTACATGTATCCAGTCAAGTAACTGTACAAATTAAAACTGTATCATATTAAAGTTTTACAAGTAGGACTGTATGCTTATCCCAAAGTCTGTATATGACTACAGCTACTGCCATATAGGTCAAGATTAAAGACATTCTAAAAGAATAGACGATAACATAATTTATTCAAAAAGAAAGCACCTTTTTTTTTAAGAGAAAAGAGAGATAGACAAAAGGTTAGGATAATTATCTAAAATGTAACATGATTTACTGAGAATAATGCTGACTGCAAATGGAAATTAATCATGTAACATGAATTTAGTAGGCACTTCACTCAAAACCATGTAGTAATTGTCTATTTTCAGAGGTGTTCTTTCCGTTCACACTTCAACCTTTCATATATCATGTGTTATTTCCACTAAAACAGCTGTCAGGTGAAATGATGAGATTTTTCTACGCAAACTTGACTTCTCAGTGTCTTACTCAATACGAGAGAGTCAGTAAGAGAACACAAGATAGAAAATAAATTATGAAAGCATCTTCTCTAGGGACAAATTATTCCTCACTCTTGTTGCAATAGCTGTTGGAAATCAAAGCAAAAAAGTTTTTCTCTGAGGAGAAATTCAAGATAAGCTGACAATGCGAGCTCACAGCCCATAAAGCCAACTGTATCTTGGGCTGCATCCAAAGCAGCGTGACCAACAAGTTGCGGGAGGGGATTCTGCCCCTCTGCTCTGGTGAGACCCCACCTGTATTACTGCAGCCAGCCCTGGGGTCCATAACCTGAAAAAGGACATAGACCTGTTGGAGTGGGTCCAGAGGAGGCCACAAAGATGATCACCTCTCCTGCAGAAAAAGGCTGGGAGAGTTGAGTTTGTTTAGCCTTGAGAGGAGAAGGCTCTGGGGAGACATTATAGCACCTTCCCGTACCTAAAGGGTCTACAAGAAATCTGGAGAGGGACTTAATGCAAGGGCATGTAGTGACAGTACAAGGGAGAATGTCTTTAAACAGGAAAGAGTGTAGGTTTAGATTAAATATTAGGAAGAAATTCTTCACTGTGAGGTGCTGAGACACTGGCACAGGTTGCCCAGAAGAGCTGTGGCTGCCCCATCCCTGGAAGTGTTCAAGGCCAGGTTGGGAGGGACTTTGAGCAGCCTGATCATGTGGAAGGTGTCCCTGCCCAGGGCAGGGGTGTTGGAACTAGATCTTTAAGGTCCCTTCCAATCCAGGCCATTCAATGATTTCATGAAAACAGAGCACTAGAAAAATTTGTTCAACTCTTCAAACACAAATCATTTAATATAACTGTAGAAACAACTGCCTGGATAACTTTTCCAATTACTTTTATGTTATATTACTGAACAGCAGCCTTTTGCCTTATTTTTTGATTCCTGCAGCAGTGCAGTGATCCAGGAGTATTTGTTTTATACAAGTCACTCATCTGGAATGAAATTTTAAAACATTCAGTTTCAGTTCTTGGAAAAAAAGAGAAATATGGATGAAATTTGTGGTGAAGATGGCAAGAGAGGCTAGGGAATTGAAGTCCACAGCTGCATTCCTTGATCTACATAATCCAGATACACAGTTTTTAGTAGAGTAGGAAATTGCTTGTGTGCATCACTTGTGATCACGTACTGTGGTGAGAAGCATTTTTTAAGAGTATGGACAGGCTTTAAAATCATTATACTTAAATATACCTGAGTCATTCAAGTATGTTACAAAAACTTTTGATAGATGATTAAAAATCTGAAACAGAATATTGTTTTAATATCTGAATGTGTATGACCTATAGGTTTAATAATAGAGAATTTATTTTTCAGCTCCTCTCTACTTCATTTTTTTAATAAGTTTGTACAATTTTATTCAGATGTATCTTGCAGGTTATAAAAGGTATTCTAGTATGTTGACTTGGTGTGGTTTAATGGTGGGTGATGAGCTGCTTCTTCCTGTATCCACTAACAAAATGGTTGTAAAAGCTGACCCTGAACAAACCTGTGTTGTCACCCAACAATATATGTAGCTGCAGCCGTGGAAGGTCAAAGAATGTTGAGGTATCTGTGCACTTGAGAGATGTGACAGTACAGGTTTTATTTCTGAGATATCCTGCTCTTCTGTCTTGGCCATACACCTGCTCTTTTGGTTTGAACAGATCAGACTTGAGACAGCTGAGATCTGAAAGGTTGGCCACCCCACATTCACATGGTGCAGTATCCAAGTTAATGTACTCTTGACTCACACCATGGCAACTCTCTCAGTTAAACACAAGTGTCATTAATTTATTTAATGAAAAACTTGTCCTGTGGAGAGATGGTGTTTATTTCTGGAGTGAACAGGCACATTTCAGGATTTTACTTCTTGAGTGCACTCTTTCTTTCCTGTAAATTTTTTTCCTCCAGTGTGTGAGGAAAAGTATTGCCTATATGTGCTTCACTTCATTCTTCTTTTCTTGCCTTCCCCTCCATCAAATTTGTAGCACATTGAATCTCTTGCTACAGGGATTGTGGCAGTTGCTTCAAGGATTAAGGAGAGCTCTCCTCTTCTTCCTGAAATACAAATGCTTTCTAGAGGTGTGGTTTGGTTCACTCAGCAGCACTGACGAAGGGCAACAACTAGAGGCAGGGCCATGAGCATAATACAAGTGTGTCTGCAGCAGGAATGTTACACCCTGGTCCCTGTTCTCCCTTGGTCATGTGCTGTCATCTCATAGTTTTGCTAACCATGAAGGTTTTGCTTGGTGTATGTCTCCCCCCCTCTGGCACAATCTCTTTCTAGGATCACTTAAATGGTGTAAAACAAATGTGGTGTTACCAGGGTCTGGACACAAAGGAACATGTCCTCTGCTCTCCCCTTCATATTTCTGTGGCTCACCACAGTCGTGGCTTTTGACCGTTGACAAAAAATTGCAGTTCAGAGGTGATGGAAATGTTTTGCAACTTCAATCCAGAAAGGTCCACAATGTCAGTAATGTATTTGGGAGTGGATTAGCCTCTGATGATCTAAGCAGTTTTTCTGATTATTTGCAATCATTTACATTAAAAACAAAATCAAAAGAATAATATTTCTTTTTAGAACAATTGGAAAGGTTCTCCATATTAAAAGGACTAAACAAGCTAAATAGCCTTACAGTGCTCTAGTATCTCAATGATGTCTTTTTATTACTTATCTCTCTTACCACAGTTGTAAAATTGTTGCCACTTCCTGAACAGGAGAGTAACAGGAGAAAAGCTCATACTTTTTTTATTTGTTTGTTTGTTCCTGGTATGTATGGCTGAATTAAGTCTTTTAGAGAGATTTGAAAGAAAAAAAAAACAGGCAACTTGCCAGGAAAAAAAACCAAATTGAAGATCTATTTAGGCATCAGGGTGAAGAAATTCCAAGATCAAAATCTCCTATCTCTTTATAAAACCAGTATTTTTTTTAGAATATGGGCTTCACAGGTAACACTCCCAGAGGGTTGTCAAAAAGAAATAACTGCTTTAAAACATGTACTGAGGTCGACCTTGTTCCCCAGCTGAGGCTTACTGGTAATGGCTGGTGGTGCAGTAGAGCTAGTAATTTGTACTGATCTGTGCTGAGTAAATCATGTCTTAATAGCATGAAATTAAATTAACTTTATGCTAAACTTTATGTTTTTTCTATTCTGTCCAATTTTATTTTTTTCTTAATCCTCAAGCAAGGCCTCTGTCAGCACAAGTACAGTGTTAGCCCAGTCAGTGAGTAAAATGCATTGGCAGGTAGTCCATGAGGGATTTCCCTTGGCAGCACTAGGGAGGCTTCCGAGTTAAGGGTCAGCTCTTGTGGCTTCTCTGGAAACTTACCCTGTTTCCTTCTGTATGTTTGTAAAATGCCCTTCCTGGACGATTACAGGGAGAGAGCGCTGAGTTCAAATGTCTTTCTAGAAGCACTGGAGATGTTTATCTGACAAACCTGAGAGTTGGACACATAGGCACAATTTCTAACTATCTGAAAGACTCTGAAAAACCAACAGAGAGAATAGCGCTGGTTGGGGTTTATTGGTGTGTTTTTTGACAGGCAACATTAGAAATGGAAGAAGCTGAATATGGCTTCTTATTGGTCTTACCTGTCAAACTTAATTTGTATTTACACAATTTGCTTTAGAGCTATAATGATCTTTTTTGTGTTGTTAGAACAAGCATCATGTCTAATTGAACTAGGTATCTAATGGATGTAGAAATAGTTGTGCTTATCTTTTAAAAACATGTATTATTAAAAATGCGATAATGTTAAGGAATGAATACTTAAAATTATAAAATACAAGTTTTGTGCAGCTCAATACCAAACACTTTAGTTTTCTGTTTTTCCTTTTTTTCATTGAACTTGTGTTGAGTGCCTAGTAAATACTGCACAGAACTTCCTTTTGGCATTGAGCTTCCGATGGCTTCATTTTTCATGGAATAGAGAAATCAAGGTGTTGAGTGACATGCGTGCTTTCATATTACACACAGCTCTGTTCAAGTGGAGGTTCCTAGACATAGCCACTGTACAGACCTTGAGATAATTTTGATTTCAAACATGCAGACTGTATTTGCTTTGTGTTCTAAATTGTTGCTTTGATACCTGGGTTTTTGACTACAGAAGTTAATGGTTTATAAAATACGCACTTGATGTGTAATTTCTAACACAGAAAAGTAAGTTTTATTTGTTGGTTGATTTGTTTGCTTTTTTAATTTTTGTATCATATGGAATATTCTAAAGCATTCCAAAAGGATAAATTTTAATGTCATAGCAAATAGCCCTTACAGAGAATTTGAACTTCTGTTTTACTTAAAGCTTCCCAGAGACAGGAACAAATCTGTTAGTTCTGAGCACAGGTATCATTTATATATTGATAAATTTTTTTCAGAATTTGTGGGGATTTTTTTAGTTGTCAATTATTTTCCCAGGCTGATCCAAAGGAGTTGATTCAGATGGTTACAAAGCACGTTACTCAGTATGGCCCTGCAGACTGGCCTGAAGAAATCTCCGCTTTGATAAATCAGCTGCATTACTACAATGAACGACTCCTGGATTTCACTCAAGCTCAGACTCTGCAAGGACTTGGCAAAGGAGTGGATGTGCAGAGATTTACAGCAGATGCACAGTACAAGAGAGAAACAATACTAGGATTGGCAGAGTAAGTAATGTCTATTATGTTTATTTATTTTAGAACAAAATTACTTCAAGCTTTACATCAGGAGAGTAAAATGAAATTAATGCCGACCTTTAGAAGGGATAATTTACCAGCTGCTTTAGAGATTTACACTGTAATGCTGCTACAACTGGAGATTTTTCTGTTTGACTACTCTATTTAAATGAAATGTTGCTCAGATAAATGGATCTGTAACTTTTAATTGAATCTCTAACTCTTTGTTTGTTAACTGCTACTATTAAAGTTAATTAGGGATGAATGAAATCAGATCACAGGTGGAGTTTTGATCTCTTCCTTTCATCTTCTGTAAACCTGCCCTTGCAATCTATTACGGTATGCCCAAGCATCATATAGTTTTTTTAAAAAAAGTTGTTAAACTGTACTTTTCTCTTAATAATTTAGTTAAAGCTGCTGTATATCACTATACTTTTTCCCTATATTCATTTGTAAGTCCTGAAGCTTTCACCACCTGTATTCTAATATTTACCATGCTTTTATCTCACCTTTCAGAAATTCAGAATAGAAAAAAAGGAAAGAAATAGGATAGTACTGTCTTATCATTTTAAAAATACCTTTAATTAACATCTGCATGAAGGTACTTTAAGCTATGAACAAGTCATGAATATGACTTGAACTCTATGTTTTGAGGACAGTCACAGTTGAATACTTGCCATACTGTCAAAGGAAGAGTTCTCTGCAATAAGAAGCTTTAAATATAATTTTTAACCAGATCTCTGCATAAAGCTTTTGAAGAGCATATTTAGATGTTTGCAGTTTTCCACATGTGTAGCTAGTAGTAGAAATTGGTTACTAAAAGCCATTGATATACTGAATAAGAATAGTTGTATAACCTCAGGCTTTGAACACTAAGCTTCTACTTTGCATCTATAAAATTTATACCTGCACAGATTTTGTCACTGCATTAATAAAAACAGCTTGTGATAATTTTGAATGTTTCTGTTGGAATTACCTGTTTTGTATATATCGTTCAGTAAGCATGTATTTGTAGTATGTCATGAGGTAAATGTTACATTCTGATATTATCTACTATTATTTAGTAAGTTCAATGCAATATCCTTTTGTTATCTCAGATACTTACTTTGGGTGCAGGAGGCTTACTTACATTCTCATCCATGAGTTCTTTAGATAATGTCTTTTGTAGAAATAACGTAAATATGGAGAGAAAGTTCCTTAGGGTAAGTAGAGATATAAACACAGTATGAAAGAGTTTGAGGAAAAGAGGCTTCATAGCATGTGGATTAGAGTGGCAGTTCCATATTAGGCAGTTACAAAGGTCCAATTAATTACTTGTTCAGCTTGCAACTTCCTTGCTTTAATCTTCTCAGCTGACTCTTAATCTGCATTTTCTAATGAAAAAGATGTGCAAATTCAATGTAATTGTGTAGCATATTTTTTCTTATTTTTTAATTAAGTGCCTCATGTTTTTAATCTTTTATGAAGTGCTGTTTGAAGGAACAACACCTGGAAGAGATGGTATCTTATTTACAAAACAGCTTTATACTAGAATGAGCAATTTGCTAAAACTACTAAACCAGTAGTTGTCTATTTCATCTTCCATATTTGGTGTATTGTATTTGGAGCTTATTGTGCATTATTTATCCAATATTTAAAAATCTGGGTGCCTCACAGATTTAATTAATGTTAATTCTCAGGCGGTTAACAATTTATCTGGGAAAAATAGAGCTGGAAAGTATTTGTAAAGGAGTTAGGGAAACAAGAGCAAGACTGAATGGGAATTCTTGAGTAATCAGGTGAAGTCCCATGTAACTTCAGGCTGATGATGGTGTATAAGGTTTTGAAATTGTTCTTTTACTTGAGGCCAGCTTTTTGGTGGTGTCTTAGGTTTGGATTTTGTTCTGTGGCGTTTTTTGTTTTGTTTTCATTCTAATGCTCTGTGGTCTTCAGCCCTTCACTGCTTTTTATAAAATGTTGAAATCTGAAGTTGATTTTAATATTTTAATACCAATTTCTTCCTTGCTTAATGTCACCAATCTGAAATAATTATTCTGGACTTTTAGAAAAATTGTGTGATTATCAAGCATTCTGAATTTCATAACTTAGCATGTGCTTTTTGGGTTCTCAGAATGATTCTGGGGCATATGAATGAGGTCCCTTTCCAGAAGACTAAACTAGAAAGACTTGTGTACAACCACTGTGTGTACTTCTGCTATTCTGCTCTGCCTGGCTGCCAGTGTTGACACAGCCTGTTCTCCTGATGAGTTGCTGCTGCAGAACTAAACAAACAGCTGTAGTCTTCAGTCTCATTTTCATGCTTCAAACGAGAGGAAACTAAAGCCTCTTGGCTTAAATCTTCATTTTACTTCTCCAAGTTGTTTCTTGTTTTGTTTTTTTTTTTTTTTTTAAACATTTTGGAAGGATGGGCAGCTGAAAAAGGGGATCTCATTTCCCTTTATTATGATTGAATCCAGTCTCATGCTTTGTAGCTGATTGATGTGAACACAAAATGTTGAAGACTGCTTGTGAGCAAACACATGCACGTGTATGATACAACAGAGGTTTTAGAGAAGATAGGAAAAAAAATTGCTCTGAGCTGCCAAATGTTTATTTCTGTGAGCTTGAAGATAGTCAGCAAAATCCCAGCTAAACACAACTGCATAGGCATACTTTTTGATACTTTTGAAATTTATGCTACCACACAGGCAGGGGGGCTAAGAATCGTCGACAAGAACTGCTTCTGATTGCTTTTGCACCAGTCTTGGCTGCAACAACACCGATAAAATACCTCCAAAGTGTGCCTGTGCTGGAGCCTTCTATGGGGATTTATTTGGCAGTCCTCACAGAGACAGGTAGTCAGGGCTGGGCATGAAGAGGTGTGTGTAAAAGAAAGTTTAAAGATCCTTTACAAGGCAGTGTAAAGGATTGTATCATTTTTTTTCAGCTTTTTATTCTGCAACAACTACTTTTTTTGTCATTATCTTGACAATGAATAAAGAACTTGTTACTGTTCTTCATTAATGTGTTATAATTTCCTTAAACCTCCATTGCTTTATTTTGCCTTTCCTGAATATCCTGTTATCTTCCCCTTAGTCATTGGTGTACCTGCTGTGCAGTTCTTGCAGAAATCTTCACCCTCACTATAACTAGTAATCCCTTTGTTGACAGTGCATCAAATGATTTCTGGAAAATGCAAAGGAATGTAACTTTGTATGTGTTGTGGTTTGGCAACAGCTGTGCTGTATCCCTGCTTAAAAAAGATCTGCTTTTATGAGCTGAATGACCACCTGCACAAACTGTGGCTACTTAATCTGGAATTTACAATGTAGGGTTGTCATGGGACATACTAATGTTGAAAACCAGAGCATCTACCTCTAAAAGATACTCTTATCAAGTATTTTTTAAAAAATTGCATCATCATCCTCTTATACATACACCATTGCCTGCTGAGTTAAAACTCTTCTGTTTTCATGGAAGTATTGAGTCTAGTTTCAAGAGGTAGGGTGTGGGAAGCATTGCTGGGATGGAAAATCAGAAGGAAGGTTCTGTAGCCATTGGAACAGAAGAGACAGGATAATGTGTGGGATTTTTCTCCTTTTTTTTTTTCTTTCTTTTTCTTAAATGTGTTGTAGTAAATACATTTATTTGTATTAAAATATATTCCTCTCCTTTAATTTTGATGCTTGTGTTCCTCCTCCTTTACTTTGTATACAGGTTGTTCAGTGTACAGTGCCTAATATGAAGTTAACTTCAGGCTTTCGTAATTTAACAGATTCTCCATCTCTTGTTTTGTTAAGGGAATTGTCCCATATCAGAAAAGTGGTTTTTACTATTTCTAAGACATTTGCAAAGTGACCTGGACATCTTCACAGCTTCTTTTAGTCTAAAATTACTAAGAGTGTTTCTGTCTGTGAACTTCAAGGAAGAGCTTTGAGGACCTATTTATCAGTTGTGCTAAAACACTGTAGGTGTTGCAACTAAATAAAATAAATGCTAACTGTGATGTGTTACATCCTTCATAACTTTTTAATTGAAATAAAATGAAAACTGAGATTTTTCTTTAGCACAGAGGCTAAGCAGAAGCTGCCATTGAGAACCAAAGTGTATGTGGAGTGTGGAGTAGGTGCCTCTCTTTGGAATGTCTCTGTAGTTTTTTTGGGTTTTTTTCTTCTTTTTTTTTCCAAAATGGAGCACCAAGTATAAGCAAATGCAGGAAGACACACTTTGTGTATTTTTTTGTTTAAAAAGTATTCTAGTTTCTTGGTTTACGAAAAAAAATTAAAAAGAAATCATTGCTTTTTTAATGTAAATACTTATTTTCATGTTATGTCTCATGAGACTTAACTTTTCCTTGTTTTCTTTCTATCTGTTCTCTATAAGAACACTTGAAGAAAATGTCTACAAGATTGCTGTTTCTTTGGCTCAGCGATACAGTGTTCCTCTTTGGGAAGTTCATATGACCCATCTGGAATTTTTATTCACCGACAGTGGGTAAGTTGTCTGCTCAATACAATTCTGTTACACAGAAAGAAGGGCTAACCTATGACAGAATTGAATTATGTTGGGAGTAGAGTTTGATTTGTGTGTTCATTTGTCTTGTGTTGTGATAGTATAGGAAATTTTTTCTGTGTGATGCTTTTGTAGCCAGCTTTGAAAATAGGTGTTACAGGCAAGGATAGAAATCCATATGTCTTACTGTTCTTCAGAAATATACCAGGACTTTTGCTTCAGTGTTTAGGTTTCCACAGCTTTGAATGCTTAGTTCTCTCTTCCAATAGCAACTTATCCTGTAGTTATTCCTACAGTCTCTTGGAATATGTCCTGAAACTTGATAGTTTCCAGAGTTTGGGGGTTTTTTTAAAGGTGGACTATTCATTGACCTCTCTTTCACATAGTAGAAAAGGAAATAAATCTATTGGAGCTTCCCCATTCACATTATGCATCTGTTCATCTCATTATCAGTTTTTGATAGAAGCACTTTTTTTTTCTTTTTTTTTTTTAACAGTATTTATTTTCCAACTGTTCTAGCCTCCAAGATTATGGCAGATTGTTCTAGTCTCCACGATTATGGCAGATTAGGTCTGGCACTGGTCCACTGGTCTGGCATGAGCGGAGGGGTGCTTTTAATTTCTCTTCCAAAGTTGGTTCCAAGGCCTTTATTTATTAATTTATTTTAAACTTTGGCATCTTGTCAGTCATGTACTTTTTGCCCACTGAAAGATGAAAAAACCCTTCTATGGAGGACTAAGCTACTAGCCTGACTTGCACATGCAGATGACAGTGATGTAGAATCCCCTGTGTAATGCAGCAGCTCTTATCTTCTGACGACGTGATCAAATTAGTTTGGTTTGTTTCGATTGTTAAATTGTGAAAGCAGCTTTAGCTTGAAGCAGTGTTTGTACCTTTCTTAACATTAAGTATTAATTAAAAAGCATTTTATAAAACATGAGGGATAAAAAACAAAGCCTGGTAGATATTGGTGCATTATCTGAGAAGATGAAATAACATTCTGAGATTTTCTTCGCTTCCTTCAGAAAATAGAGAAGTCGTACCCTCTAAATTTTGATGCTGCTAAATTATTTACTGCTTTAAACAAAACAGAGAGTCAGGATATAAACATGGCAACACTGGGATGAATATGAAAGAGCCAGCTACTTTCTCTGGGAATAGAATATTACCTAAGGTATTTTGCAACATTTTCCTATAATTTTCTTTATTCTTGTCCTCGAGTTAGTATTCATAGAATTCTGAACTCACTGGAATATGGAGTATTAATCCTAGTGAAATTTAAGAAAAGCCTTGAAAATTGATGTGTAATAGCATAATGCGCTGCTGAGCATGTTTTTGTTGGATCATAATCTCATTTTCAAATTGATTGACAGCACATGGCCATTATGATACATTTTAGTCTTGGGATTATGGCATTAATAATACATGCCTCATTATACATTCATTCTGAACTGAAAAGAAGTTTATTCTAAGACTTAATCTCTTTAACCAATTATGCAGTATTTCTATAAGCCACTTTACATGGGGAGAAGCTCAAAAGACGGACTTACATAATTTGTATTAATATTCCTTTGATTACTTGATGACAGAGAAATATCACATGTTTTTCTGTGGAATATGCGTCTGCTGAAAATTGTTTAGAATGAGATTTTTTAAAACTCAATGGAAATTTTTTTCTTTTGAAAAATCTGATCACATTTGATTACCAAAATTCTATAAAATGTATTTTATGATTTCAGCAACAGGAAATTTTCTGTTTGCCTCTCACAGAACCTCTTATTCCAGAATCTTTGTGAACAACATAATGAACCCTTCTTATCCACCATCAGGCCTGCCCTAAAAACACACAGCAAACATCTGTTGATCCTGTTGGTATAATTTTATGCCCAGCCAGCCTTTAATTTCTACTTTGAGTATGAACAGAAAAATATAGTCAGATCACACCCTGCAGGCACATCAGGTCCAAGTGTCTGTTTTGCCTGATACGAAGAGTGAATGATGCTTTATTTCCATTTATGGTAGAACCCTATATGCTACAACAATTAACAAGAATGTAGAGAATTAAAATAACTCTTGCAAGGTTAACAGCCTAAATGGAGTAGGTTGTAGATGTAAAAATAACTCAAAAGTATCTTATTCTCCCTCAGAAATCAGAGAATAATTTTTAAGCTGAGAAGGTTGTGTTTGTGGTATTTGCTGTAAGAAAATCATCTTTAGAAATGAAATTGAGACGTGTTTTACTTGGATATCAAAGAGAAACAGGGACTTACATGCGTCATGTGTACTCGGGGGAAAATGATGAAATTCTAATTTAATCAGTTTTAAGGGTAGAGGAAAATCAAATAAAGATCAGATTTCTAAATGAAATGTATTACCTAACGTGACATATGATTGGACTCTAGGGAGACTTGAGGTAGTAGTCATCTGCAGGTTACTTATTTCCTCAGATTTTAGGTAAAATATTCCACTGAGAAAGGTCTTAACTAAAGATGAGACTTCCTTGATGTGCACCCATTTTTCTCCCAGCTGAGGGAAAAAGGAGTGATTATCTTTTACGTAGTCAGCTGGATGTGTCTGAATTCATGCTATGAAAGAGCTAATGTATTCTTTTCAAAAGAGTCAGGAAAAAATTTCCTGAAGCAGTGAGACTGACTCAGGTCAACCCAGGGCTTGCTGATATTTTCATAAGCTTTAATGGATGACAATTCAAGAAGCAACATGGTAAAACTGTCACATAAAGTATCCTAAGCATGAATAACAGTGTCAATTGGATAAATCTTGGTGGCAAGAGCCAATTTTTGTTGATAATATCTCTCAAAGTATGCACAGGTACTCATCAACTACAGAAAATAGCTATATATAATAGATTGGGAAAACTTCTAACTGGGAAATAGGATCTTTGAGCATCGTTCCACCACAAGTGGTTGTCTGGTTTTTTTGTTTGTTTAATAAAGGCTTCCTTTACACATACTTGGATGTGTTTCTACTTTTATATATAGCTATTCTTACTTCTTCAGTATTCATGACCCTTAATCTGCATGTCCAAGTCAACAGATAGCAGGATCAAGAAATAGAAGAGTTGCTTAGCTTTTGTTTGTAGACAATAACAACTATCTAAATATTTATGAATGATACCTTAAACAAAGGCAAGTGTTGTCCTGTCTCCCAAGTGTTCAGCTGAAGGATCTCTAATGGCATGTCCAGGCCTTTAAACAAAAGTTATTTCTAAACACAGGTTATCAACACTGAAAATAGAAGAAAGAGCACAAAGTCTTGGTCTCTTTGAGACTTTGAAAACCAACCCTGAAACCTTACATGAACACATGGTTAAATATGTTTACCCAAGTATTGAAGGCCAAGATCACCAGCGGTTGCTTTATTATTTTACACTCCTTGAAAACTGTGGTTGCTCAGAAGTGGTGAACCATACACTTAAACCTGAAACTCACATCCGACTCCTGAAAAAATTCAAAGCAGTTGCACCAGGTAGGAGAGTACCTGTTTCTTTTCTCCATAGCTGTATTTATTATTCTGGTATGTAAGTGTTAACATGATTATGCTCAGCTAGTGTATACTCTCCAGGTAATTGTTTTACTGAGAGCTCATCAGATGAATGCAAGTAATTCATTAGTCTTATATGAGTAAGTTCCTTCTCTTTGTATTACTGGAAATCTGTTTGATCACAGCAAGAAAAAAGTATTTAAAAACAGATTTCTGTTGGTGATGCAAGTTAAAATTATTGTCAATATTTCATAGTGAATTTTTAAATTAAAAATACCAACCTCCTAGAGCATAATTTTTACTACTTCAAGTTTAACGTGAAAGGTACCTCAGTCAGTTTACCTTTCAGAAGTCTGAATTACAGAATATATTAGGAACTTTAAACATTTTGTGTGTTTGATTGTCTTAAAGAGGATAATTTTTTTGTCTTAGGATATTTTTTTGTTGTCTGTTATCCTTGATGTTACTTTTTGTTTTTATGGAAGTACGGCATCATCATCATATATTTTCAGGCAATGCTTGTAAAAATGCACTGCTGCAAAGGACTCTGAAATTTTGAATACTAGTTTCAATTTGGTTGTTTTTCAAGTACTAACAGTATCCTGCATTTCAGTTGTCCAACTCCAAATCCAGTTTCAGAATGAAAAATATACACGGTATGACATTTCCTGCTGTGGGGATAAATTCAGAACTGGAACCTCATGTGTATTGGACACTAACTTTGGTGCAGAGTTTGGAGAGATGGTGCATATGAATTCATGTATTGCAGGAAAAAAAAATTTTTTTTTTTGAGAGGAGGGATAACCTTCAGTTCTTGTTGATATTATTCAACACTCAAGTTCTATGACGCTTGTCAATAAAAATCTGCCAGAAAGTTATTTTTTGCCTTCAAAATTATTTTAAATATTGCTCAAAAAAAAAAAAAGTCCTGGAACCATACATCAGGCATAAATTAGTCACTTTGTATGGTAAAAAATTAAATCTGTTGTACTATGCACACTTAAACAAAAATCTCAGTGTTCAGCATGGTTTAGAGATAGGAGTCCAGAAACAACATCAAAGTGTTTACAGAAGTTACAGGCCCAAAGTACATGAATAAAAACATTGCAGTATAAGTCAGTTATTTTAGGAATTATATGCAAAGAGATTAAAATAGCATTATTGCTAGAAATACTTTTGTTGTTGCTAGATTAATTTGCAAGGGTTTTCTTCCTGTAGGAACCAGAGTAGTGACAGAACTCTTGATTATAGATACTGATGTAAATGTATCTACATGTCTTATCTCTAGGACATGTTGACCTTACTTAGTTTACTTGTGATTAGTGCTTTGCATTTTTTTGCCAAGTGGTAAATACCAATTGTAACATGATCAGAATACGTATTTTTAAGTTAATGAAGACTTATTTCTCGAGAGCATGAGGCTTTCCAGGCCTTATATTTAAATAATAGCATGATTCTATATACTATATGTGTGCTCTTGCTTCTTTGAGAATCTGCTTTTTTTAGTTTGTATCGTAGAATCAGAGAACAGTTTGGGTAGGAAGGGTCCTTAGAGATCATCTTGTTCCAACACCCCTGCCGTGGGCAGGGACACCTTCTACTAGATGGGTTGCTCCAAGCCTCATCCAACCTGGCCTTGAACACTTCCAGGGATGGGGCAGCCACAGCTTCTCTGGGCAACCTGTGCCAGTGTCTCAGCACCTCACATTGAAGAATTCCTTCCAAATATCCAATCTGTCCCTCTTTCAACTGAAAGCCATTCCCTGTTGTTCTATCAATATATAATGTTAAAATATGTTCCATGGATTGAGAGATTTCACATGCACCAGGACATCATAAAATCCCACTCTGTCAGTGTGTGTATTTGTAAAAGGGGATGGGCTGGAGTCTTTCTAGTTCTACAGATACTAGTGTAGTACTGATTGTTATATACATAATTGTAGAGTTTGAGTAGATTTAATTGTTAATAACTTTTACGTCTTCCTCCTTTTGTCACTAGGTCTTAATTACAAAAAACTAACAGGTGAAAATGAAAATCCTCTGGAAACACTGGAGCCCGTCCTTACAAGTCAAAATATCTTATCTATTTCCAAACTGGCTCCCAAAATTCCTAAAAAAGATGGCAGCATGCTGTCATCAAGCTCTGTTTATACTGTCTGGTTACAAAAACTTTTTTGGAATGGTGATCACCATCTCATTAAAAAGATACCAGAAACCATGGACGAGTGGCTACATGCATATGATATGTGTTCAAAGTACTTCGACAGACTTGATCCAGATGATATTGTCACTTTGATTGATGAAATTACCTTTTCTTCAAAAGCTGTCACAAAGGTAAGCAGATATTTTTTAAGACTTTTAGACTTTTAGGTGAGGCACAGTTCATATTACGCAGAAGAAAGTCTCAGCAAATGTTATATTTTTCATTTTACATTATTTAAGGATATATTCATGAACCTACCTTCCTATTCCTACCTTTTCTTTATATGGCTGCCATTATAAAAAAAAAAAAAGGATTTTTATTCAGTTAGAGGAGTTAGCTCTGTGGATAAGAGAGTTTTTGATGGAACCCCAAAGTCCCTGTATTCCTGTTCAGCAGAGAATAGGATACTGTGTATTTCATGGACTCATAGAATGGTTTGGGTTGGAAGGGACCTATAAGACCATCTAGTTCTGACTCCTTTACCGTGGGGGATTGCTGCATTTTTTCCTTCTATCTAATCTAAACCTGCCCTCTTTCAGTTTAAAGCTTTCCGCTTTTTCCTGTCACTACATGCCCTTGTAGAAAGCTCTCTTGCAGGCCCCATTTAGGTACTTGAAGACTGCTGTAAGGTCTTCCCAGAGCCTTCTACTTACTGAACAACCCCAGCTTTCTCAGCTTGTCTTGATGGGAGAGGTGCTCCAGCCTTCTGAGCGTCTTTGTGGCCTCCTCTGGGTTCAGTCCCACTATCCCATGTTTTCAATGTAGATGCTAAACAGTGCCAGTCCCAATACCCAGTCCCTGAGGAATTCCACTTGTCAATGCTCTCCACACACTTGGACATTGAGCTGTTAATGCAACTCTTTGCACTTGGCCATCTAGCCAATTTTTTATCCACCAAGTTGTCCCCTATGTCAAATCCATGTTTCTCCAGTCTGTGTGCCATATGTCATGCAGGACAGTGTCAAATGCTTTGCATTTGCCAGTAGATGACATCAGTTTCTCTTCCTTCATCCACTAATTTCTGATGCAGAAATGTCGTTGCGTGATTCAACTTTCTTCATGTCCCGTAACCAGGTCTCCCATTTCCTTCCAAAGAGGGCCCATGTTTTCCCTGGTCTTTCTTTTATCACTGGTATACCTACAGAAGCTTTTCTTGTAGCCCTTCACATCCTTGGCAAGATTTAGTTCTAACAGCACTTTAGCTTTCCTAACCTGATCCCTGGCTGCAGTGACAGTTTCTCTCTATGTCTGCCAGGGTACCTGTCCTTGCTTCCACCCTCTGTAGGCTTCCTTTTTTCTGCTTGAGTTTGTCCAGGAGCTCTTTGTGCATCCACACAGGCCTCCTAGAGTTTTTGCCTGGCTTGCTCTTTGTTGGGATACCTCACACCTGAGCGTGGAGGAGGCTAGCCTTGAATATCAGTCAGCTTTCTTGGCTCCCTCTTCACTTTATCCCATGGTACTGTACCACGTAGATCCCTGAAGAGGCCTGAGTCTGCTCTCCTGAACTCCAGGGTAGTGAACTTGCTGCTCACTCTCCTTGCTGCACTAAGGCTCCATTGCTTCATGGCAATTGCAGCCCTGGCCGCCCTTGAGCTTCACGATACCCACCAGCCTCTCGTTGTTGGTGAGAACAAGTTTCAGCATAGCACCTTTCCTGGCTGGTTCCTCAATCACTTGGTGAAGGGATTGCATTCCAGGAACCTCCCTGGATTGCCTGTGCCCCCCTGTGTTGTCCCTCCACCAGATATTTGGGTGGTTATATTTATTTATTTATTTATTTGTACTCATCCTAAAAGTCATTGTGCCACAGGCTTGTGCTCAGTACTAGGCTTTTACACTCTGAACAAGGTGCTCCACAGAGAAAAGATTTCTGGGCCAAATATATATGGTTTCTAAGCACTGTAATAGTATAAATAATAAACTCTGTCATAATCTCCATCTGGCTGAAAGCCTGGTTTGTAAAGAACGTGTTTTCATGTCTGTAACATGTATTACCAGATCTGCAGTTTCTTTTTGGCCAGTGAAATCTACTTATAAGGACATTTCTAGCATAAAATTTTCCTCATGTATGAATCTGTACTGTGGCACACGAGAGAAATGATATTTCTTAGGTATTACCTTATTAAAAGATCTAGAGATGTCTTCACTAACTTTATCTGAAATGAAAAGGTGATAAAGAGGTGTTCTCTAGGGCTTTTTTTTTTTTTTGTCTTTATCTTTTTTATTCTGTATTGTGATAATTTTTCTGAGGAGTTTATTCACGATGTTTCATGACATGAATTTCAATTTTTTCCCTCTTTGGATACTGTTTTAATGATCCCTCAATATTAGTATAGGTTTATTACAACTCATCTAATCTGTGTCTATATCAGAATTTGGTGAAAAAAAATTGCTAGCTGGGAAAATAAGCAGCTTTTTCAACGTGAAATTTGTGTTGTGATCTGACTGTCGTGCTAGACCAACACATTTTATCACTAGTTTCATCAGATGTCTCTTAAACCTGTTTAGCAGAACTGCTGTCTTGGTTTAGGTGTTTTGATCCTTTTCATCACATGATAGTACTTTTTCATGCTTATCAGGAAAGACTGAGACTCATCCTGGTACCTTGATTGCCAGACTTGATCCTGGACTGAGATATCAAGAGGATAACTGTTGCCTAATGAGAAGGAAGTTTTATGTATCATCTCTGCTAGTGGCTACTTGAAACTCTTGTTGTTAATGTGTCTTGGGCACTTCAAGATTATTTCTCATTTTTTTCAGGTGAATGGTGCAGGAAGAGAGTGGATATCCGCCACTACGTCGGTTCTGAAACACATTGTTTATTTTCGTTTGTTATTTTAATTTCAGGATGCTAATACAGTTTCACTATTCTCTTAAGAGGAGTAGGAGTAGCAGGAAAGAAATACTGATGGTAGGATTATTGTGTTTTTTGGCCAAGCAGAATTTTTTAGTAGAAATCTGTTATCTTTTTTGGCCATGAAAAATACTCAAGAAGTGCTTGAAACAGTTGGTTAAATGATCTAATTTAGTGTCCCCTGCACCGGGTTTGGGAATGAAACAGCTGTTTAACCAGCTTGCAACTAGGTTTGCCTCAGGATCCCATTCAGTTTTCAAGTGGAAGTGTATGATGAGAAATTATCATTGTAGCCCTTGAAAACTTCTCTGAGATCGCTTTTCACTTTAACCTGAAAATAGTTATACTTCATACATAGAAGCTGCCTTTAGGCTTGCACCTGTTACATAAATTTTATCTGGTTTGAGGCTGCACTGGTCATGTGCTCATTCTTTTAATCTCTGACTTGACACTTTCTTCCCAGCCCAGTTCTATGGCCAAGTACTTTACTATATCAGTTTCCCATTCCTGTAGCAGATGCACATTTATGTATGTCATGGTGCATGATTTGCATGATATTTACCCAGGCTGCAAAAACCATGGTCATTATCATGAAATAATTTGTGCTGTCACTGAGACAACTGAGTTTTCTCACATACAGAAAATTTGTGGATTTATTTTGGGAGGAAGCTTTAAGTGGGATAGCGCAGGTACATTTTTTAAGAATGCTGAGAGGTGAATTGACAAAAAAAAGGAAACGGCTGACAGCCCTCATCTTCGTCCAACTCCTTCAAAACTTCCGAAGGGAAGAGTGGGAAAGGAAAGAGAGAGAGAGTAGTCCAAGGAGAAGATGAGAGGCACTTCTTACACTTACTCTTTTGGAACACTTACTCTTTTGGAACAGAACCTCCATTGAAAAACCCCTTTTGGTCAAAAACAATCAAAAAAAGTCTCAAGTGATAAGGAGTAATGGGAGGTTGGCTACATAACAGTGTAGGCTGCATGGGTTCAACTTCAAAGGTACCATTGCTGTTGTCACCACGTGGGAACTTAGAAAACAGACATCAGTATATCCCCCACTGTTTCAGGATGTCAGTAGTTAGTAAAGAGAGGCAGCAAACCAGCAGCAAAGTAGTAGGCAGCTTCTTCTACTTGTGTGTCACTTGGATATGGCAGAGAACCTGGGGGCAGAATGTGGAATTATGCAAAAGGGAACGAAAACACAGGGATTTAGTACTGGCTTCTGCAACTCCTTGTTCTTACTGAGAAAGAAAGGAACGTGATGCACTTTGACAGGGGCCCTCTTCTTCAGCTGTCCCCTTTCACAAGCTCTTCATTTTAGCTTTCTCGTGAATTGGGCCAGCAGTGACTGAATGAAAAGGTGCATGAATGAGCAGTGCTTGACTGGGCAAAGGGGATGAGAGAATGTTGAAATTGGAGAAATGGATGAGAAGTTTGCACTTAATGAAAAGGCAACAAACATTGTTATACTGACTTGTATTTTGAGATGTGACACAGTGTTAGGTACTTTAGTGCTAAGAGCTCAGAGATTCTTTTCTCTATGTTTCTTGCAATTAGTAGAAATGAGTTACCGCCTGGAAGATAAGATTCAGGCCATAAGGGTTTACAGACACGGTGACATTGGGTGGTGGGAACTGTGTGAGCAGAGATCATCATAGTGGGACTTAAATAAATCATAACCCAAAGTAACACGGTTAATGTAGTTGAAGAAGGTGAAGATTGATGCAATATTTTTGTTGTGTTTGTGGTAAATGAAACAGATAAAGTTCTTTATGCTTTGTTAGTACCTTCCTCACACATTGAAGGACTGAAGTATTGATCCTTGGACCACAGCAGCTCACTGCTGCAAGCAGTGAGAGGGTTCCTGCTTGTGCCATTTATACTCAGAAATGCTTTTAACTCCTGATAACTTTTTGAGTCGTTCTGACTAAATAATAATCCAGTCCACCTCTGTAATGTTAAGAATACGGTATTTGTGTATGAACAGATTTCTCCCTATATGGGAGATATTCCAAATATTCATTGGAACTACCACTTATATTTTTGCATGCATTTTAAGTCTGTCATCTTTTTTCCCGCAGCTCTGTTCGCTTTTAAATAATACTGCTGTCATAGATTCTTAATTATGGTAATGATCATATCAACTTTTTGTCATGATGATTTCCCATTTATTCCCCTTTCTGTGATCTTGGTGCAGCATTTTAGGTAATTTGGGGATTTTTTTTATTCCTTGGTTGTAAGCATTTTGTTCATTGTGCTAGAGAGTCAGTTAAGTCTCCAAAGAACCATCTGTTTCAGAGCTGATAGGTCGTTGCCCTGATGTTTTTTGATTAACAGTACTCTGGGAAAAAAAGTCCAACACAACAAAACCACAACAATCTGAAAACAGTCTTTTAATCACTGTGTTTTCATTGTTGGGCACACACTACAAATGGAGATTGGCACAGTATGTTGATTAGGATGAAAAGGCTACAGCTTTAGATAGCAAAAGCAGAGTAAAAAGCGATTGTATCACCACTGAAGTCTTCTGTAGAGAAAGAGAAGCTGAAATTTTCTTTACACGTGCTCTTCCTCACAGCATTCCATAGACTCAGCCACATTCATTCAGACTATGGCTGACAACATTTTTTTTCTTTACTCTTCCATCTCTTATAACTTCTACTCCAACTTCTGATGGAAAAAAAAGAACTTTACTTGCAACTTAATATTTCTAGTTGAAATGTTGACTTATTTTCTCTGAAAAAGTAACGCTTATTTGACAGGTGTGGACGGGGAACCTGTTACAACTGGATATTAACCTGAATAATTTTCTTGACTTTAGTGCCATTTAATGACTTTAAATGCCATTTAAGATAATTGTATAAATAGCTCAGTTTAAAAAAAAATGTTCAAAATAATGTTCACTATCTTTTGTCTGTCTGATTGACTTCTTAACGCTGCACTTAAGGAAAACGACAGGGCATGACATTGCCTGAAGGTGTACAAGAAATGTGCTAATAGTGTTCTTACACAGCGTGACTGCATTCAGATGTTACTTTCTGAATTACTTGTCTTCTTTTTATCACTGTGCTTCAGTTCAGTTGGTTTGTCTTGTCTGACCTTGTTTTCTTCATGGATATTTGACAGTACTTCTTTTTTTAGTATCAGTATGAGATATTTTTTTCTGCCTTTCATTTAAAGAGTTATTTTAATTAAATCTGCTTCAAGACCACATAATAGGAAACTTTGTGAATAATATATTTTCTTTAATTGGTTCCTTACAAACATTAAAACTTTTTCACTGATTTCCAGATGAATTGTACAGGGTCAGTTAGGGATGGAGTTAACTTTCGTCATAGCAGCCTGTGCTTTGGGTTTGTAACTAAAACAGTGTTGATACCACACCATCTTGGCTCTTGCTGAGCACTGATTGCACAGTGTCAAGGCTTTTTTTTGCAACACCTCAGCCCTGAGTAGGCTGCAGGTGGGCAAAAAGCGGGCACAGGACACAGCCAGGACAGCTGACCTGTGCTGGCCAAAGGTGCGCTCTGTGTCAGGTAATGTCACGCTCAGTGGTAACAAGGAGTCGGAGGGTGTGTTCCAAGATAGTTGTTGCTTGGAGAAGGGCTGTGCATTGCTCTGCTTCTGGGAGGCCATCAGCGATTACCTTGGCTTGTTCATTTCTTTCCTTTCTCCTTCGTGTGTTAACTATTTTTATCCTGCTTTCGCTCTTCTTTTTCTCTCTCCCTGTAGAAACTGGGAGCCAACTTTTGTTATTCTGTAGCTGTTTAACTTGCTTCTGAATTAACTAAAGTAATTGCTTTCCATTCTAGTATGTCTGGTTGGGTTATGGCTCCATGACATTTGGTTAGTGCAATATGTGAAGCTGGGGTCAAAAGCAGTGTGGGCAGCAGTTCAGGAGAGGTGTCTCTGCCCCTCTGCTCTGGTGAGACCCACCTGCAATGCTGCATCCAGCTCTGGGGCGCCCAGCACAGGAAGGACATTGACCTGTTGGAGTGAGTCCAGAGAAGGGCCACCAAGATGATTAGAGGAGTGGAGCACCTCTCCTAAAAGAAAAGGCTGAGAGAATTAAGATTGTTCAGTCTGGAGAGCAGAAGGCTGTGGGGTGACCTAATTGTGGCCTTCCAGTACCTGAAGGGAGCCTACAAGAAAGATGGGGAGAAACTGTATAACGAGGGCATGTAGTGACAGGACAAGGGAGAATGGCTTCAAACTGGAAGAGAGTAGGTTTAGATTAGATATTAATAAATTCTTTACTGTGAGGGTGGTCAGGCAGTGGAACGGGTTGCCCAGAGAAGCTGTAGCTGCCCCATCCCTGAAGTATTCAAGGCAAGGTTGGATGGGGCTTTGAGTAATGTGGTCTAGTGGAAGTAGTCCCTGTCCATGGCAGGGGTGTTGGAAAGAGATGATCTTCAAGGTCCCTTCCAACCCAGGCCATTCTGTGATTCTGTGCTTTAGTGGCAGACATAGGAACTGGACCCAACCATTCCATCTGAAGACCATGAAACATTTTTCACTGTGAGGGTGACTGATCACTGGCACACATTGCACAGAGAGGTTGTAGAGTCTCACGCATTGTAGTTATTCAGTGTGGTCCTTGGCAAGGGGCTCTAGGTGACTCTGTTTGAGTAGGACCAGATTGGACCAGATGCCCTATGGAGGTCCCTTCCAAACATTCTGTGTTTCAGCGTCGCTGGTATCTCAGGTTTCTGTGGCATTAAAAGGAGGGGAGCTGTTTCCATAATCTCAAAGTTGCATGTTAATCACTGGCAATAAGAGTAGAGAGGTCAGCATCTTCACGTACAAGTGAATGTTACTTGCACAGTACTGTATTAATAAATACTTCTATACGCTGAGGAGAATGGGCTTATGAGATGAGTTTTTACCCTGAGGAGTGAAATCTGTTGAGTTGAAATAGTATGTGATGTTTTTGGTTTGAAAAGAGGTTTTTAGGATTTTTCATTACACATTATAGTGTATAGATTTTAAAATATTTTTAAACTGTAAAAGCTTTTTAAAAATAAAATCTCACATGCAAACAAAGAATGAACTAGCCCCTAAGCTAAATTTTTTTTATCACTGGCTATGATACCAGATCTCATTACTGAAGCTGACTAGAAGTATAGAGGATAGCAATTCATGTTTTGGAATAAAATAACCAGAGAAATGATATGTTGATAGTGCTGCATTTTGGCACTATGCAAATGTGAATGCTAAATTAAAATAGTCCTGGGAAGAACCTGTGTTCTTTTTTTTTTCTTTTCTTTTCTGAATGCTTTATTCTGTATATACTTATGGCATTATGACTTCTAAATTGACAGTATATTGACACTGTTCTCTTGGATATAAGTTAGATGGAATACTTAAGAGAGATGCAAAAGGCAAACAATTTAATTGCATCTTGAAGACTAGAAGAGGAAAAATGAGATATGTAGCTGCTTTCATCTTTTATCATGTTTACAAAATGGATATATAAATTCAGCTGTGGTTTTAATGTGGTGTGGAGGCTATCACCTTTTCTTTGCTTAGTAAAGCCTGATGCCGAGACTTTGTTCAAAGTAACAAACTCAATTACTTTAGGAGGGAATGGATCAGTTTGCAACTGAAGGGTAAAATACTCTTTGTGTTGTGTTAACACTGGCTAGTTTTCTTAGCTCTTACAATAACATCCACCCATTTTGCTTTTATCACTAAAAATGTCCATTAAACCATTACTGTGGTTCATAGTAACAGCACAAAAAAACCCAGTAGTAAATCCTACATCTTTCACTTCTGGGTTTCTTTTTTGTGGGGGAGAGGTGTGGACCATAAACTCTACAACTTTCCATTAAATAATACTTATCAAGCTTTTTATGGCTTTATAAGTAGCTAGTTTAATTAATGATGTAAACATATATTGGACTTCGGAATGAACAATGCTACAGCAGTTTAATTGCCCTCTTTTGTGGTAATTCATCCTCTTTCCTATTCACTGTGTCATACAGATTCAAGCTTTATTTTCTATTTCTTGCGTATTTCAACTTGAAAATCAAAGTTGTTTATATGTCTTTGTTCAGTATTGCAGTAACTAAAACACCTGATTTTAAAAGTACCTAATGCTTTGGGTTTAGAGTTGAGACGCAGGACAGCCCTACCCATTAGAAAGTATATTGCAAGCATCCTTAAAACTGTGCTCGAAGTTACAAATGAACAAATTATACATGAATTTCTAAAATTGTATTTCAGACTTTGTTTTGGACTTACAGCTGAAGCTGTGCCTTTCCTGAAACAAGAAAGTCAGACCTCCTTGTTTCAGTTTAATGCTTACATGCATCTAGTTGTACAGGTCTTTAAAAATAGAAAGTTGCTGTTTTGTATAACTTGGGCTTTAAATAGGTTCATTTAAAAGTTGTAGACCTCTTGGTTTTTGTTTGGTGTTTTGTTTGTTTGGGTTTTTTGTTTTGTTTGTTTGTTTGTTTTTTCTTTTCTTACAATTATAGTCTTAGGGGTATATTTTAAACAGTGATGTAAACGTGACAAAATTAACCTAAAGTGAGTTTTCAGTTAATCTTGTAAAGCGATCCTCGGACATCTCTCAATGCACAATTAAAAATCAAAGATTATAAGGTAGCAGTCTACAAAGGTAATAAATATTATTAGGAAAAGAAGTTTCCTTAAATGTAGTAGTGGTTTAAGATAAGCAAGAATCAACATCAGCAAAAGGAAGGACAATAGAAGAAAGTAACAGAATACTGATAATTTTTAAATAAATTACTAATAAGAGATAAAGTTGTTTCATTAAATACTTGATTTAGTGTTATGCTGTGTTGTGGAGCAGTGGAGCCACATGACCTCTAGGCACTGCTGTAATACAAATAGTAGCATATGGGTGATGAATGAATAAATAATTGAGCAATCTTTTTCAGCTGCCAGTTGAAGCCAGGATAGAAGTGACTAAGAAGGCTATTAAGGCAGTAAAACATCTTTCTGAGAAATCAAGAAAAAAAACTTCTGAGGATGACGTGAAAGATGCGGAAAATCCATCTGTTGCTTATGAAGAAACTCTGAATCACTTGCAACAATCTCTTGCTCATCTGGAAACACTCACTCACAGTTTTATCACTTACTTGAAAAACAGTGAACAGGTAATGATTACTGATTAAATGATTGTTTTGAGTGTTACCATGACTAGCGATGATAGACATCATTCTTCTGTCATATTTTATTAATGTTTTTACTTTTGTTTTTGTTGACCTGGTTTTTGAAAATTCACTTCCATCAATCTCTTCTTTTTCTCAGTATATGGTAATTCTTAGCCGAAAGGAAGATTCTGAAACAGCCCTGTAAATAAGCAGGTCTTACTGATTAGTAACACTGATTAGTGTTCAAAAATTATCTGTTCACAGGATACACTACAGAAGTATGGCTATTTATATGATTTGTCAAGGTCAGAGAAAGAAAAAATCCATGAGCAAGCAGTAGCTATGTGTATAGATGGTCAGCCCCTGGACATGATACAGCAGCTGTTACAAGTGGCTGTTGGAGATCTAGGTCTTTCTCCCAAGGATATTGTCCAATGTGCTATTAAAAAACTTGTAGGTATATTAAGGTAAGCACGTTTCCTCATTGAAGCCCAAATGTCTTTCTTCAGGGTTTTTGGAGGGTTTTTTTTGGATGGTTGGGTTGGCATGTTGGTTTGTTGTGGGTTTTGGTTGGTTGGTTTGGTTTGTTCATTAGTTGTGAAGATTTGTTTGCTTTTAGTGTTTGGATTTTGCAGAAAGTTAAGCATCAATGGGTGAGTTCTTGGATTGCTTATGCTCCTGATTACCCATAATTTCATATTTAGGCAGTTACATTTCTCTGAGTTTGGGAAGCCGGGGCAATCTGACCAAATTAAGACACAGAACTCATCCTGTTCGCTGGAATGTGCTTTTAAGTTAAAAGTGTTGGCTTTGCAATATTGTTCCATTATGTGTGTACACTTATGAATTTTTGGAAAATTTACGACTGCACATAATTCTTCCCCGTTAAACAGAGTTAAAAGGCATTTTTGTTGGAAATGGTGGATAACTCATGGAGGCCTTTGGGTAGCAGAGGCCTAGCAGTGACTGTTGCCACAACAGCATGTCCTACCAGAAGTAGTACAATTTGCATCTTCGAAATAAGTTTCTGAGGCATTTCTGGGAGCTGTTTTTTCATGTTGTTTGGTTTGTTTTTTTATTTGCAAGGTTTTGAAAACCTGTGTCATTAAAAAGAATTTGTCATTAAAAAGACTACATTTTTCTTCTTTGTTCTTGTAAATAGTGCTTCTTAGAGTTTTTGATCTGCTTCCATCTCCCTTTGTGTCATACCCTACTTCCATATGAAAGAGCATATGAGAGTGCTTTATTCTCTTGAAGCACTTAAAAGCAACAGTGATACCCTAAAACCCCCCAACCTGCTAACTACCTGGAGAGAAACAAGTTTCTAATGTGAGGAAGGGGATTGCTTTGCTCAACTCTTCCATTGCTGTCATTGTCACTGTTTGTGCTGTTAGGGCCATCATACTATAAGCAATCTTACATGCTGTACCATAAGGAGATTCTTTTGAGATCTGGGCAAGACCTGGATGATGCAAAGGAATATGAAATACAATTGGTTCTGAGCATCTTAGTCTTGCTAGCAGTGAGTTTAAAGTTTGCATTAACAGCGATCTTTTTAGTGTACTGTACTCTTTATAGTCTTGCTTCCAAATTACAGTTCTAACACTTGAGAGAAGCATTGAAAACTTTGTAGTCATGGTTCTGTAAACATGATATTGATTTTTAACAAGGTTTAGGATATGTGGAAGTCCACAGATTTTTGTAGCAAGATAAAAGTAACCTGCCAAGAATTGGCACCATCCTAACCCCTGTGTTAGTGCAGTGGGATCCATGTGTCTGTCTTGATGTTCTCTGTCAGAACAGCTTAACCAAAGAGCACACTTAGTCCCATTGCTGCTGGCTAGAACTGAGATGTGAAAGTCTAAAGACAGGAAGCAGAGGATGAAGTTCATCTACATCCCTGTCTGTATTTGTGTTCCCAGGATGAAGAACGCCTGAGATTTTTGTTTTGCCATCATTGTTGACAGACTATCAAGGAGCTCTTAAGAATCCATCTGTCTGTGATACTCTTTCTCCTTCAGAGCATCATAAGAAGTGTTCAATATGGCTTTTTTCTGCAGTCAAGTGAAATTAATTTATCAGGAATTTTTTTTTCATTTGAGAAACCCTTCATGGATTTCATACTGCTGGGTACTACCTCTTGCCTTTTCCTGACTGGAAGTGTTCTGAATATTCCAAATGAAGTTTCACTGTATCTTTATTCTAGTGTTCATTAGAATTATTTTCTTCTGTCATATTTTTTAATGGGGGGAGGGGGAGATATTTTTATATCATCCATTATAAATGAGCAGATACTTCTTATTTAACTATCCATACTTCTCTCCTGAAGTATTTCTATTCCAGAGAGATAGATGCAATAAGTATGAAAGAGTGTTCTGCTGTTAGATGGCTGCTAAACACTGTTCAGTACTTCTAAGACCAGTTTAGATAGATAAAACTTTGAGAATTATCCTGCTGTTCTGCATGCAGAAAAATTATGTGGGCAGGATGATCTGAATGCACATACCAGAAATAGGAAAACAGGTCTAGCGTGGAAAATGATCTATGGCTGTACTTTTTCTTCAGCATGTATGTGTACATTACAGCAGATTGAAGTGCCACAGACCAAAAGAAGGCAGCCTGTCAAATTGTTTGCAGTCCTCTTTGGCAGAAAATTGATTTCTCCTGTCACTCAGAGTATTCTCAACATCCTCAGTGATGGTAGAGCTTTTGCACAGCAACATAAGTAATATTGTCTTTCTTGTCTGGGTTTGTCCATTTGAAGAAGAATAATTTGGCTTTAGATTATAACTGTCCTGCTGTTTCTGACTAGCAGTGTGATGTATCTGGATATAAACCTCACAAAGTCCAGTTATTTCTACTATAATGAGTGTCATTAACATGCAGAGTATGAGAAATCTATCAAAGTTCTCTTTTCTACTCTGCTTCTTATTAGCATTTTTCTGTGAACTGAATTATTTGTTCTTTCATTACAATGCTTGCATTAAATTAAATAATTACAATAATTAAATTAATAAAATAATTAAATTAAATAATTGCAGGTTGATTTGAAGTTCTGGACAGAGACCATGACCAGTAGCGTCTATGCAGTGCTTCACTGGAAAGAAGAGAATGAGTGTCTGTCCTGTAGACAAAACTGTAGTGGCAGAAATGGGAAAGTTAGTTGGAAGCTTCAATTAAAATGATTTGGTGTGCAATATGACCTAATGTGGTCAGTAGAAATATTCTGCCCCCGGTCCCCCACTTCTGTGGGGAGAAGGAGAAGGGAGAGATGATTTCATATCATTCTGTACTGTGGAAATGTTGGCTACTACAATGATAAAGACCATGAGGTGAAAATATAGCATAAAATATAATAGAAAATACTTGAGATAATATCCTCCCTATGATGAAATTCAGAAAGAGGGTAATATTATAAAGTAGCATCACTCTATATAGAGGGAGCAATTAAAAGAAAGGTTGTTGCTTGGCATCTCTTAAGCCTGCTGGTATTAATGTTGTTCCTGTGAATAAAATTGGATTCATCTCTGTCCTATGCTCAGATGTTAGCTTTCAAGCTATAACAAAAATCAAAGCATATTAACCTCATTTCGTTCAATACCTGCATTTCTACAGTTAAAGAAGTAGTCTTGCCTGTGAACCCAGAATGGTGAACTCTTAATAAATACAACATCTCAGGGGAAAACTCCCCCTGTTTATTTACTGGAGCTTTGGTGTATTATACAGTGTGGTTATTTCATACAATAGTTTTGAAAGAGATGATGTTGGAAAATTCCTTCTTTGACAATTATTAACCTTCAGAGTAGCAGTTGTAAGGTTATAACTCTGACCTTGGATTTTTTATAGCTATGGTGATATGGAGTGTAATTAAGGTATTGAAAAAATAAGTGAAACAGGCCTGTATGAATGTGGAAAATTATGGTAGTGTCAGTGATTTGCCTGAAAGTTAAGGATCAGTCCACTACTTCTGTGATTTGAAAATATGCAAGTGAAAGAAAGGATGCATAACTCCCTGCCCTTCAAACACAATAAAAAATATTTTGTTATTAATATATTTAGTGACTATTTCAGAAGAACCTCCTAGAAAGTGTTGTCTTTGTGAAAGCTTAAGTTACTTTTTGGCTTAATTTTTCAACAGTGTACCGGTGGCCTAGCGGTTAAGATGCTGGTCTCTCAGCGCCAAGGCCACAGGTTCGAATCCCGATCCTGCTTCAGGGTCCCCCGGGTAGATGGAGCTTGTCAGCCCCTAAGGCCATCCATCTAAGAGAAGGTCACTCTAAACAAACCTACGTCCTGAG
>JAWWLV010000121.1:102662547-102718826 GCA_035041135.1 Platyrinchus mystaceus | reverse complement strand
TGTACAGTCTTGTAATATATTCCCTTCCCCCTATTTTGAGTCTTGTGTGTTTTGTCTGGAAAACCCATCTCACACTGAGTTAAAAACTGGGGAGGGAGGCCTGAACTCGGAATTGGATTTTTAGGGCTCTCAAACCATTACAGCAGTAAAGGCAGTATTAAGCTTAAAAAGTGCTAGCTTTCAATCTTCCTTCTAGTTTTATTTTTAAAATGCTTTCCTACTGTAGATAACTGTAACTTACTGCTTAGATTAACCTTTCTTCTCCTTTCCTTCTTAGTAGAAGAGTACCTGTCTGTGTATGACAAACTTGAAGCTTTCTGTAAATGTTCACGAATCTGTTGTTCTTGAGAACTGACTTCACAGATGTATTGTCAGAAACAGTGATTTTCTGTTTTTGGAAATACCTATTAACTTTTGCAGAGATGTGTCTTTTGACCTGATTATTTTGAGGAGCTCAGAGCCTGGTTGTGACAGGAGCTAAAAACTTTCATTTCTGATTAGAGAGATGAAGGGTTTTTGAAGAGCAAATGCTAAGACTGTCCAGAACTGATCTCCAAAGTCAAGGATATATCAAAATAGAAAATTTGCTTATCAGTCTCCTTTGATATGGCAATTATTTATGTACACTAAAGATAACTTAGGGTAAGTGGAGCACTAAGATTTCCATTTCTGTAGACTGTAGAATCATAGAACAGTTTGAGTTGGGCCTTTAAATGTCATCTCATCCAACTCCCCTGCAATGACCAGGGACATCTTCAACTGGATCAGGTTGCTCAGAGCTCTGTCAAAACTGGCCTTGAATGTTTCCAGGGATGGGGTACCCACCACCTCTCTGGGCAACCCATGCAAGTGTCTCACCACCCTCATTGTAAAAAATTTTTTCCTTGTATGTACTCTGAATCAACCTTCTCTTAGTTTAAAACCATTATCCCTTGTCCTGTAGCAACAGGTGCTGTTAAAAAGTCTGCCAACATCTTTCTTATAAGCTCCCTTTAAGTACTGAAGGTCAGCAAATGTCCTGTTTGTTTCTGTTTCAATAGTCATTCTCTTCTTAGTGTGCAAGTTTTATAAGTATTCTAGTTTTCTTTGGATATGCCATGTTAATGTCCTTTGTTGTTGTATTTTTATTACAAACTTAATTGAAGAAAAAAAAAGAAGAAAAAACCAATACAGGAAAATTTAAATCTGACCTGTAAGCACTAACAAAGTGGCTTATAAAAGAACAGAAATGAGGTGTCTTATATCTGTCTTCACTCTGGGAACATACTTTAAATTTTCTTAGCTTTTTTTATTTCTAAAGAAATTTGAAACCATCTTTAATGCCTGTAGCCAGTTGCATAAAATGATTATTTAAATATTGCTGTGCTTTGTACCATTTCCACACTTCTGCCCTAAAGATGTAATTTTTTTTTGTTTTCCTTAATTCTGTTAAGTCTCCTTTTCTGTGAAAAATTTTTTTTTTTTTTTGAGAATGAATTCTTGAGTGTTTTGGTAAAAATGGATTTTATCTTTTGAACACACATCATGTCTCTTTGGGAGTGTAAAATCCTGAATATTTCTCTACTGGTCTGTACTGTAAATTATAATTTGATTGTTTCCAAGTATTCTGAAGATGTTTAGGAAAATATCTAGATTTTAACTTAACTCTTTAAAAATTCATTTAGCTGGCATGTGATAGTATTGGCACTAAAAACAGCATTTCCATCAGACATATATAACAATATATAACAATATTTTTTGAGAAAAAGGCTTTCTACTTGTATTTTGAACTTATGCGTTGTGTTGGGTTTGTGTGGGCAGGTTTTGGTAGCAGGGGGACTGCAGGGGTGGCTTTCTCTGAGAAGCTTCCCCCATGTCCATCAGAGCCCCTGGTCAAGGCTGAGACCATCAGTGATGGTAGTAACACTTCTGTGATAACACATTTAAGAAGGAAAAAATGTTATTGTGCAGAAGTAAGAGTGAGAGCATGAGAGCAACAACCCTGCAGACACCAAGGGAGGAGGAGGAGGAGGAGGAGGAGGTGGAGGAGGAGGCACCAGAGCTGAGGTTCCCCCGCAGCCTGTGCTGCAGAGCAGGGTGAGGCAGCTGTGCCCCTGCAGCCCATGGAGGACCACTTGGAGAGAGGAGTCCATGCTGGAGCAGGTTTTCCTGATAAGACTTGTGGCCCTGTGGGGAACTGAGCAGACTGTTCCTGAAGGACTGCACCCCGTACAAAGGGACCCACCTTGGAGCAGTTTGTGGAGAACTGTTGCTGGTGGGATGGACTCATGTTGAAGTTTGTGGAGAACTGTCCTCCCATGGGAGGAACCCCACAGGGAGTAGGGGAAGGAATCTTCCCTGAGCAACAGCAGGAACAACCTGTGAAGTGACCATAACCCCCATTCCCTGAGAGGAAGGGAGGGATGGGGGAGGGTGTTTTTAAGATTTCTTTTACTTCTGATTATTCTGCTCTGATTTAGTTAGTAGTAAATTCAGTTAATATCCCTAAGTCGTGTCATTTTTGCCCATGACGGCATTCAGTGAATGGTCTTTCCCTGTTCTTAGCTTATCAGACTTCCATTATATTTTCTCTGTGCTGTCCACTTGTGGAGGGAAGTGATGGAGCAGCTTTGGTGGGTGCCTGGCATTCAGCCAGGGTCAACCCACTACAGAAGTGCATGATAACAATATAAAATGAATATACTAAGTGTTCATCATGCAACAAGTCATCTTGACTTTATTCTGAATAGAGTCACATCTTGATTTTAAATCTAGTGTGTTCACTGAAGTGTTTAAGATAAAAATAGAAAAATGGGAAGTTCTGAATGCAGGAAGACAATGAAGGTTATAAAAATTCAGGTTTCTATGCCATATAGTATAATCATTTTTAGGAAAAATTTATCTAACACAAGTAATAAATTACAAAATTGTAAACATTCTGTAACTCCTGACAAAAAGATTGTGGAATATTGCAGTTATTTTTACACATTGCTATCAGCTATATACTGTGTTTTGGCTTTAGTACAGTCAGGGTAGGCTGGGCATGCATTCATTGTTGGTAAGAGCACATATAAGAAGAGGCTGACATTTTTACTGGCAGAAGAGCTTTGATATGGTGATGAGCTGTAGAGCAAATGCACTTTTTCTCTGGGTTTTTTTGAGTCATCTAGGATAACATGGGAACTATTTGCCTGCCTTTCTCTCTCTTTAATGCAGCATTGACAAACTAAGATAGGCAAAACTGTTGTTTTTCTAGTTTTATTCAGCCATCATTGCCACTGCAGTCGTTTCCAGACAGACCCTGTGTGCTTTGTTGGAGTACCAGTGCAAAATCTGTCTCAGCACCAAATCTGTTTGTTTTATTGAAAATCTTAGCGTAAAATGTCATTTTCATGGGATTATGACCAAAGCTTGCTTTCCTACTGGAGTGGTTTTGGAATTTTTGTTTGGTTGGTTGTTGGTTATTCCCTCCCACCCCAGTTTTTATGACCTTTTCACCTGTGGAAGAAAACTGTGTTTGTAACTGGAATGTCTGATGGGGAGCATGATGGACATTTTTTTATTCCTGCCTGTGCATAGTGGATGATGTTTTGTGCATGGCTTGACCACAGGGAAATCTGCTGAATCAGCAGATAAGTTACTGTTGACTCGGGTTACAGTGAAGTTAATTTAAGCCAAGAGAGATACTGCAAGATGATTTGGAAGGAAAAGATGGTGACACTTTTGTATAACCTTGAGTCTCTTTAGTTGCTGTTGATGAGATCTTTAAGGTAGTGAGATTACATATGTATTTTTTGCTGACCTAATCTGTGTTAGAAGCACTAAACTTTAACTAGTCTTTTCCTTTCAAGTTTCATTTAAATATTTCAGTATTTTTTCCCACTCTTTCCTTGTTGCTTTTTGCATTATTTTGATATAAAAATAAAGGTACTAGTTAAGCAGTGAAAGTGAAAAATTGTTATAATTGTTGAACAATTCATATAAATCCTGCAGATACACAAAATGAGATACAATATGAAGGACCACTATAATGGTAACTTTGTCTTTCCTTAACAGTGGAAATGGCGATTCATCTACAATATTGAAAGATCCACTTGGAATCCTAGAAGGCATAATTTCTGCAGTGCATGCAAGTGTTGAGAAAGGGTAAGAGCTTCCTGTATGGATTCTGTGGTTAAGACTTTGAATATGGATGATCTTTTTTTTCTTTGTGGATATATATATTGGGTTTACACTTAATTTTCTAAGACTTCATTCTGGAATAGGCTCTCATTTATCAGGTTCAAAAACTGAGCCCTTACAGAAGCCTTTACTTGATCGTTTGAAAGAAAGTAGGGTACTGAACCTAAAATTTAGATAACTGTGTATTATGGTGAATTGAGCAAATGTTCTTTCAGCTGTGACTACTGCAGATTGTACATATGCCAGGAGTATGTCACTGCTTGCATTTCAGTTTAGTAGATAAATTGCAATTAATAATGATTCACTTTCAGATATCTGAATTTAGATATCTAAACTTGTCAATATTTGTAGGGTATAGTGCAGAAGCAATTTCACAAATACTACAAGGTGGGTCACCACATTTTTTTCTCCTGTTTTTCAGAATGTTCTTATTTCAGATCACGTAATAGTCCGAATGTCCCACTGATATTTTCCATTGCATTCATAGTAAAGATAAGGAAAAAAAAATTAGCTTTTTTTTCCCCGGATGTACAAGCTAAGAACTCATGTATGATGATGATGATGATGATGATGATGATGATAATAATAATAATAAAACTCCTTACTCTCTGGTAGCCACACAAAACCAGTTAAACTACTTTATGGAGACTTCTCCACTGACATTTAAGTAACTAAATGTTGGATACAGAAATAGACTGAGTTGATGTAAAAATTTACAGTAATTTGCAATGTTCTGAGGTATAATGGAAGAGTCAGTACTGTTTTAATCTGAGATGCACTTCTGTAGTCTTTGTATACTTCATCAACATTTAACTGGTGAAACAATAAGTTGGAGTGAAAATCACTATGATTACAAGAGATTGTTTACATTCATTTAAATACTTATGTATTACCTTAAACTTCAGCTACGTAGTTGACAAAACAGAATTCTTTCCCTCAGGAAAACATATGTAACCATCAAGTGCAAGCTCTACAAAACCCTTGAAATATTCAAGCAGGTCCTTTAATTCCCAAACTTTTAATTTACAGTTTGAATGTCCCCTGTTCTGCAGAGGCATATCTAATTTAGCTGAAGTTCTGAGCTAACAGCATAATTCAGACAATAAAAAGCCTAAGTAAAATTGAAGTCCTTGTAATATGGAAACCTAAGATGTCAATGTTTATTATTTCAGAGCTGCAAGACTAGTTAAATTGGTGTTTTCTGTCTGATATTACTTTCCCGTCTGTCTTGTTAAGACAAATAAGGGAACATTAAGGCATTAGTTATAAATCACACTCCACCTGGAACCACTTTCTTGGCTTTTTTTTTCCTGTAAGAAAAAAATTAGCTTGAGTTTAAAATACTACTGAAATGTAGAATAGCATTGACTGATTTGCTACCTGCTAGTTTGTAGCCTCTAAGGGATGTAACGGATTATTCTGTCTGCAAGAGTTGGTTGGTTAGCTCATAGTGATCTGTGTACCATAAATGCTTTCACACAGTTAGAATGTATTCAATATAATATACTCTTTGAATCAAATTATTTGATTAAGAGTTTTTTAGGATGAACAAAGTCAGAAGGACCACAAAATTTAGAGATTTTAATGTCTCTCTTTTTTAATTTCTTACTTTCTAGGGTTTATAGCATTCTGCAATCATTATCATCCTAAGAATTTAAAATCATCAAACTGGCTATAGATGTTACAGAAAAAAAAATTCTAGTGCTAAAATCGGGATAAATTAATTTGTGTATGTGGAGTATAAAAAAGGGACTTGGAAGAAAAAGAATATAGGGTGGCAGTATGAATAAGCATTCAGATATAAAAATGTCACAGTTGAAGTGGAAGCATTTCAGCTTGTTTTTCATAAAGTCAGATGATGTGGGAATACAGGCATGAGTCAGGCCCAGACACCGTGAAAAGAGTTGGATTTTCACATGCTGAAATCCAGCACCATTGTATGGTACCAAAGTAGTATGTGGGTGAATATGTAACTGTACAGATGGATTTACATAGTTATTTGAAGTTCAGAAAAAATTCTTACACCACACAGCTTTGGACAGCTGTTTTACAGGGGCTAATGTCTCTGCAGCTTCACTGAGGTCAGCTCTTCCATTTCTAGTGTTATGTATTTGTTATATATTGAATGTACCTGTTAAGTTTTAAAAATACGTGTGGTACTTTCATTAGAATTATTGCCAGAAACTGTTTAACACAGTGTTGTTTAATTACAGGGAGAAAGTAGTTTCTTCAGATGACCTTTTGGAGTGGTTGAGACCTTTCTGTGGTGATGACTCTTTAGCAGTGAAGCCTCGCATCAGGGTATTGCAAATTCTGGAGCAAGCCTTTCATCTCAGTGATGAGGACAGCAAGCTACTTGTGTACTTCAGGACACAAGCTGTTCTCAGAGCTTGCTGGCCTGAAAAAAAGGTATTGGTTGCTATAAATTTTAGCATAAGACTGTTTTTCAGTATGTGATTGTATGTTCTTTTAGTATGGGAAGTAATTCTACTTTCCTTTTGAATCAAAGTTATGTAAAGTTAAGGGACTCCTCAGCTTTTGTTTGGGATCAGGACTACATAATAGTAAACTTGATTAAATACTAATGATTTTCCTCCCTGTCAAGCATTAACTTTGAAGGTTTTGTATATTCTTTCTTTTCTGACCATTTTTTTCCTGTCAGTTTTACCTTCCTTCTTTATCTTCTACTTGGTTTGTTTGGTTTGTCATTATAGTCAGAATTAGAATGGCAATTATTGGCCACTATCTAAAGTTGGGAAAAAAATAAGGTAAACTCACTTTTGAAAGAAGTTACTCTTAGCTCTTTGTTTGTTTCCAGATAAAAGAGACAAAGTGCTTCTCAGCTTAGGTTTTCAAGTTTAAAACAGATTAACTTTCCTTTTGAATTAAAAGGTGGCAAAATACTTCCATTTTTTAAGTATATGTACAAGTTGATCTAAGACTATTAAGGATCATCTAATGAATATTCTCAGGAATGGAAACACTTGATTTTGTCAAGTAGAATATTAAAAATTCTGTATATACAAAAAGGCTCTTGTTGGTTATTATTAATATTTTAACTGCTTCATTTCATGACTCATTTTGCTGAAATGCTTAATATCAACACATGTATTTTAGAGATTCTGCATTTCTAAGTGCAGTGAGAATATAATACAGGCTTAACAGGATGAATTAGTCTTGTCTTTGAAGCTTGTGCTGTTTTGAAATCATATGAGTAGCACTTGCTGCATGTAGAATTGTTCAAAAGCAGAATTACTTTTTGTTCATTTTCTAAGTGCCTCCCCCATGCCAAAACCTTGTGGAACTAAAATAGAATATTTATAATAGTTCCTCAAAAATATCTATGCACAAAACCACTTTATATTCATATAAAACAAAAGCAATATCTCAGTTTTGACTCACTGTGCTAAATTCATCCAAGGGAATAATCCCAATAAAAATCTTAAAAGGAAAATACTTATCTCTTACTTTCTTTAGAAATTACTTCTTCTCTTGCATTCACAGTAATACCAGCATTTAACTCCTCAGCTACTATTCGTGTATCTGTCTGGCATTAGATTCTTCATCTTCATTCAGTCCTTTGTCAGTATATGTATTGCCTGTGACCTGCTTTCCAATTCAAAAGCATTTCCAATTTTAAAACATTCAGCTACATTATGTCTTAAGAAAAAGGTTACAGGTAGATAATGAAAATAAATAAAAAGTTTTACTACTGCACTGGATAAGCTCAAACCCTTCAAAGATAATTGTATAAAAATATGTATACAATATCGTTATATAAAGTTCTCTATATATGCTACTTATTATTTTGCTGAGTGTAGAAATAGTTTTCATGCTTAGCAATAGTGAAAGCTGTGCTTATATGTACATATATAAAAATCATGGTTTATGGACCCCAATTTCTGCTACAGAGTGCAATTATAAGAGTCCTTCTGGAACATATTAAAAAATTATTCTCATTTTCATGTCAGTCAAAGCTAAATGTGATGGATGAGAACCTTTTGTTTTCGTTGAATATTTTGTGCTAGGTAACTAATGTGTTATTTAGACAGGAGAGTCATGTTAGTTTGTCCATTAGGTACCTGTCATTGAAATTCAGAGTTCTTCACAAATGTCCAAGAAAACAAATGAGTGGTCTTAGATGTAGACTGTTTATTTTATCTTTTTTTTCTCTTTTAGTCAGCAGATATCAAATGCTAGTCTACCAGCTGATACTAGAAGAAACAAGTGATGACCTTGTTTGATGATTGTTTGCCTGTTTTGTCCCTAAACAGGGAAAATAGCAAAATAAAATACCCAGATTGAAAGCAGTACATTCCCAGTCCTTTGTGCTTTGTTAGCAGAACAAGAGCACTGCAGAAGTCAGTACTTACATAGCTGCTGAAAACCAGAGAGAGAGATTTGTGTATCAGCTTTGGCAAAACACTAATTATGCAATTTTCTCATGCAAGTTAATGTTTCACGTGCAAAGACCTTTAAAAGCAGCCCCATTCTACAGAAGAGGGTGTTGAAGTGCAATTTAATAGTTTGATCAGGTTGTTGGGTTGTCCTGGCTGAGAAGCAGGATGAAGAAAGAGACAGGAGGAATTACATCTTTCAAACGTGCACAGACTGCTGTCAGTCTGTCTGCTTTGTCTGTAGGCATCAATTTCTCTAACATCACTACACCTTTATTATTTATTAACTTGGTCATCCTTTCTCATCCACCAAAGTAGTTTAAAAAAAAAACACATTAAAATAAATGGCGTGGGGAGGTGGTGTGGATTGAATGCTCTTTTTAGATTTTAGAGGAATGTGTTTAAAGGTTGTTTTGGTTTTTTTTAAAATGAACTTTATATTGCAAATATGTCAAAAATTTATTCATTATCTTACTTCCAGATTATTTTATTGTTACTTAGTTGGCATTTCTTACATACTTTTTAGGGGATCCCTCTTTTCCTTTACCATTCCTTGGCACAAAAAGGGACAGCAGATATTGTGAAGTATGAATGTGGATATCTATTGAGTAAAGATAATTTTAATGATATTGCAGTGTTCAATTACCAGAAAATGTGTGGAAGCCACCCTCAGTGTGTCTACTAATCCTCTTAGTCAGACTTTGCATACATCAAGGAGGGACTTAATATTTAATTATGCTCTAGGTGCTGTAAGTAGTGGTCCCACAAATCAATGTGCTGGGAAACAGGCCAGCTCTTGCAAAATTAAAAATGTACTTTATGGAAGTAGCTACCTATCAAATACTCAGAAACACAGCGATTTCCAGTTCTCTAATGATTAGTTAACAAAATTAAAAATTCAGGGGTCCTCATTTTTCAAAGGCTTGAGAGTCTTTAATTCACATTCCAGTAGCATCCCACGCTATGGAGGAGGAGGAAGCATGTGTTGTTTTAATCCCTTTGATGAATTTTATCAGAGCTCTTCAGGTTCTCTAATTTTCTAGTTAACTGGTGCATGAAAAATATGGGTCAAAATACTGACTTTTTATATATTAAAAATGCTGGGGGGAAGGGAGAAAGACATGGTTTAGAATGTTCATATCAAAATTTATCTTTATTCATCTAAGATGGGAAATCCATTTCTTTTCATATAGTATCTAAATAAATAGTCTGTAATGCCTCAGAGCAGTGTCTTAACAATCTGTAAGGTGCTGGGTAACGGGTTATGTGCGTGTCTGTGTAGTTGTTCAGTTCAGTGACCAGTTACAAGGCATAGGTTACATGAGTTAGGGGTTTGGCCCAGGAAGTTATAGTGGCTCTAGCAAAGCTTCTGTAAGCAAACCAAGGGTTAGTTTAAGATAAGAAGTTATTCGTTTTGAGGCTTCTGTAAGGCACACCTTGTCTTAAAAGGATTGTTTCATTATTATGCAAATGCAAAATGTAATTACTGCTTGCATGCCACTTAAATGCAAATACCTTTGTCATTTAGAGAAGGCAATCTCATTTAGCCTTTCCCCTCGTATTTTTATATTATAGTGTTTTATATTATAGTGTCCAAGTGATCTTGGAGTATACAGAGCTGCTGTGGGCTAAACATTTTTGAAAATTGGAAGGGATATCTCATAGGGATTTAAAATTTTAACTTTGGGCACTTTTCTTATTTATTTTTTTCCTAAAGTTTAGCTTTGAAAAATTGTCAGATTAATTTGTATTATGTGTGTGTGGGATGTGCAAACACATTTTCCTTCCTTCATGTAGGCAATTCATGTATACTATATGAAATTTTGTGTCCCAGCAACTTTAGTAATGACTACAATATATATAATGACTTTCTGAAAACTTGGGTCTGACCATCAAGACTCAGTTGCTGTTTTGTTCCTCTTCCCACAGTACATGAAAAAATGTGTATCTGTTTACCTGATGTTTCTTCATGTGACTTAGTAAAGAACAGTCTCGATGGGAATGTCAGCGTCCAGTAATTTTTCAGCTTCTCTCCATTACCTCTACTCACATCAGAGATGAGACTTCTTAAATCTCATTATGCTTTCCAAATTCTTAAGTCATTTTGCTGAAGCCATTTATCGGGTAACAATGAACTGCATTTAGCTTGATCTGGCAAAATACAAGTAAAGGAGCTGTATCTGTTTGATCTTCAGACATCTTTTATTTGTGAAAAATGCTTAATTAGAAGAAAGATTTATGTTCCTATCAACTTAGAGTAAATTTGTTATGATGCTGTTTATAATTCTAGAGACATTGTTTCTCTACTGGTAATGCATAAAAATTAAGCTAAAGAAATTTAATTTAAGTTTTAATTAATATTTTAAAACACTAATTTCCATTCCTTGAAGATGCAATTTATCCATATGAAAACATGTGAAATGTATTTTTTCTCAGAACATAAATTGTAGCATGTATGATTAATTATGTACTTTAAGATGCAAATGAAATATTTTCCATTAACTACATGACTATAGCGGATAAGACAAAGTGGAGAGAAAAGCAGAATAGCGTGAGTGCACATGACCGTTTTGAACATGTGCCCTGGATACTGCAGTATTATGTCACTGGTAAGAGTTGCTCCAGAGGATGATAAGAATGCTCTGGAGTGGATTCATGGGGATAATTCACTTTCTCTAATAGGTCTTTTGTAATGAAGGTGTAAGTGCAAAATGGTTGAAACAGTTCATACTCGGCTTTGATCCCAGTTTCAGGAAAATTAAGAGCTCATTAGTGATGTATTCAGTCTTCTGTTATTATGTTTCAAAGAAATGGGTGGATAAGCTGTAAATCAGCCTTGGGTGGCTCTTGCTAAATTTTTGGCATTGGTACACATCATACATCATTGAGTGCAAAACATGCTGAAACTTTGTGAAGGAGGGATGCCATCCAGAGGGACCTGGACAAACTTGAGAAGTGGGCCCAGGATCAGGGCAACTGCCAGTATCAATACAGGCTGGGGGTTGAACAGATGGAGAGCAGCCCTGCTGAGAAGGACTTGGGGGTGCTGTGGGATGAAAGGCTGGACATGACTCAGCAATGTAAACTTGCAGCCCACAAAGCCAAATGTGTCCTGGGCTGCATCCAAAGCAGAGTGGGCAGCAGGTCAAGGGAGGTGATTCTGCTCCACTCTGGTGAGACCCCACCTGGAGTGCTGCATCCAGCTCTGGGGTGCCCAGCACTGGAAGGACATGGACCTGTTGGAGTGAGTCCAGAGGAGGCCACGAAGATGATTAGAGAGATGGAGCACCTGTCCTATAAGAAAAGGCTGAGAAAACTGAGGTTGTTCATCCTGAAGAAGACTGTGAGGTAACCTAATTGTGGCCTTCCAGTACCTGAAGGGAGCCTACAAGGAGGATGGAGAGAGAGCATGTAGTGACAGGACAAAGGGGAAGGGCTTTCAACTAAGAATAGGTTTAGATTAGATATTAATAAGAAATTCTTTACTGTGAGGGTGGTCAGGCAGTACAACAGGTTGCCCAGAGAAGTTGTGGCTGCCCCATCCCTGGACTTGTTCAAGGTCAGGTTGGATGAAGCTCTGAGCAACCTGGTCTAGTGGAAGGAGTCCCTGCCCATGGCAGGAGTGTTGGAACTAAGTGGTCTTGAAGGTCCCTTCCAAACTAAACCATTCAGTGATGGTGTTGGGGGTTTTTAACCTCTTAATGTGATTTGGTATGTTATATTGTTCTATGTTTTATAGGATATTAAAATCCAGGAAATCGAAATCTCTTTGTACTACACTTTTTCACTCATTCTGTTGTTTACTCAGTCTAAGTAACCAATTCCAGTCATGTTACCTCATCCACAGTGTATTCTCTCTGTAACTATCCTCCCCTCTATCTCAGAGCTACTGTGATATGTGATATGCCTTCTGAAAAAGATAAATGAAGAAGTGAATGTGCTGTCCTTGTGGAAATTCAGTCCATGCTTATGCATTTCAGCACCTTGATTGCTCTCTTGACTTCATCTCTACGTGAATCAGAGGTCTCTGAATTTCATTCAGTGAAGCTCAGGTTACTGTTTTGACTTGATTAGGCTAATGTAGCATATTATAAAATAGTATATTTTAATCATAGCTTTACAATTGTTACATTTTATTTGCCATCCTGTGGTCATTTACTTATTCTAGACTTTTTTTAAGGCAATTGGAGCTTTCTTTCTATATAAGCTAGCTTTGACAGTCATTTGTCAGCATCTTATCTGTTCAATGCTTGCAGTCTCCCCAAAGCATAATTTATATAAGCAAAGAAGCAGCCATAAATCCATGAGAAATTCTACTTTTTACATTTACTATTTGATCATAAACTGGTTTGGTTTTGGTTTTGTTCCTGTTAGCAGATCAAGTTATTCAGTGGTTTCTAGTTAGGAATGTTGCTCAAAGTACTTTGAAAATATAAGTAAATTGAAACCTCTTTTTCTTTAGGCAATATTGTTTTAATATCTAAAGTTAGTGTTTTGTAATAATAACTGCAATAGCTGATTTTTTCAGTTTTCTTATTCCATCAACTATCATGCTAGATGACAGTTTTTATTTAGAGATCTGTAAACTCAGTATCATCTAAGAAGCCCCTCTCTGGTATTCTTAAAATAGTTCTTACTTCATAGCAATTTCTGATAGTTTGTGTTGATCGAGAGAGTGGGGTTTTTTTTCCCTATTGTTACTATTATTAAACAGGGGCTCAGCTATAATGAATGTGACTGCTAGGATAGTCACTACACTAAATCAAAAAGAAAAACACCAACTGCAGTGCTTATGTAAAGCCATTTGGTGTGACAGATGCATGATGCTGCCTGCATTATTCTGATTATTTTTATGGTTGCAACAGAGCTACTCCTTTATTTTAGTTTTTACAGCGTAAATAATTTTGTGATAACCATCCACCTGGTACTTCAAGTGCTCCTGGTGGGTAGGTCATAAATATGGGTAAATGGTGCAGAAATTTTGCATAAAAATCAGAGTTTCTTTCCTTTTTATAACTGAAAATAGCAGTACGGAAATATTATTTAAAATTAGAGTCAACATCTACAGCCTTATGTTCCTGTAAGACAGTACCTTACTTTATTGTGAGTTTTTCTTTTTAAAATGTATCTTTGACTATGTTAGTTTTGCATATCTGCGTGAAGGTATTTTGGAAATACTAATTTTGACAAGTTTTCATTTACATGTAAAAAGCTTTTAAAATAATTTTGCCTCTATTAGCAAGAATTGCAGACTTCCGTTATCAAGACTGCAGTTACACACAGAGCTGAATTCTGGGAACTTGTGGATGCACTGCTGCTTCATGGTAGTGATGATCAGAAGGGTAAATTGAAGAACCACTTGGTATATGGTATGGAGGGAAATGGCTGACTGTAATTTAACAGCTGAAAGTTAAAAGTAATATTTAAGGATTTAAATCTTGTCATTTTTAGGCTGCATCTTCCAGTGCTCTTTTCTGTTCTAAATGTTAGAGTATCTATACAATACATAAATTATGAAATATGAAACGGTGATTAGTAGCTGGTGCATACAAGGAAAATTACTTATGTGTTTTTAAATGCCTCATGTTGCACTGATCTAAGATTAAACTATACATAGATCCAAATTTTTACCTATTAACTCCCAGCTAGGCAATATACATGCTAAATAACATGTATGTTAATCCCATCTCTTTCAGTTCCAGCTAGATAGATATGTTAAGTGTTTCAAATGCATCATTTTTTCTTTATTTGCTCTTATCTCTCTATCAATATCTACGTACTGTCCTCAGAGGTTTTCTCTGGGCTGAAATGGATTTGCAGATTAGGGGACAGTCTTCCCCAGAATACAAATGAATGGATTTTATTTTCTACACGAATTATTCAATTTTATGCATTAGGCAACGCATTTGTGTTTATTGAATCTGTATGCATTTCTTAGTGAGCTGCATTTGAAGCAGATAAGGAATTAAACAATATATTAATCAGTTCAGAAGAAAAAGGTTATTGGTATTTCTGCAAGAACTCAATATGTGGTTGAGCCTTAGTTTAATTCATCACTAGGAGGCTTCTGGTTGATTTATTTTTAAACTTGAATCCCATAATTTGTTTATCATGTTCACTGGCTTTAGTTTCAGCAGGGTTTGACCTGTGGGATTATGTTCATCCCTTTACTATCTGCATGCAGCAAGCTTGCATATGTGGTCAGCACTCATATTCTTAATAGTTTTTAATATATGAAGTCCAGCTTTGGGGAAAGTGCAAGAACACCCGACCGCAGAGTTCTCTCTCCTTTGGCGTGTAAGGCACGGTTAGTGAATGCTGAGATTGTTCATGCAAAACCTTTGACTCAAATATTAATTTTTTATGGATTGCCCTAAGTTTGTAGTTTTGATAGCAGACACTTCCTTCTGGCCTTTCAGACTGTTTCTTCCAGTGTAGGACAGAGCAGCCTATGTTCTCTTTCTGAGTTTGGAACTTGAACTGTGCTCCACCATGAATTTCAGTCTCCTTGTTGATCTTAAACTCAAATGGAGGAGAGATGTGAGGCCTTTGTGTCGCTGTCTCAGGTTATATTCCCCCTAGTAATGGAAACCAACAGAAGAGTCACAGACTATCCTGAGTTGAGAGGGACCCACAAGGATCGAGTCCAACTCGTGGCCCTGCACAGGACACCTCAAGAGTCACACCATGTGCCTGAGAGCATTGTCCAAATACTTCTTGAACTCTGTCAGTCCTGGAGCTGTGACCACTTCCCTGGGGAGCCTGGGTGCCAAACCAGCCTCTGGGTGAAAAACCTTTTCCTAATAGCCAACCTGAACCTCCCTGACACAGTATTTTGAATGTGGTGGGGGTTTTAATTTTTTTTTGATTGGTTTTGGTGTGTTGTTTTTTAAGTGGACATTCCTTAATAAAGCTGTTAGCTTTTCATTAACTGGGAGAAATCCGTAAGCATAGCTTCAAAAATGCTTGTTTTAAGCAAGGGAATTTAATCTGCTGCACTGGTCCAGGCTACAAACTATAGTAGTTTTTTCATTAAACAAGAACTAAATCCTGTTATTATACTGGAGCATTTGTGAGGCCAGTAGAACAGTTTTTTAAAAGTTGCCATCTCTCAGCTGTAACTTACTACCACGTAAGTTTCCATTTACCAAAATCCAAAATGTATTAAAAGTAGGATTATCCACATGTGCACTGGGGCAGATGGAGAAAGTAAGATGAAAACATCTTATTTAAAGCTGACAGGTTCCTCTGCCATGAGGGGAGTATATTTGGAACACATTTTTGAGAAAGTAAAACTCATGTTTGCTAAAGGAAAGATGGACTTCACAAATGACATTGGCAGATAAATATTTTCTTATGGACAGGAAATATTTTCTTGTGCACAGGCATTTGCCAGGTTTACAATTTAGTTGTATGTATGTGCTCTTCAAATTGCACTTTTCTTATCCAACAGTAGTGTGAGTAAGCTAATACTTTTATAATCTAAGCCACAGGTTTCTGTGGGTTTTGTCAAAAGTAAAAGTTCTTATCAGCTTTTCAAAAATGGCTTTCAGAAGATAGGAAGTGCAGTAGTGAGATTGAATGCTCAGTAAGGAAGCAGATTATGTCAGTGCCTCATCATAGTCATCGGACAGTATTCATTTTAATAGGTAATCTTTTAAATTTAATTCTAAAACAAAGGGAATATTTAAAGTAAATAAAACAAAATGCTGTATAAATGCGTTGTTTGAACTATACTTCTTAATTGCCTTTAACTCTGTGCATGGCAATACAGTGCTATGACATAGGGTGAAAGGTTTATCACATTATCTTTTAAACCTCAAAATTTTGATAAGTACTATGGTGAGCATGTTAAGGTGATACTAAGTTTGAGGAAGTCTGTAAAATATATCTTTGAGAACCAACTTTTGCTTGACCTCATTGACTCCTGTTCAGCTGCCTTGTGAGAGTACACATTTCATATACTGAAAATTATAAGTTACTTGTGTCCCTGTGTTCTCACAGGGAAGCTGCATATAACAAAATATTGTGTGTCTAGTGTCTTTTCATAATGTAAATTTTGATATGTGTATGAGTATATAAAAGTGTCAGTCCTGTTTGAGATCGAGGTCCAGTTCAGCCTGGTATTCTGTGTCCAACAGTGACCAAAAAAAACAGACATAGAAAGAAGAGTAAGAAAAGGAGAAATATATATGAAACTTAGTCCGCTCTTACCCTCATCTGTGGGTAGTGAGAGTGTGTTAATTAGGAATGAGAACTGGAATAACTGTGTAGACAAGCTGTAAATTCAGATATTATTGTGGCAAGATTAAATATGTGCAGTCTAGATAAAATCAAATAAGGAAGATTTACTGTTTGGTTGGCAGGTGGAAATAATTTACTAGAAAAACACTGAACTTGTTTACACCTTAAGCTTGTTTTCTTAAATCAAATGCCTAAGTCTGTTAGGAAGTATTGTAGCTTAAACCAAAGTTACGATTTTAGTGCAAAATTATTGGATGAAATTGTGCACAGAGTTATGTAGATGATCAGAATAGATAGCAATAATGGCTTCCTCCAGCACTAAAAATCTTGAACTTTGAAGAATGAGACAATCAATATAGCGAGGAAAAAAACAGTAAGGATAAAGGGTACTAGTTCCCCACTTCTGTCTCTGGCTCTGTGACTTCCAGTGTATGTCTCACAAAACAGATCTGTTCACTGATTTTTAACCTCATCTTTCTGACTATATGTGAGGTCCCTTACTAACCTGCCTTTGACCAGATATCTCAAACTGTGCTCAGGCTTGCAGCTCTGCTCTCATGGTTGCTCTTGACTTCCTCCCTTCCTGTGTGCCCACACGCTGGCAGATGGGTGGCTGAATAACACAGTGTATTGTTCTTCCAAGCTTGTTACTCTTCTCCCCAGCCTGACCCTGTTGTGTCTTTGAGGATTTTCCCCTCGGTCACAACTCACAGGTTTGCTTTTAAAAGAACCCCCAGTTTAGAAATAAGGGGAAGCTGGTAGTGTGTTGGGGAGTACAGTACTTGTGGTTTTGCCTTTAAAAAGATTTACTGTTGCTCTGGCATGTGAAGGTCTTGAATAAGAAGTTTTAATATGTGCTTGTGGTTTTGCTTTGTTTCACAGATTTATGATGTGTCTCACGTCAAGGCTAATAAGATGCCTAGTATTTTGAAACAATTTGTAGAAAGTGAAATAAATAGTAGCCTCTAAAAGCACCTAATTTTCTATTTGCAGACTCAGTAGCTGCTGTTTTAGTAACAGTTGTACAGTGTTGCAAGTTTGGATTTTTTTAGGGGTGATTTTTGACATTTGTATTCATATTGTGAATAATTAACTTTAAAATATCTATTTAACTTAATTTGTAAATTTTTTTGTCCTTTGTGACAAGATTTAAACTTTGCAACCTTGTACTAGAGGTAGGTTTCCGTAACTTATGTTTTTGCAGAATTTCAGTAGCCACACAGATACCAGCAGAACAGGGAATGACAGAGTCCAGGACGACCTGCAGAGTGGGAAGATGACTTTCTTCAGTGACCAGCCCTGACTGGCCTGTTGTGTAGAAAGTGCAGTGTTTTCTTCACTGATTTACCTAATTAGATTGTAAATTCCTTCAGGCAAGACTGCTGTATTTTGGTGCCATGAACAGCACACCAAGATGGCAATTACAGAAATTCTATCATGTTGCTACCAATCCTTTCAGTCATTGTTTATAAACCATGTTAAGCCCTGTCTAATGAGTGGAAGCAAGTTTAGCATCAGTGTTCCCTATCTTGAATCTGAATAAAATCTTTCATGTCACATCTGCCTATTATTTTGAAATGCAGCATAGATGAATTCTCTAGCACTACAGGTTGGGCAGAGGGGGTTGGGGGTGGGGAGATAAATAAAACCAGTGCATTTTACAAGGGAGTTCTGACAAATTGTAAGTGTAATGTTGCAATAAGGGACTACTCAAATGCCTGCTTAGTGTTTCTATTTTCAGTGCCATATTAATTTAAATTTATGCTGCAGTGACGAACAGGAACACATTTTGAAATATTTACATTTACCATCTGGTGGATGGTAATAAAATGAATTTTATAATCATGTAAATCAGTAAGTTTTTAGTTGCCTTTCTTTGAAACGGCAGATTTCTCTGCCTTCAGTACAGGGAGTTGGGTTTTAAGCATGGATGTAGATTTTCTTGTTAAACAAGCAATTATGATGAAGGAAAATATTTTTCTGATATCTACAGATTGATTCTTAATTTGTAAACATCCTTATCATTTATTTCCCTTGTAGTGAGCAAAATCTGTGGATGAAAACTGTGGCTCTGTCACGCTAACAGAGAGTAAAATTGGAATTTACAGAATAGATATCATTGGACAGAGTGGGGTAGAGATCTGCCTGCATTAGTTTTCCTGCTTGTTATTCTCATATATAAATAGGCAGCATGTTGTATGTTGATGGAGAGGATTGGATTGGCTGGATCTTTTTATTGGCATTTGCATTTTTCAGACATTTTTCAAAAATCTCATAAGCCAAGTTGGTCAGCATGAGATTCTCAGATTATATAGCTTTAGCAATAAGGCATTTATAACTCTATCAGAGGTATCTGTCCTTTAGGATCAGGAGAACAATTGTTAGTGGATATTTAAATGACAGAATTTAGATACAGCAACATTCTACTGATGTTGTAAATACTGATTTTAAAGTAACTTCAATCTCAGCAGTGAGATAATGTACCAAACTAAAGTACTGATCCTGCAGACTGCTGTGCTGAACTTCGTCTTTATCAGTCGTGTGATGTCCATAGTTTTAACCTTTTCATTCTTCAAGTGTATCTTCTTAAGTTTTTATAAAACAATAGGTTTCTAGGAGCTACAGAACAAACTTGGGAGGCAGCTTTTCATATTTGGACTCCTTTATGCATACCATGTATGATGAGTATAAAGCAATAACAAATCTGTAAAACAAGATGATGAATCAAGACTTTGTGCTTTGAAACTTGATAAAGTATGTTGAGTGGTTTCAACATTTTTGGCATCTAATAGGATGTGCTGATGTGATGAAAGTGCCTTATAATAATAAGACATATTAAGTCTTTGAAAGATTTGATCATGAAGCAGAACAGTTGCTTTTATTTGACCAGGGATTGTAAGTGCACTAAGTCTTTATTTCAACACTGGGTATAAAGAGCATGCCTTCCAAGTTTGGTTAGGATGGCTGAAGTCAAATGATAAAGGGTATGTTTGTGCTCAGATAATGTACTGTTGCAGACATTACAGGTATCTCAAGCAACTGCCAGATTTCTCTCTTTATTAATACTGTAGCAGTAAAAGCACCCATGCCTTATGTATCGTATATTTTTGTATAAACCCGAATGTTTTAAAAAGCTTCTGGGAATCTTCTCTGAGGTAACTTCCTACTAACAAAATTATATCAGAACTGAGATATCTTTGCCAGTTGTTTCATAAATAAATGAAATTAAGCAGTAAATTTTTCTTCAAGAGTGCTAGTTTTCCTAAGACTTGTGAGTTAGAGCAGTTCAAGACTGTCCCTGTAAGACAGTGACAGGTGACTGAACACGTGCTATGACAAGGCTCTGCTACTGGTAAGCAGACCATAACTACTTGAGAGAAAATAGCTGTTTTGATGGCTAAATCATATAATTCAGTGAAGTGCATCATGTGGCTGTGCTCGAAGATACACTATACAAAGTACACTATTTCAGATAATAAAAAAAAATCCAACTCTTTTCTTCAGACTTACTGCAGCTGTTACAGGCCATAGCTGCAATCTGCATTCCCATTTGGAAATGTTGTTTGTTTTCTGTCTTGGTCAATATTTGGGAACGATGGCTTGATTTTTGGTTTTATTAAGCAGAGGTAATACAGGAGGAGTCAGAACTCCTTTATGGGCCATCCTAATAGCTGCTATCTAGTAACAAGAGAAACTGGGACAGGATGTAAAAGTAAAGTTCTCAGGAGAACATAGTATTAAGAGGGGTTTGCACTGTTTCAGACCACCAGTAGTATCAAATACAGTTGTAAATAGCACTTGGTGTTGTTTGTGTAGCCTGTATTTTGCTTTGTGAATTTCCTGTATGTTTTTTTAAAGGACCATTAACATATGCAGATGTTTACATATTCTTGATTCTGAACATGTGTAGTCCCTCGATAATGAAATTGCATATTTTAACAGTTTAACATAGGATTTGGGCTTTACTTAATTTGGGTTTTGCTTTATAATCTATCATGAGTATAATTTCTGCAATTAATTCCCCTAATTGACTTTCCCATTGTGGTAAATATTTGTTCAGCCTTTTAATGAGAAACATGAAGCCAGCTGTGTTCTGCTGCCAAAGAGACTGCCCGAAACTGCAGAAAATCAAGTCAGAATTGAGCAAATCTGTTGTTAAAACTAAAAGTCCTTGTTTTCCTTTTCCTTGCTTTTGTGGTTTTGTTGTTTGGTTTGTTTGTTTGTTTGTTTTTTCTTGTTGTTTTTCATATTCCTTTGGGTTCATCTGAAATTCAAGCCTGACTATGGGCATCGTTATTCTGTTTACTGACAGATTTTCTTTACAGGCACTTGTGTTATCAGGGCTCTGAGCAGTTCATGGCAGGTTATCTTTCCATGGTTAACCTTTGAGTGGTTTAGACAGATGGGTTTGGGTTTTGTTAAAAAAAAAAAAAAGGAAGGGGAAGTTGAGTTATATTATCCCATTACCCTGTGTTACAACATTCAGAGTCATCTTAATAGATCATCCAAAATCGCTACAGAGTGTTCAATTGAAAGTGGATTTTTTTGCACTATTTTTACACCATAACAACAGGCTTGATTAACTTCAGCCACTCATCTCAGCTAGGTTTCACCTTTGTTAAGATGGAATTTCTACCTTTTTACACAGAGCGTGCTCTCTGCCATGAGAGGTGGCTGCTTCCTCACCATGCTCTCCCTCAGCCTCAGAAAGAAATGACGATGCAGAGGAAAACTTACACTCTGTGTGTGTGTTATATACATGTATATATACACACATATACACACATATCTGTGTATAATAAATATAAATTAAAACCTTATTCCAATGTGCTACTTCAAGGTATTGCTTTCTTCCAGCAAGGAACTATCACTTTCTAATCTCACCTGTTTCACAGTAAATGTAAGTGACATGCATTTAAAATGCCATATAAGAAGTGAATTTTCACGAGTCTTCTTAAAAGCTACAAATCGTTAACTCTGTAAAAAGTTCACTTTATTACTCCTAGTGGGAAACACAGGTGGCTTGAAAGAAGGCCTTATAGAAAGAAATACTGCAGAAATGCACTCAGTGTTTGAGAATAGAAAGTTAATTCTTCTGATTTACTTTGATTGAATTAATGTGTGCTATGTCAGGAGCATGTCATGTTGCAAAGGTCCTGCTGTCCAAAACTCAAAATTATAGTGTTAATTAACCTTATAAAAAAATGTAAACCCAAGTCTGTAAAGATGCATTATTAGGCAGAATTATTGGAATTCAGTTCATGTTAAATAGGATGTCTGATCTGCTCTCTGCTACTAATGGGGCACCTTCTGTGACAGCTTTTCTCATCTATTAATATTGTCTGTGCCATTTCTTGCCATTTTTATGGTTATCGTTAGAGAGATCTTAACATTTAGTCTGTGTTTTGAAGTTACATGCTGTTTGTGCAAATATACTGAAATGTACTCAGTGGACCATCTAGAATGCTTCTTGGTTTAAATATTTAAAGAGCTAGTTGTCTGAAGAAGGAATCTGGGGGCAGATAAGCACTCTGAGAACTTCTGTTGTCCAGCTAGTAATTATTTTGCTAAAAGATACTAAATATTTTTGAGCCTTAGAGGTTAACATGTCTTTATGTCTCTTTTACTGTTTCTTGGTTTTCTCCTTTCTCTTTTCAGCCTTGTGATTTAAATATTGAATAGTATAATTTTTTATATTAACAAGTATAAATGGAATTTAGAGATATTACAAATGGATAACTGATATCTGCTATGTGACATTTGCAGTACAAAAAAGTATTTCAAATGGACATATCTCAGAAATGATTCTGCACTATCTAAAATGTTTTAGTACATGGTGCTTTCAGATATACTCTGGAGACAGAAGCGAACAGTTTTTCAACAGTAAATATTTTAAAGTATTTATATTTTATATAGGCAACTCGATAAATGCATCAGTAATGTTTGTTTTCCAACCTCTTTTGAAAATTTGCCCTTGATGTATTAGAGCCACTTTGAAAAGATTGGAATGCAGTCTTTAATCTTTCAGAGTAGCTGTAGAACTAAGGAAGACTTTGTCCATGTTTGATGTCTTAGAACTATTTGGGCTGAAACAGAAGAGTTAACATTTAATGCTGTGTGTTTTCAGCAGAATTATGAGATGAAACTGAAGTGTTTGATATTCTGGAATTTTCTGAACTTTGGAAGAAAAATTCAGTGTTAGAATGTGTTAATAATGCAGAGAAAGCTACCTTGTTATTGCAACAAATTATTTTTGAACTCCAAAAACTTTGTATGTCAGGTAGACAGCAAGTTTCTGTTCTATTTGTGAAAGACCTCCTAGTGTGGTAGCCAAACTTTTAAACAGAAGCTACTTCTCATTTAGTAGCAAGTTGGTTCTTATTTACAGCAACCTTCCTTCAACAGTGAGACCTTTTACCTGGAACTTTTTTACCATGCAAACTGCAGGCAGTAATTATCTGTAAAAGAACCTGTTATCAACTGACATGAATTCAAGTCCTGGCAAAAACTGCAGGTTTTCAACAGAGATGGACACTTTTCCCAAGATAGAGTTGTCTGGAAGCTGACTGATGAGATGTGGGGTTTTGTTTTTCTTAGGTTCAAATGCCTCTGCAGAGAAATACTGCATTACTTGTTAGGAAATGTTCTTTGCTGGGTAATTTAGAATCATCTTTCAAGGCTCTTTCCTATGTGAGAAAAGATGCTGCAAATTCAGGAAAAACTATTGAATTTTCATACATGACTGAGAGTAATATATATTAGGGAATCATGGACATTGTTTAAAAATATGTGTGTGTGTATATGTCTATACATTGAGAAAAAGAAATTTAAGGCATATTTGGTTGTGTGAAGAACACAGAGATAAGATCCTCTGAACTAATCAATGAATGTACTTGTGTGGGGTTACACTGTTCTAGAAATGTCTACCTAAGTAATTCTCCATCATCTGTGCTCTCCTGTTTTATTTGCATGTAATTGAAAATGAGAAATAAGAAAATGAGTTTCTGAGAAAATGATGTTCAGTGTATTCCTGCATTGTTTTGGAACAGCAATGTCCTTCACAGATAGTTTGTTGATTGCTTTTAAGTCATTGATTTTTGGAAAGAAATATATCAGGTGGTTTTTAATTATTTTGTCCCCTGCAGGTAGAGATGACAGATGTTGAAAATGAAGAAAAAAGGTATGATCTCTTCCTGGGACTTCTGGAGTCTAGTCAGAGTCTGTCTGAGTTTCACCACTTGGTTTTACTGCTTCAAGCTTGGCCACCGATGGACAGGAGCAACGGGTGAGCATTCCTCAAACAGTCGTGTAACAAAAGAGTTCAAAGTCTTCTTGCTTGATGTCATGTAGTTTTCAGTCAAGTAATTCGGTCATGGCTGAGAGTATGACCTTTGGAAAGGGCTGTCCTGGGAAGAATAAATGGTTTATTTAAACCAGAATCAAATCTAAAAGCAATCAGTTTCTTGTAAAACCTATATACGCACATGTAGTCTGTATTGTGGCAGAGGCATAAAACCTTTTTATTGCCTGAACTGTTGCACAGGTTCCATCTGCTTAAATTTCATGTTATGTATTTTGCTCTTGTATTTAGCAGTATGAACAAAATTTATAAAAAAGAATAGAAAGTTCTGTCTGTTTTTTCCATTCAAAGTTATACTTTGCAGAAAAACCTTTAAAAGTTCATGTTCAGACAGTCTGCAGGAGGTCTGTAAGGATAATAGTACCAAGCAATGGCTCTTCTCTTTTCTAGATCCACTACCTATTATTTCTGTCTCTGAGTAAAGTATCCAAAAGAATATATACAAGGAAAGACATATTCTAGCCCAACAATTTAAAATCAAAATAATTATTTAAGACTTCAGAATTGTACTCATCAGAGTAGGTATTAACTGAAAGTGTTAATTTTGGAACATCTTGACTACATTATTTTTTACCAGTTCTTTGGGTTTTTTCCATGACTTTCTGAACTCATTTAAAGGTAAAAAATTTAGTTGTTACATTCTATAACTGATAATCACTTCTAAGATATAAGGATTCATATACCTTGAGGTAAACGTCACATATCTCTCAAAGAGAGCAATATTATTACTATTTTTTGGAGCAAGAACAATGTGCCATGTCTGACGGTGCTTAGGTTAGAGTCCTTAAATGGTGTTTACTTAGGATTTCTGTGGGGTATATATTACAACCTGTTTTAACTTGGGGACTACACTCCCCAATATGTGTTTAAGTGCATTGATTTGTCAGAAAAGTTAAGGCTTATCTTTTTGTGAAAAGTAACTCTTCAGTGCACTTGTAGAAAACTGGTGGGTTACAAGGTAATCTGTAGGGGCTATTCACCTTCAAGCCAGGGTGAGCTTTAACCTAAATTCTTTAGTGACATTTTTAAAAGCCAAAAATTGTCTTCAATGCATAAGTAAAAGGACTGTTACATAGTCTGTCACAAATTCATGTTCCAACTTTCATTTGAAGTTTTGGGTTTGACTGTAATTGAAAATTGGATGTCTCGCAGTGTGTGTAGCCATCAAATCTTTTTAAACCTAAAAACCAACAAAACTGATAGAACAAAAGGTCAAGTGGAATACTGCTGCAATGAGCAAAATTATTTTTCCTTAGTTTTACATTCCATAAAGGCTCAAAAGGAAGGAGAGGTAAAAGAACTGAAGTTTGAGGGTTTTTTTGGTAGGCTTATAGTTTTTGTCACCTCTGTGTTAAAAAGTCCATGCTTTTTAATGTTTTTTGAGTTTTTAATTTTTAAAACACTCAGCTACACTAATGCTTATTATGGCAAGAGATTCTCTTCATGTCGTAACATGCAATGTTTACTGTGAGAAAACAAAGAGGTAGCTCGGTTGCTTCAATCAGTACTCAAAGTGTATACTATTTAAAATTTTATTTTGATAACCTTGTTATGCATGCATGATTTTCCACCCAGGTGTCTCATATTCAGATGTCATTTTAAACATTTCATGAAGGTGTTTTTTAAAAAAAACTATTGATAGTACCTGAAGCTCTGCAGGTACCTTTGGAACTTGCTGCCTACATTCAAAAGGCATTTCTTATATTTGTAATAAATATTGATAAGGTGTTTTGGAACAGAAAAAAACCCAGCTTTTGGTTATGGGGAAAAAAAATTATTGTTTTCCTACTGTGCTTTTGAAATAATTACTTTTTTCATGTTGAGAAATAACTTTTTTGACCACATTGAACTAAAGTAAAATTCAGGAGAGAAGAAAACTGAATTCTACCTGTAGGTGTCAGAGTTTTGGTAACCGAATTCTAGTTTCACTTAGAGATAGCAAATAGCAGATGTTTATTAATAGATCACAGAAACAGTTGAAATAGTTATAAGGAATTGTGATGAGAACAGTTTTATATGTGTAAACTATATATCTGATACTTAAATAAATTTGCATATGGCAAGCCTTGATGGCCTTGCCATCTTTCTGATTTTTTCTGTGTTTTGTAGTGGGTTTTTTGTTTCCTTTTTCGAATTGTAAATTCTTACAGATTTTCTTAAGGTACTTTGGGGGCAGCAGCTACAGAAATGGAAATTCATTATGATTCTCTGTGCCTCTAAGCAAGAAATGGATCACATAGCAGGAGCAATCCATTTTACCAGTAGCAAAGATGGAGTTGCAAGGGTTTTTTTTCCTTCTCCTGACCTTACTGAGGATTTGGAAATTAAGTGCATCATGTTCTGTTTGTTGAATAAGCTGGCATCTTTGGGTTTGGCCCATGAGGTTGAAAAGAGGGAGAGGGAGAGGAGGAGCTCTGCTGTTCCCAGTCAGACCTGGTGGGAGCTCTGTGCTCAGTGACTGTGACTGATGGAAAGGCTCAGTTAAGTTGTCAGAAGAAAAGACAATGACTTCCATTTAATTTGCATTCAGAGTTGCCCACTCCTGGCATCTCTGTCTGGCTTTCATGTTGGGCTGTAATGGCAGCTTCATGTTCAGCTGGTTTTACTTGTTTATGTGTACTTGTGAAGACGGGCGATGAGCAGGAGAGAGCGTTCAAATATGAAATAGTAGATACTGGTGGTTGTCCTCCATCCTCTCCAGAGCTGTCAGACTCCTGGTATATGTCAATCCATCTGACTCTTAACAGACTCCATTTACAATTACATTAATGTGTTGCTTTAACAATTGCTCTAAATAATAGTTTTAAAAGCAGCACTTTGACAGCATTTTACTGCTCCTTGTCACGTGTGCTAAATGGGTATCTTAATTTACAAATGTAAATTAAGATACCCATTTAAAATGTAACACCAAACTGCCAATTTTGGTCTTGATGTAATTTTTTTTTTCTTCAAGCTAAATGAAAAGATTCCCTTGTCTTTGATTACTGGCCAGAGAGATTGATGGGGTGATTTTTAAAATACCTTTTGTAGCTTCATAAGTTTATGCACAGATGAACATAGTATTTGTGTTACTGTGGCTTAAAATAATCATGATTTAGGTTGTCACTGTGCCTGATTTTAGCCTATTGTAGGTGGGAATTGAAATGCACTAACTTAATTTACATTAGAAAAATGACAGTGCAGATGTGTTCCAATGTTACACTTTGTATTATCATGTAAAAGTGGTCTGCTACCCATTTCTGTCAGTACATCCAGTCCTAGCCAGGACACCTATTCCTAAGAAAAGTATCCAGCCATCTCCATGATCTGTCAAATAGTGGCTATAGGCCAAGAAATGTTACAGCAGCAAAACTTTACAGTAAACATTACCTTTGCCATCCTGCATGATAAAATTTACTTATATCTACTGCCTACCATCTGCTTAAGTCTGACTGTATAATGATGTCATAGTATGAAGTTATGTGTGGAATTACAAGAACTTTTTAAATATGTAAAACAAATGTATCTGCATCTGTATCTACTAGCAGAGAAATTCAGATGCATGTAATTTCACTTTCCTACCCTGCTTGGATGGGCTATGGAGAAAGTTTATTTTTGTTTGTACTTGTTGGACCTGAAAATTAAAGTGTGAATCTGGCAATATTTTCTTCACTCAGAAGCAAGAGACAGATACTTGAGAGACAGAAGATGTTAAACTGTGATCAAAACAAACAAAATTAGGAATCCTGTATTCCTGTCACCCCTCCCTTGATACCATTCTGCTTGGGAAATCGGCTGGTATGATGCCAGGAGAAGTGGTTCCTATGCTATTCCAATTTGATCAGTCTTTATCTGTGATTCCTCAGGGATTGTAACAGTATGTCATAATTCCAAGTAATATAATCTTCTGTATTTGAAAGAGGGCTGGCATAATAGACAGTAACTTGTTCCAAAACTTTAGTTTTTCTTTCATGAGGTTGTAATTTTAAGTCACACACACATAAGGAACAACTTACAGAAAGTGGTGTATGTGTCTTTACATTCTGTATACATATCTTTTTTTACTGGGCAGATCATGCACAGATGATAATCCCTGGGTGAAACTGGGGACTGTTATGCTGCAGAGATGCCCACCTGAGGAGAAGGAGAACACAGGAAATGAAATTTTGAAAATCTGCCGTTCTTTGTATGAGACAAAGCACATGCTCCCTGTCAAGGTAAGTTTTAACTTTGGATGTCATGCATATGGGTCCCAACTACAAGAAAGATGTTGCCGTACTGGATCAAGTCCAGTGGAGAGCTAAGAGAGAGGCTGAGAAGTGGGTTCATTCTGTCTTGACAAGAGATGACTAAAGGAGATCATATCTTTATCTTTAAATATGTGGATGAGGAAACAAGTAGAGGAGTTAAGAGTCAATCTCTTCTCAGAGACACTCAGTGATAGGACAAGGGGCAATAGAGACAAGTCATCAAAAACTCTCATTACATCCAGGGAATGTCTAGAAGAGTCGTGGAATAAATGCTAACTAATAACTACGATAATCTATCTTCCCTATGTATACATACTTCAATGAAAGCATCTCTTAAGTATAAAATTATTGAAATTATTGAAGTGCTTTGTTTGTAAACATTGCATATTAATGAAGACAGACTGGAGAAATACTTAATGAACATCACACCATTTCAGAGTAGTTGTGCATATTTTTAGTAGCCTGATTAATCCCTTATAATCAACTTCACACAATCACTATCTGTTATAGAAAACAGCTGGTGTTAGGAGGAGAAGCAGAATAGAAACAACACATTCTATTTAAAATACAGACAGGTGGGTGTGTGGTTTGCTTTTTTTTTTTTTTAATAGTCCAACACACTGATCTGAGTCAAGTTCAAAAATCTGTGTAAAACATGATTCCAGAAGGTGGCAGTAAACTGAAATGGTAAGTACAGTTATTAATTTATTCATCCCACCAAAACACTTTGGTGGAAGGCAGGTCTCTTTGTCTCTGGGATTGGTGTAATTATATGTAGTTTTTCTTTAGAAGGTGTTGAAATGGTGCATTATATAACATAAACTCACAATCTTATTGTGCACAGGAGTAGCTAAACTTTGTCAAAGTTGAATGTTCTGCCTCAACTCAGTGATTCAGGGGAGACAAATCCCGAGTCTCACTATCATCCAGCAGTCAGTTCACCATAGGTTCTGATCAAGAATGGGTCATGATTTACATTTCTCTTAATCAAGTAAAGTTTTCCTTGATCTCCATGTCAAGTCATTGGTTACACACAGTTTTGGTATTCGTAGACAGCTTTGGTTGGAGGGGTCTTTCTGCTTTAATGGAACAGGATGTTGGAAGAGCCCACAGTGTAGGTGTGAATATACAGGTACAGATATGAGGATATTCTGGTCCTCAAGCATAAAACAGCTTTACTGCTGTAAAATACATTTTTTATGAGTGGAATGCTGTGCGGCAACAGAAGTTGCACTAAAATGTAATTGTACAGTTACTTACAAACACAGGCTGTGTTGCTGTAAGTCTCTGCTTGGGAAGAGCAGGAATGACATGCATAAATCCAAGTAATTTATTTGTATGCAAGGCTACAGTACTTAAGTGCACAAATTAACATTGCAATCGTGTGGCTGAATAAGATGAAAATCTGATCACTGACAATTAACCTGTTTAGATGACTTCACATTTCAGTAAATATACTGATTAAGAAGACAAATCTGGAATGATGGTATTCCAAAAACTGAGATCAGTTTATTACCATAAATAACATTTGCCATTCTGAAGTTCAAATGTTGTGATTGGAAACATATAACATCAAGTTTTTATTCCATCTCCTGCTGGTCTATCTAGTTTTTTAAGCCATGTTCTTTTTTTTTTATGTCTTTTGGATAGTTGCATAGCTTTAATCTTTGTGTGTGTGTTTGGTTTGTGGGAATTTTTGGGGGGGTTTTGTTTGTTTTTTGTTTTGTTTTTAATTGGCATTATTCAGTGGATAGATATTACCATTCCTCTTAGTGGAAATAAGCATTTTTTATTTGCCTGGAAGATACGTGTTTGGACTGTCCAACATCTGCTCTTCTTGATTAATCTCTTTAGAAAGAGACAAATTCTTCTGCCACTGGTAGTTGTTAAAGTGTGACTCCTGAATATCTCATGTTCTTCTATCAGCCTTTGGGTCATGTACCAGTTTACATGAACACCTACAAAGGAGAATGCGTCTAGTCCCTTATCTGTAATCACCCTGGAGTCCTAGTGGCTATGAGATGCTTATATCCTAGAATAATATAGCAGCCAGCTGGTCTCCTCTTTTTCTATTTTTGTAGCTAGTTTTATTGGGATTTATATCTGAGTTTACATTGTGTGTTTTTGTTCATTCACAGTTGCCTCTGATCATTTTTTTCTGATAATGTTGAATTTGAATGCTGCCATTCAGTCTGCTTTTAGCCTCTCCAGACATAATACTGTTTGTATTCATTACCCAGCTTTCATGCCATCTGTGAAAATACTGAATGATACTGGACCCAGAACAGACTCCTATGAGATATGGTTTATATGCCTCAGTGGTGTCCCAGTGAACCATTGATAGCTGCATAACTAGATAGAAGACGAAAGTTACCTTACAAAAGTTTCAATTAAGTCATGGTAATCCAGGTTTTGAATTGGGCCTTCCCTTGGCCCTCTCACGGGGAACATCAAACCCCCTCTAAGCACAGCCTCTCATGGAAGGCAGCAGACACTTGAATGCTTTAGGTGCTTAGAACAGAGAGCCACTTGTGCTGCTCTGAGAGGCACCGTGGATGGTGACTTGTTGTCTGGGGTAGGAATTTCAATTCCTGTCCAAAGCAGCCGTGCAGTCATTTGTGGCAGTGATACAGTGAGATAGTTATACTATAGTTATACTGGACACTCTTCAATGATTGGCAAGTTGTCCAGTCCTTTCCTGAGGAAAAAAGGAATGGAGGCCAATCCAAGGATTTGCAGATTGAACAACACTATTCTACACCTAATTTCCTTGGTGCAGAGGACAATAAGTTTTTCATGTGACATTTTCAAAGTCTTGCTGAAATCAGATTTCTTAAGGAAAACAGAGGCAGTGCAATTTTTCCTCATAGTAGATACCACGTGAAGAAGAATGGATAAGAAGTACCCTTCTCCATAAACCGCTAGCAAAACTGGCATTGAAATAAAACACCCTGTTAGTATAAATGCATTTTAAGAGGACACTGAAAAATGAAGGGCAACAGACAGAACCTGCAAAAAGTAGTGCATGGGTGAAAATACCTCAAAAGTGAAAGACTGAGGGACTGTAGTGTATTATCTTACCAGAGATTGAGGGGTGGTTGATTGTATTCTGCAGATAGTTTTAAATAGAACATACACTAATAAAAAAATCTCTCTTGTTTTACAAAGAAAGGTATGACAAAAACCAATTCAGTTTAATTTATGTAATTTCAAATTTTGGTATAAGGCATGATATCTTGAAAGAAAGCAAAGTTAATTGTTGGAATATGTATCTCTCCTTCAAAAGAGATGATGGCTTCCCTGTACTTGGGTGTGGTAGGTAAGACTGAGTATGTGTGCTAGTCATGCTACCATCAGGGAGAAAGTTATTTAAGGTGTCCGTCCAGTTCTGAGGCTTTCAGGCAAAAAGAATCATCAAGCATGGTAAAATTGCTGTTTTACTCAGATTATGTATCTTACAACTCTCAGAATTTATTTTTCTAAGTTGCATTTTTTGCTGTGGATACACATTTTCAAGAAAAGGAGACATGTAGAGTGAATCTCTAGCTTTGCGTTCAGTAAATTTGCTGGAATGGCTGATGTGCTGCTCAAAAGAAATACAATAGAATATGAAATTATCAGAAGTTTAATAAGCATGTGAATGATCAGACAAAGCTTATGTATTTGTTTAGTCTTCTTATTCCTTGATCCCATGTCATATCCTTCCCAACTCTCATGACACTACTTTGAGAGGAGCTGTTGACTCCCTCCAGGGCAGAGAGGCCCTGCTGAGAGACTGCAACAAATGGGAGAGATGGGCAATCACCAACCATATGAAGTTTAACAAGGGGAGGTGCCAGACTCTGCACCTGGGACAGGGGAGCCCTGGTTGTTTGTACAGATTGGGGAATGAGATGCTGGAGAGCAGTGCTGTGGAAAGGGACCTGGCGGTCCTGGTTGATAGCAAGTTAAATATGAGTCAGCAGTGCCCTGGCAGCCAGGAGGGCCAACCATGTCCTGGGGAACATCTGGCAAAGCATCGCCAGCCAGTCAAGGGAGGGGATTATCCTGCTCTGCTCTGCACTGGGGCTGCCTCACCTTGAGTCCTGTGAGCAGTTTTGGGCAATGCAATATAAGAAAGATATTAAGCTATTAGAGAGTGTCCAAAGGAGGGCCATGAGGATGATGAATGGTCTGGAGGGGAAGCCTTAAGAGGAGTGGCTGAGGTCACTTGGTTTGTTCAGCCTGGAGAAGAGACTGAGAGGAGACCTCATTGCAGTCTTCAACATCCTCACGAGAGGCAGGTACTGATCTCTTCACTCCTGTCATCAGTGACAGGACTCGAGGAAATGGCACGAAGCTGAGTCAGGAGGTTTAGGTTGGGTATCAGGAAAAAATTTTTCACCAAGAGCGTGTTAAAGCACCGGAACAGGCTCCCTAGGGAAATAGTCCCAGCACCAAGCCTTACTGAGTTCAAGAAGCTTTTGGACAGTGGTCTCAGGCACATGATGTGATTTGTGGGGATGTCCTGTGCAGGGCCAGGATTTGGACTTGATGATCCTGATGGGTCCCTTCTAACTCAGCATACTCTATGATTCTAACCATCAACAATCAGTAGCAGTACTGAATATAAGTTTAAAGGAACAAGTCTGAGTAAGAGAATAAGCCTTGCATCAGTGACTCAGAGCTCAGTGTGATGGAATATATCCTTTTAGGCTGTGTTTCTTGAAGGTGTAAATTTAGAAAAAACTGAGCAGAGAGAGAGAGTTCCCCATCCCAAGCAAGGCCAGGTGTGTCTGCAGTATATTACAGTTGGAGCATTTAACATCTCCTCATCTTCAAATAATTTTTAGGCTTTTAGGCTCACAGCTACTGAAACCTTGCTCCTAAAAATGTAGATCATCTTGGTCATCAAGTTGTTACAGTTGTCATTAAACTGTAAAAGATGTAAAAAGTATGTGACTTGCATTCTCTCAGCTTAATGTTTAGCTGATGAGCTCCTTTGACAATTGCTCTCAAAATGCTGGAGTGAAACAGCATCTCTAAGAGATGGATACTATTTTCAAGGCAACTGTCATACAATATCCAGAACCTTTAGAGTAAATTGCCTTTGAATATAGGACATCTCTGATGGGCCTCATTGGGAAGTGGTTGTGACAAGCAGCCTGAATTCTCAGAAATGACAAAAAGGGAAGAGGAAGGGAAAGGGAAATTATAATCTGATTTATAACGTAATTTGTTCATTGAACTACCTTTTGATGTATAAATGAATAAATCACTGTAATATTGGGGGGGGGGAAGCCAATCTACAAGTTACATGTAGAATGTTTTGTTTGTTTCAACTAAAAGCCAACATAAAGATTTGGAAAGGCATAGTAGATTCACTGGAGTTTTTTTGGTTTTATTTTTGAAGATATTTCTCTGGCCAGTTCCTTCTTGAAAAAGATGTAATGCTTAATTTATGCTGTATTATATAATATATGAAACTAGATGAATGATGGAAAGTTAATTTGCTAAACTTGATTTGTGTATTAAATATCGTATAAAATTTGGAGACATTTTGCAACAGAACTTTATGATGTTGAGCTCTGGTATGTACTGTTATTTCCTCTTTATTTTGTTCCACTTTTATGATTGCATAATTGAGTTATAGAAATGTCACAGGTGTCTGTTAAAGTTTCTTTCTGTACTTTGCAGCATTTCAGTAAGCACATATATATTAGTCCCACAGAGACCTGTGATTGCTCTGTTATTTTTTTCAGTAAAACTCCCATTTCTAATGGTGATTCAGTACCTGCCCTGTCTTAATCTAACCAATGGTGCACTTTAACCCTATATTCCACATTTTTAAATTTGTCCTTTCAAATTTCCTAAGAGCTATTTCTGACAGGGAATTCATTTGTTGTGGAAGTTTGGTTTTCATTTTACATTTGACATAAAATTATCATAAATTTTAGTGTGAATGATGATGTTAGTATCACCAGAGATCTCACTGAGTGAGTTTGCTTTTATTTTCAGTGTATAAAAGAATTATGTTTGCTGCTGCTTAACGAGTCCCTCCTGCTGCCATCCCTGAAACTGCTGGTGGAAAGCAAAGACGAAGATCTTCATGCTGTGGCACTGGAGCAGATAACAGCCATTGCTAAGGTATGAACAATTGAATGAACCACCTTTCAGAGTTTGAGGTAATAAATTACCTCTTTTATCTCATGGAGTGAGCAGAGACTACTGAGACACTTATCATTATTAAGATTTTCCACATGTGTTATGTCCACAATGAGCAGTAACATCGGGCTAGTAAGATCTTTTATAGATGCTTGAGGTGATTAAACCTCATAGCACTTTGTTTAAATTACCTAGTATGCTATTTTAAATCATTGTGATGGAACAGAAACTATTCTCTTCTATAAAGTAGATTGTTACCTCTGTGTTCACATTATCACACTTTGGGTTTTTTTAAGTGATAATAGTATGTCAGATGACTTAGTTTGTTTCTGACAAGGTTGGCAGTCTGTTTATATACGTGTGGAGACCTGTTATGTCACTGGTTTTGTTGTGATGGTATGTTTGGGGACTTTCATGCAATTATAAACAGGTTTTATTCAATACTGTAGCAAAGTAACTGTCTCAGACCTTTTTATGAAGGAGAATGGCTTTCCTGTCTGACTGAATTAACTGCACTGATAATTTCCAGAATTATAATATTTAGGTAGGAAAACCTCATCTCTAGTGCTTCCAAATTCTGCGTCATATCTTAGGGAGCTCTTGGATGTGTATTACAGTACAAAATAGTAATTGATGGTATATATAAATGAAACTACCCATATGGAAACAATTTTAAACATAAGCATCCCCCAAAAGCAAAAGCTTTAAAAATGTGATGTTTAGGAATTCAGATTGAAATGAAAACTGCTCTAGTTTTATTGATTGCCACGAAGTTTTCAGATTCCTTAGTTACAATAAACTGTGCAAATTCTACTCTTACACTGTCCTCTGTTCCCTATGAAAGATATTCTAGATCCCGGGATTCTCCCTTGAGTGCTGTGCCTTTCCTTCTTATGCTGCATATTGTATTCCAGAAGCTTTCTCTTTTTGCATCCATTGGATAGTTTGAGAAGTGATCTATCTGCTTTCCAGGATTGGTGAAGACTGGTCAGAAAAGTAGTGGATCTGGAAGCATAGACTCCATGGCAGATGTCACTGATTTTCCTTCAAAAAGACTTAGTTTCCAACTTTTTTCATGTGTTTTTATGAACATTTGAAACAGTAGCATGCAAGGTAGCAGGACATATTATATGTAATACACACCAGCTTGTATCAAAATTCCAATACTATCACTAGCATCCAGGTTGAATTTGGAGTGTTTGTTAGTTAAGTTCGGTATTTAAGCAAAGAACCACCATGAAGTTGTTCCTATTCCCCTTTTTTATACAAATAAATCACAAATTTTCTGACTTTTTCACAAAACATAATTTTATGAATATTAACCACCAAAACAATAGTACATGGATAGTTTTACCATCTGCTATTTTAAATTTTATGTCTGCAAAGCAAAGCTTTTTTGTAACTGTTTTTAAACAAGATGATCTCATTGAAAAGCAAGCAGGGATCTGATATATGCATGCACTTTCTTATCTCTGTTCTTGTTAACCTTTTAAAATTGACTTTTTGTTGGCAGATGAAAGCTGCTGTATAAGTGACTAACTCTGAAGCTTGTCACCAGAAATTTGTGTCCAAGTACATTTTATTTAACTGTTTTTAAAGCATAATGTTGTGCAGTAGCACTTTCTGAATGGTTACTAATTGTACTGCTCTCTTAACTGGCCTTTTCTTTCTGTTGTGCTCCAGCTTTCAATTTCCTACACTCTAGGTTGATTACATTATATTGGAGTTTCAGGGCCAGGAACCTTATTATCTTCTTACTAATATAAAGCACTTTGTACATCTGTGCATGCCCAAAATAATATTCTTTTTGGCCTTCTTGTACAGGGGGAAGCTCAATAAGCTGTTTCTAGTTTTTTCTTCTAAATTCAGTATTATTTTGAGCACGTAGTTTGGAAAGAGTGCTGAATAACCTAGAATTTTCAAAGCATTTAGCTTTGGTCTAATGTTTTATTTTAAGTCAACGAAGATTTAACTATTGACTTTATTACATCAGCCATAGAGCTTAGCCAGTACCTTGAATGTGCCATTCCACTAAGAGTGTTAGACAAGCAGCTACAGAAGAGTGCTGTGCTAAATGTAAAAGCTGTTCTTGCATTGTGTAGAAAAGTACCTTTTATTCCTTGTTTTATATGCATCTCTTATGATTACATTATTTGCTGTTGTGCTAAAAGTGCATATATTACTTAGCTATGGCAATGCTGTTTATTCAGTAAAATTTTCTATGCCTGCTCTTTGCTTTTTAAAATACAGTATTTGGACTGTTAATGCTTTTTGTAGAATTCTTAATGAATTTTTCATAGGAAGGCCATTTCTTCTTACACTGAACAGGAAACGGACAAATAACATCTGGCAAAGGGGAATCATAGCTATTGATTCCCTGATGTAGTGCTAACACAGCTCACAAACATGGCTGCGAGAAAAATACAGCACTTGCTTGCTGATAGGATGTATTAGTTAGCCATTTGTTGTATGTTGCTGACAGCTTTATGGATGTTTACAGTTAAGGATGATGCTGAAGTGCTGATACTAGGAATTGTATAGCTTTTGCCTGTAATAAAACAACAAAGTTTTTGTGTAAGCTTTTTTGAAATTGCAGATCTCTCTTTTTATTGTGTATCTTTTAATGAACTGCCACTTGTCTTTTTTTGGGTAACAGAAATAACAGTTCTCTGTGTTGTGTAGTGTGTGAATAATTTAAAAAATCAGTTTACTTAAATAAGCTTCTTACTGCCAATAGAGCCCTTAAAAGTCAGATTGTTTTTGAGAAGGGTTTCAGTGTTGTCTGTGCACTCGGTTATCTCTTAGAGATTGACTGATTTTTATACATCTGACAGAACAAGTAAATATTCTGTTACCTGTTGGTACCCGTAATGTTAAAACAGCTAACAAGTGGGAATTAATATAAGCAATGCAAATACTTCTTCAATTGAGACTTTAATAGAAACTTTAATAGAAAAATGTTTTAGTGTAGTATAATACCTTTGCTCCATTTGCATACTGTACTTTCAATGAAGAATTTCTGAGTCTACCTTTGCAACATGTTTTACTGAAAAATGTCATACGAAAAATCATAAAAAATGTGGGAAATAATGGAATTTCTAGTGTTTTTCAGGGATGCCATTTATGGTTACTCACTCGATGGGGCTTACCCTTTAAAAGAAATCTTGTTAAATTACGTGTATATAAGCTAATGGTCATTATGGTAAAATATCTGTCTCTAGTTCATTTTTCTTGTTTTCTTCTCCCCTTATTTATTTGTTCCATATAGACTCCACTAAGGAATGAAATTAAAAGCATTTTTACCTCCAGTAGTAGTGGAGAACGGAATACTCTGGAAGACAGCAGGTTCAGTTCTTTTCTGCTATATTAAGCAGCTCTTATATTTCATAATGGATGGATTTTATAATGCATAAGTTATAGGTGAAATAATAATAATTTGGTAATACCAGAACCTGTAGACACCTGTAGAAACAATGCTGATGGGGAATTGCCCAGACCTTGACTTGCCCCTTAGTGAGGCAAAAGAAAACACCTGACCTGCTCTTACATCTCAGAAATTCTCACTGCAGGACAGATGCTTTTTTTTCAGGTACACTGCATCATAGCAAGTATTTGTCCAATGTCCAATGTAGGCTGTATTAGCAACCAGAAAACAATGCTGGATGTTGATATGTGTCCTTGGTCTTGGGAAGTGGATACACAGAATTCTTGCATTCATGGTTGCGTACATTTGTGGAGGCTTCAGTGATTTATCAGGAAAGCCTTCTGTGTGCCTCAAGTTCCTCTTCTGATCTTCACCCACCTATTTAACACACAGGCTTGGTTAAAACTCAAAGGCTCACTGTCTGCACGCCCAGGGGACCTGCTGTCTTGGTAGAGCCGTGAGCCTCAAGCCTTAGTCCATTTCATAAATATTAGTGTGCTGATGGCAAAGCCCCAGGCAGGCCTGCTCAACCCTTACTAATTGTACGCTGACAGCAGTGAGTTCAGCTTAAGACACAAGCTGCCATTCTGACTCAGAAATACAGAAAGGGTGAACACAGGTTGTGAGGGAAACAACTTGAATCTCCTGCCCTCTCCAGGAGCAGCACTTCGTAGTCTGTGTTAAGGCTTCTCACCATCCTGCTGAAGGTGTGCAAAGTTTAGACAGAGTACAAGTGGGTTCTTGCTTCTTTTGACAGAAACTTTGCTGACACATGGTTTTCCATCTGTAAATGCACATCCATTTATACATTCTGCATTAAAGAGACATTTGATAAAATGCACAAGCAGAGCACTGTAGTGCTGCTTCAGTGGAAATGAGTGCATCTGTTGCAATTCTGTGTCTGTGCTGTCTCGCTTCCTGGATAAATACATGTGTTTCTAGAGGGATAAGTATTGATCATCACAGTCTAAAGGAGTGGGCTTATCATCAGAGATAAGAGTCACAGATCGTTTAGGTTGGAAGGCACCTTAAAGATCATCTCATTTCAACCCTCCTGCCATGGGCAGGAACATCCACTAGACCAGGCTGCTCAAAGCCTAACCCGGCCTTGAACACTTCCAGGGATGGGGCAGCCACAACTTTTCTGGGCAGCCTATTCCACTGCCTCACAGTGAAGAATTTCTTCCTAATATCTAATTTAAACCTACCGTCTTTCAGTTTAAAGCTGTTTCCCCCTGTGCTAACACTCCTTGCTCTTGTAAAAAGACCCTCCCCAGCTCTCTTGCAGCCCTCTTTAGATACTGGAAGGCTGTTGTATAGTCTCCTGGGAGTCTTTTCTTCTCCAACTCTGTCAATCCTGTCTTCATAGGAGAGTTGCTCCAGTGCTCCTAAGAAAGTCTTTGTGGCCTTCTCTGGACCCATTCCAACAAGTCCATGTCTGTCTTGTGCTGTAGGCCCCACACCTGGATGCAGTACTCCAAGTACTCATGAGAGCAGAGATATCACTTGAATGCCTACACTTCAATGCTAGAAAGTAGATTTTAGCCAATACCTAGATAGATATGTAAGTCAAGGAAAAAAAAATCACGAGTTCTCCTCCTTAACTTCATTATCCCCATTAGTTCTTTTACTTGGACACATGCACATTGTGAGTAGGCATCACACTAAATTTGCACAGTCAGATCCTACTGAAGGAGAGATGGACATGAAAAATGAAAGTTACTCCTATTTAAACCTTCCAGAAGCAATAGATTTTACACTGATGAAAAATTTAGCACCCTTAGCATGGACTTCTAGATAGGCATAATGATTTTTCTCTAGTATATACACTCTGAGTTTGTCATTATTATGGGTCATAGTTTATTCACACAATATGAAAAGTGGCTGTGTGTTAATTTGTGCAGAAGGTACCTCACCTCTGAGACTTGCTTAAACTGCAGTCAGCTGCATCCCATATCATTGGAACAGTGATTCTGGGATGAGTGAAAGACTTTGCTGGAACCAGAGTTGAAAGGCTTAGTTAGGGTGTTGGGATAGCAAGGGATTTGCATCTGCAGGCAGATTGACTCATTAATAAGATCCTGCCTCTGCTGTCTGCCCAGAAGTAGCTTTTTAATACTGGGGTAGTAAGGTTGTTTTTCAGTAATTGTCATAATTGGGTTTTACTCTCTTGTAGGCAACTTCTGTCAAAAGAGTGATTTTGAAAATGAAAATGTAGTGCATTTAGGAGTCTCTGTCTACTGTAGGCTAACATTTGGTATGTATGGAAAGCAAAAATAACTCTGAGGGTTGATTGAAATAATATTTTTAAAAGGTGTAAAATTTTGAGGATCTAAATTCCACCTGGAACACTGTCTTGGCTCAAACAGATGGAAGAATTACAAGTCTAGTGCAGAGTAAGAGCACATCAAATATACAGGCTCTTTTTCTGAGATGCTGCTCTCCTAACTTCCAATTATTTTCAGCTGTATGTATTTGCTAACTAAGTAACTGCCAATGGTTTACTGTCTTGATTTTGTGCAGTTTCTCCTTAAACTTCTTTGAACTTTTACATTCTGCATTATCATTTGCCAAAGAGTTCAACAGTGTAAAAAAGCAACTTTTCTTATTTTCTCTGAATCTCATCCTGCTAGATTAATTTGATGCTTCATAGTTTCTTTTTTATGAGAGAACATGTTTAATCAATCTCTGTATAATTTTAATGATGTTTCTATCTGCTTTCTGTTCTCCAAGCCATCTCTTTTCTAGATTGGAGAGTCCTAGTTTTGCTGAGTAATTTCTTGCATAGAAACAATATTATACTCTCTATGTTGTATTTTTACAATATGCTTTGTGTATTTGCCTTTTATATTGTTTTAGTATTTTTTTGCTCTAGTGTTTGTTCTAATTTAAAATTAATTTTAAATATGTGTAGTCTTAAGGTATATTTACATTAATTAAAAATTCTTATACTTTTGTTAAACATAGCTGCTCAGTGTATAAGCTATGTTAATAAAGGTTTTTAAATATACATTAATTCATTGACAATCTCTGTAGGTGTTTGTAAGAACTTTGGGGTGTGCATTTATTTTTATTTAAACCAATGACCGTAACTGTCTCTTCATATGCAACTGATAACCCAAAAAGTTGACATGACCTGGAGTTGCAAAATTGGTCAATCTAGCTTTCTTAGCTGCCAATTTTTATATAGAATTCTATTAAACCTCGGTGTCTCTGTGTTCTTCCCACACTTGCCAGACTCCAGTTTAATTGACCAAAATAGACAGTGGCCTAAGCTGTGTGAAATGAATTCACAGGATCCGATTGCCATCTTGTGTCTCCATCCAGTTGCCTGGAGACAACTGAATTAACAAAGGTTTCCTCTTTCTGAGCACATCTTCAGACAGTTTTCAAGTCAGAAAATGGGAAATGTTAATCAGTTTAAACCTACTGAACTATTTGAGCTTAAGGATGTGCTGTTGCACACAGCAAGAGCCTTTTTTTGTGCTGTTTTGTCATGTGTAAAGTCAAAATGATCTCATTTCTGCATGAGTGCAGACAGATTGCTCTACTTGCATATTGCATGTGGGCATCTTCAGACTCAGAGTGTAGATCAGATGTTTAATGGCTTTGTGCTAGGAAAAGTCTTTTACTTTCAGATTTGTCTCTTGCCAGTTTGTAGGTTTCTGGTATATGAAATCACACTAATCTATAGCACTTTTCATTAACTGAATAGTAGCCTAAAAAAATTTAAATCTCACATCTGCTGTTAAAGTAATTACTGTAATTACTGTTTGCATTTTATGTTCATAAAATCAAACAATGAAGCCCTGTGTAAAGTTACATCATACATAGAGGTTAAGAATAGAGCACACAGAGCTCTGAGGTGGGACAGAATATCCCTCCAGCCTCCCATTTCAGAAAAGATGACAGCTGTTTGGATAACGCCTTAGTATGCTATGTAGTGTGCTGCAAGATGCCAACACTAGGAATTTTAGAATCATGGGATTGTTTAGGTTATAAAATACCTTTAAAGTCTCATCAAGTCCAATTGTTAACCCAGGACTGCCAAGTCCACCTAAGTGCCACCTCTACACATCTTTTAAATAACTCCAGGGATGGTGACTTAGCCACTTCCCTGGACAGCATGTTCCAGTGCTTGACAACTTTTTCCATGAAGAATTTTCTCCTAATATTCAATCTAAACCTCCTCTGACACAACCTGAGGACAATTCGTATCTGTCACTTGTTAATTAGGAGAAGAGGCTTACCCCCTGTCTCTCTGTAACCTCCTTTCAGGTAGTTGTAGAGAGTGATAAGATAAGGTTCCCCCCTTCTCCAGGCTAAACACCCCTGCTCCCTCAGCAGCAACTCATATGACTTACTCTCCAGACCCTTCACCAGCTCCGTTGCCCTTCTCTGGACTCTCCAGCGCCTCAATGTCTTTCTTGTACTAAGGGGCCCAGAACTGAACACACCATTCAAGGCCTCACCAGTGCTGAGTACAGGGGGACAATCACTGCCCTGGTCCCGCTGGCCACACTATTGCTGATACAGGCCAGGATGCCACTGGCCTTCATGGCCACTTAGGCATACTGCTGGCTCATGTTCAGCTGCTGTCAACCCGTCTGATTTAATGATCAACCTGTGTTCAACATAATTAACATATGATAGTTATTAACACAGGGCCACATCTCGAGCCTGTCATGGTCCTTCTGGATGGCATTCCTTCTCCTTTTTGGTTATATGTAGTTGTTCTATTGTCCTTCCTTAAGTGGTAAATTAATACAAAACTGCATTTCAAGGAATCCATGAAAAACAGGTCAAAATTAACTGAAATAGAATTTGAAGTATTCTATAGTGGTTTTTTTGTAAAGCTATAGACAAGATTCTTAAGAGAATATCTGCCCTCATGTATCAAGTAACCACATTTTTTGAGGAATCGGGGTTGTTTCACAGAAGTTAGCAGCTCTGTGCTCCACATCTTTTATTACATACTATATTCTTCTGAAAATCTCATCCATCCTGTGAGTGCTGTAACTCTGGAAAATCTGATTGTGTCTGTGAATGTTGCCTGTCATATTAAAATGTGGAATGTAATGTACTGTATTAATATAAAGTGAGCAAAATTTAATATACTCTGCTCTGACCTTCCTCAGAGTGTCATTTTTGATATGGAGCTAAATGGTGTGATCCGTTCTGCACTGGGACTGAGAAGCTGTGAAAAGTCTATAAAGCTGTTGATGTAATCCCAGGCTGTTAAGCATCCTTATTCCTTAACTTTGTTCAGGTCAAATATTTATATTAATGTGGTAGACTGTTAAAGACATACTTTTACATATTCTGACATATGCAAAGTGTGTATCCCTCTTGTTAATCCATACGGAATACTCGTCTCACTTTGAAGGTCACACTGTGCAGTTAAAACTGTCGTGACATGTTCTGGTTGATGGCTGTATCTGGTAATTAATTTTTAATTACTTTGAATTTCTCTTTCTTTGTAGGTGGATGATTCCACTTGTGATGCTGAAATCCTTTCCTTGCTCCTGGATGCCAATCTAGTGGTGAAGTGCATGCCCACTGCCTTCTGCCCACACCTTGTTGACCACCTGCTGGCTCACCAGGGAGAGGGAGGCTGGGATGTAGAGGGAATAGCAAGGCAGCTTAAAGAGGCAGGATTCAACGCAGAGGCCGGGTCCCTCCTGATGGCTTATCGAGGGACTCATCCTGCACTCAGGACTTTTACTACTGCCCTCCAGGCTGTCCAGTATTGGATCTAAAACTGTATTTGTCTGCCTTTTTGCTGGAGATCTTACACAAAAGGGAGAAATTGATGTTCTAGTGAAGTAACAAAGTGAGTTATTACCTACGTGTTGTAGAAAACAAACAGCACACAGTGAATTCCTATAGACTTCTAATTGTTTAAAAAAATTATTGGTGCAGACTGTATCATTCTGTTGTATGATTAGCAAAGCATTGAATCTGATAATCCTTTTCAGATCAAAGTGTTAAATGGTTACACTCGGTGACATAGAAATGAAACATTAGTAAGCTGGCAGGTTATATACAATTTGTCTTAATTTCTGTAAGTAATTTACTCTCGTCGTCATGTAAAACTAATGTAAAAATATAATTATAAAGATATATATGGAGCAAAAAAAGTCACAATGAAGAGTGATTTTTAAGAATTACAAAACCTTAAAATTTGGTATTGTGCAATGTTGTTATCACAGCTTTTGTTCGCAGTAAATAAAATATTTTGCATTTAATGTACTCTCTCTTCTTTCAGCCTTTTAGTCAGATAAATATTTTCTTCAGCTCCTTTTTCTGAAATTGCTGTCTTCCCTTAGTGATGTTTATTCATAAGAACAAGCTGAAGTCTTTGAGATATTTTTCTCACACTTTGGGAAGTCCCATCTCAAATCCTAAATGTATGTTGATACCTTTTGTAAATGCACTTTCAAAGTATTTACTTATATTTTTCTTGATTTCTGAAAAATTGCACAACTGTGTTTATTTCCAAATGCCTTTCTGTCTTAATAAGGCAAAATGATATTTTGATTGTTTTCAGAGGTTTTTTAACAAGTGCACTGTTGGTTGCACTGCATTACCAGAAGGGTTTGATGTTTCCATGTGTTCACAGGAATTTGTTGTTAAAATCAGTCTGTTAATCTTTTGCCTAATCTTGTGTTCAGATCTAATTTTGATGTAATAATGTAGAGAAACATTACACACAATAAGAGCCTCAGGTTAATACACTTTGGAAGCAATCTCTAGGTAATGTAATGTAACCTCCTGCTTAAGGCAGGTTGCTGTTATGGTTGGAGCAGGTTGCTCAGGGCTGCATTCAGTTGGGTCTGGAAAACCTACAAGGATGAATGTCTTGGCTTGGCTGTGCCCGTGTTGAAAAGCTTTTTATGCTTGTCCTCTTGGGATCTTTGTTTTACCAGCTTTTACTGTCTGTGAAAATGTCTCAGATGTCAGCCTTACTTCCCACATTGCACAGGATTCTTAATGAGACTTTTAACAATGCTTTAATTCTTCAGATTGTTAACTTATCTTTTGTACTTGCTAGTCCCAGCTGTCCCTCAGTGTTTATGGAAGTGCTTTTATCATCCATCTATTAACATACATATCAAGTTCAAATTTCTACCATTCAGCTATATTGCCTTAATTCAGTTCTCTTATGTTAGCAGTCCCAAGAGCCCCAGACTAGTACAGCAAGTACATTGAAATTGCAGAAAAAAAGAGAGGAAAAATTTTAAAAAGGCAGTGTAAGTGGTAATCAGTAGTTATGGGCAAACCACAAGGCACACCTCCAGCAAGAAAACCTTGGATTGTTTTGTAGAAGATATTTCAGTACTTATACAATTATACAATTTTGGTGTATCTGCATGTTTTGTTCTCAGATTAGTAAATTCAGTACTAAATTTTCTGACTATTCTCATTCAGGATCATGAAATGTTTGTGTTTAGTGTCACTCTAAAGCTGAGTTCTAGATAATGCTCTAATGAGTGTTATTGATCTGCTGTCCATTTTCTGGTTTCTTGGCATTACAAATCCATGATAAGTGTTTTCCTTGCAGCCTGGACTACTCCTGATTTATTCTGTATTCAAAACTTCCACCTGTAAGAAAAAGTATGATCATTAGTATATACATCCACAATGATTAAGCTATATTAGTGTATGTCTCAAAGAAAATTGAAAAAAGGAAAGAGAGAAGAGGCACATAACAGGGATGTGTATCCCAGTGACAGTCTTTTAGTATCTTCTGTATTGCAGATTAATTTTCTGGCTCTGGGATTGACCAGGACACACTAGCAGATGCTACTGAATTGGGTTTGGGTTTTGGTTTTGTTCTTTTTAAAGAAGCTCACCTTGGTATGACTTTTAGTCAGGTTATTGTTATAATGAACACTGAGCAGTTCAGTTCTGTCAGTTTGTTTGGTTTTCAGTTGGGATTTGTTCAGAATACGGCATGAGCAGACTTTTTTTTTTTTTTTACCCCAAACAATTCCACGCTCTGGAGATACTTCTGCTCCCAAAAGCAGGTAAATAAAGATTTGAGTTGTGTCTGCAAGAGCAATGCTTCCTAGGGCAATTAATCCTCTTTTGTCTGAGGAACACAGATAGTGTTTGGATCTTTGAGGAGCTCTGGCGCCTGGAAGACACAGCAAAATATATCACCTTTCTTTTGGATAATTAGAACTAGAGATTAGGGAAGAAAGATCATAACTCACAATTTCTTTTTCTGCCTCTGTAGAGAGTGTGACATTGCAACAGACACAGCAGGCACTTGTATTTATAAACAATGCAATTCAGTGAGTGGCTACATGTGATTCAGATATTTTACTGGTGTAGTGATTCTGTGCTTTACTGTTTGTGACATTCTGCACAGTGAAGAGATGCTTTGAGAGTCTGGCCATCTAGTGTAGAGTATGGCCGTCATCATCCCAAGATGGACATGGAACTTCTGGAGCAAGTCCAGAGGAGGGCCACAAAAATCATCAGAGGGCTGGAGCACCTCTCCCATGAAGGCAGGCTGAGAGAGGTGGGTTTGTTCAGCATAGAGAATAGAAGGCTCTAGAGAGACCTTAAAGCAGCCTCCTAGTACTTACAACAGGCTTGTAAGAAATAGGTGGACAAACTTTTCAGTAGGGTCTGCTGTGTTAGGATTGGGGGGGGTAATAATTTTAAACTAAAAGAGAGTCAATTTAGATTAGATATAAGAGAAGTTTTTTACAGTGAGGATAATGAAACACTGTCACAGGTTGCCCAGAGAGGTGGTAGATGCCCCATCCCTGGAAGCATTCAAGGTCAAGTTGAATAGGGCTCTGAGCTCTCATGTCCAATTGAAGATGTTCCTGGCTTATTGCAGGGGGGTTGGAGTAGATGACCTTCAAAGGTCCCTTCCAACCCAAACGATTCTATGAATATGGATACCTGTATCATAGGGGTCAGAATTCCTATGCTTGCAAAAGCACAATGATTTTTTGGTTTGTTGATATGTTTTTTGATACATGTAATGGAGGAACAGAGTTATGCCTTGTATCACATTGCAGACACACCAAAAGCTCCTCTAGAGGTCTAAAAGGGTTTTTCATTTTGATTATTTAACTGTTATTGAGCACTTGAGATAGCATTTGTATAGGATTATTTGGTTTGACACTGAGCTCTCTTTCTACGTTGGTAGAAGCCACCAGAAGTTCCATTATTTTATATGTTTTTTACAGTTTATGGTTATTTTTTTCATGTACATCTGTGATGGTACAACACACACACACCCCCCTCCTTAGGCCACACTGTGATGTCGGAACTGCTCATGAGGCCTCGGCCTTGACAAACAGCACTGGGCTCAGCTCCTCGTGAGCTCAGAAACACTTTCTGTTCCCAGGAACTTACGCTGTCTGACAAGCTCCTGTTTTTAACAAACTGCCTCGGAAAGTTATTTTTCTTTACTGAATAGCAGCCAAGGTGGAACAAGACTTTTGTTTTTGAGCTTTTGAGGTAAGTTACAGACACAAATTGTGGCCAGGATGGAACATTACTATGACTAAGCCCACTCTCTTGCAGCCCTATAAACAGCAATCCTCAATGAGATCCTGTGAGCCAGCAAGCTCTCAGATTTACTTGGAAGCTGACAGCAGAGCCTGGGCTGATAACCCCACTCCTCAAGGATCACCTGTTGAGAGGATACAAAGGCATGCAACATGAATACTTCCATGAACTCAAGGGGAATTTTTCACAGGGATACAACTTGTGCATACTGTGTCTGTGGGGGGGTGTATGAATATGCTCTAGCAAACGTATTATGAATTTTGCTCTCCTGGATTCTTAAATATGTTAGATTCATAAGTAAATTAGGCCTGTAAGTGAATTACCATTGTGCTACAGAAAATTCTATAAGAGTCTTATGTTAAATTATTTAAAGTAGGCTATCAATTAAGTACTATTAAGTTCTGTTAAAACCTTTAGGCCTAAACCATTGGTTAAGTCACCAGCTTAGTTTGGCAAGGAGGTCAACTCTGAATCACTCATGGGAGGGTCTCCTTTAGTCCTTTTTATCCTTACCCTTTCTTCCCACCCTCAGTCTCCACGTAGATAATTTTAGGTTGATTTTAGTTTTAGATTGAGAGATTTTAAATTTTATTTTGATTTTCCACTGTGAGCTTTACACATCTAGGTAAGTAGTAGAGTGAGCCATGTCAATGGACTTTGTCGTGCTTTCACTTTAATATTAAACCTCCTCTTGCTGATACAGTTGCTGGTGATTCTTTGAGTAACCTAAAACACTCATTCACATCAACATCACCATAGTTAGATTGAAGTCCATTTACCAGTTGATCACCTAGACGGTGAAGACTTTCAACAGTTTTTCATCCAGCCCTAGTTCTCACTCAACATCTTCTAATTTCTGAGGATCTGCTGGAATGTTCTGCTAAATTCCTATACACTTAATGCAACAGCACTTTGACACCTTATGATTAGTCTCTTTTTATTGACATAGAAAATAGTAGACCTGAGTCTCTTTAGCAACCTCCTGCACTTGTGGGAAGACAGCTCATTTTGCTGAAGGTACATAGAAGCAGAAGAGGATATAAAGGTCCTATGGATGGTCAGAAACAGACTCGCTCTTTCAACTTGGATAAAACATCTGCTAATGCGGATTTATGCTCCCCAAGAGCTCAATGCCTTAAATTTCCATGTTTGTCCTCGTGATGCTCTGTTGTACTGGGTGGAGATGGAATACTGAGTTTGCAGTGTGAATGAGCATCCCATTGTAGAATGGGAAGACTTCAACAACACAAGGACAAAGCCTGAAATTTCCTTAGTGCTTAGGAAAGTTGGGTTTTAACTACAATCAGTATTTTCAGTAGGTAATTATGAAAGCTAAAACTTTATAAAAAATAAATTCCTCTCTAAGCCCTTCTGTCTACCAAGACATTCAGAAACATGAAAATCTTATTTACTTTGATTTCTTCTTATAGTTACAGATTTCATCTGTCATTTTTCTTCACTTGGTTTGCTATTGCCTAACAAAGGGAATGACTTGGTTCTCATGCTAATGACTCTGCTGTTTGAACAAAGCTGAGTATTCTATCATGTTGATTGAACCTCCATGGGACACACTAAGCTGTGCAAACAGAAGATAAAGTCTGATGTTATGTCCAGCTGGATCTTACAACGTGGTCAGCCTTTTTACCCAAAAATAGAGACTCTGCTTTCTGAAGCTGCCTGGGAGCAGGTGACAGAGAACCTAACAGCTTCCCTGTTGCACAGACATGTCATTTTCAAAGCCCAGCTTCCTGTGCCTTCTCAGTACCAGTACATGACAATTAGGGGACATTTTATGTATGTTGTGAGCTGACCCTGGCAGGACACCAGATTCCCACCTGGCGCCATTCTATCATTACCCTCCTTAGGTCAGCAGGGGAGAGAAAATGTAGCAAAAGGCTCATGGGTCAAGATAAGGGCAGGGAGAGATCATTTACGAGGGACCATTATGGGCCAAACAGACTCCACTTGGGGAAAGTGGTTTAATTTATTGCCAATCAAACCAGAGTAGGATAATGAAAAATAATAACCAAAGCTTAAAACATCTTCCCCCCGCCTCACCCTTCTTCCCAGGCTCAACTTTACTACCGATTTTCCCCGCATCCTCACTCCTGGTCGTGCAGGGGGATGGGAAAAGAGGAAATTTAGTGTAGATAAAATTTAACATAAAGAATGTAATTACAGTTGAAACTGAATTGTCTGGTTAATGTGTGTTCCTCTCAGTCTGAAATCAGCATCTTCTGTCAGCACTGTGCTGACACCCTGAATGTCTCTGAATGTCCTTTTACCCTGCCCTCCTAAGCTTCCTGTGCTTGCAATGGCATGGTAATGGGAAAACCAGCTCCACTCAGAGCTTCAATTTACAGTACAATGTCCTTTGCAATCCAGGTACAGAGCCTTTTTCTCCAGCCTTTTTCCTTGACAGTGTTTGTCTACCTAATGTGCATGTAAAATATTTATTCTTATGAGCAAAACTGATGTATGATGTTTAAAATAAAAAGTAATGCTTAAAAACAAGCAGAAGGAGTTTAGTCTAAAAGTGAGAACAATAAAGAATACAAATGGAATTAAACTGAAGGGTGATTTTAATTATTCTGATAGTACTATCTGCACTGGCTCTGGCTATAGAGGAAAAAAGACACAACAGTATCTGAATATAAATTCAATAGTGTGTATGTGTAATATATATATATGCAGTATTCTATATAATCTCAAAAAGGAAATGGTAGTGCAACCAGTCTAGTCCTGGAAGTGTTTCTTTTGTAACTTTTTCCCTTCAATTACACACTTAATGAATATTTGTCATAGCTATGATTTAAATGTTGCACTGGTGAGGCCAAACCTCACTAGTGTCCAGTGGTGCTGTGTCCGTTCTGGGCCTCTCACTTCAGGAAAGGCATTGAAGTGCTGGAGCAAGTCCAGAGAAGGGTGAAACTGGTGACAGGTCTAGAGAGCAAGTCCTATGAGGAGCAGCTGAGGGAGCTGGGGATGTTTAGCCTGGAGAAAAGGAGGCTCGTGGGGACCTTATCACTTTCTACAACTCCCTGAAAGGAGGTTGTAGCCAGGTGGGCACCAGCCTCACCAACTAGCAACAGGACAAGAGGACATGTCCTCAAGCTGTGCCAGGGAAGGTTTAGGCTGGACATCAGGAAGAATTTCTTCACTGAAAGGGTGGTTAAGCATTGGAACGGGCTGCCCATGGTGCAGTCACCATCCATGGAGGGGTTCAAGAAATGACTGGATGTGGCACTTAGTGCCATGGTCTAGTTGACAAGGTGATGATCCATCAGTGGTTGGACTTGATGATCTGGGAAGTCTTTTCCAACCTAATTGATTCTGTGATTCTGTTATTTCTGGTGAAGACATTGTGGAGTAAAGCAGAGTGAAAAATGGCCTAGGTGATTTTCAACTTTGAAGCTATAAAATTATAAACCTGTTCTGTAACAAAAATGAGCCTAAAGTGTGGGGGGGTTTCAGTCTTTGACACTTTCAAAATTTCTGAACGTAAGTGGATGAAAAATTAGAAGTGACTGTTAGATATGGCTATGAAGTAATTCCAGTTTGAGATGATTCAAGATATTTAAAGTTGTGAGGTTTGGATTTTTCTTAGCTTCATATCCAGATATAATCTATATCTCTTCAATGACTTGATAAGTCTCCATAGGAATGAAACTCCTAGGTAAATGTTTAAGTGGTGTGGTTGTTTCTTGTTCATAATGATGGAAAAATGACTGGCAAGACAACAGTAAACAGCTCAGACTAATCATTGGATTTTCTAAAACATTTAGCACATAAAATTCAGGAATTTGAGGGCCTCAGTCTGGAGAGTAATGAAAGGAATATATTTTACTTATAGAGATGAGCAGTGAGCAAAGGTAAATTAAGGGTACTACAAGCCACAACTTGTAATTAGAGCTCTAGGGTTTTTAATTAGTTGTTGATTCCTTCAGATAATTTTGCTTTCAGAGGGCAGTGTTTGTTATGGTAGTATTCCGTGGATGCCCCAGTAAAGACTCATACTGTGAATGCTCTCCACCTATATGCAACAGAATATTTACATTATGTGTTAAAGGTGATGTGCTTCGAGAAAATAAGCAGTGAAGACAAATGCGACAATACAATCTCTGCACAGATTCTGCTCAGTACCTGCTTGGCCTTACAAGCATGAATCATACCAGGTTGAAGATGTCTTTTTGGGTTTGTTTCTTTCACCACCTTTATCCAAGGATTCTTAGTTTAAACTGAAGTTTGATTTTACATGCCAATTATCAGGGAAAAATATGCTGACTAGGAAGGATATGCTGCCTCTAATTAAATGTCAATGCTCTGTTTAGGCCCTGGATCTGGGCAGTCTGGCTCTCTCTTTCAGAAAAAAATGAAGGAATAACAGTGACAGTTTTAAGAGCATCCTTATTTAGAAATGAACAGGAAGTTATTTTTGAACTTTTCTCAGTGGCTTTCAGGAGGATGTGAAAAACACGGTATTTCTTCAGGTTTTGCTAACCATCAAATGATATTTGAGGAGGAAAAACAGAGGAAGAGACTTGGTTTTAACTCATAAGATTAGTTTGCTGAAGTCATAGTAAAAGTCATCAGCCCTCTGAAGCCAGAAAGAGTAGTTCCTTCTTTTCCCTTTAATTCCCTAATCATATGTATGAAATTGTCAGCACTGAAAAAAAAAGAAAGGGTAAGGAAAAATAACTTCTGCACTTAGCACTTTGCTAACTACAGGAGTATATGAACACATTTATATATAATTCCTTGAAATGCCACTAAAATACTTTTCAGTTGCCTACATGAGGCTTCTAAAAATAGTTGATATTTTTGATAACTTCTCTGTACTCCAAGATCCAACTTTAAAAGTGGTAAGTTATTATTGATTTTAAAAGTTGTTTTTCATACTGTAAGCTGAAAAGTCAGAGAAGGAAGGAAAAGAAAGCATATGTGGTGTTTATGCCAGTGTCTTAGTTTTGGCATCATTGAAGAGTAATGCCTTATACACATAGCAAAGTACAAGTAGCTGCAGCTCAGTCTGTTGAATTTCAGGCCTGAAATTCAGAGAGCACCTTCAAAAGTGTTTCCTTGTTAGATCAGTTGCTTACTGTGTATTCAAGACCTGTTTGGAACACGATCAAGGTCCTCAGGCTTATCCACAGTGCAACAAAATAAGATTCACCTCTCTGTTAAATTCCCTGCTATTGCTGTGACTGAAGACACTGGCAATATTCTGCATGCTTCATTTGTTTTTCATGACATTTTGTGGCATTTGAGATTTTCAGCAAGGATTTAATGCTGTTCTGTACTGTTGCAAGAGACCTCTGACAGCACGGAGTAATGTTCTTCCTGGCTGGCAATACCAGTCTGATCTATTTTCCCGTGGATGTAAAGGGTCCCAAGAGAAAACCAATTAGTACCAACAACTGATTTAGTTGGTAAGATCTCCTTTTATTACCATTTTACTTATTGCAGCTGCTAGTTTCAGCCTCTGGTTTTAATCACAGTTCAACATGTAAGGACTAAATCTGCAGTGAACAGAAATCAGCAAGCTGGATTTTGTAGTCCTAAAACACCTCAAATTTCAAATCTACAAAGGCTTGACCAGAGGAATACTGTAACTGTGAGAAAAAGAGTGGAATAATTCCTGGCATCCCTTGGATAAGTTTGAATAACACAACCTCCAGTGTTTACAGAGCCGCCACTGAGGATTACTGGGAAGTGTCCCACATCCACACATGCAAGTGGTGGTTGACAGCCAACATCTCAAAGCCCTACTTTAGTGATGAATTTGGCTTAACCCCAGGCTTCCCCCCTATTAAAGAGAGCTCTCCCCTCTATTGAAGACTACTGTTTAGCACTGTTGTGGAAAATAGCATTTCAGGGAGGGTTGATGTCAAGGTTGTTCACTCTCAGTGCTTGGAGCTGGCAGCTTTTCCAGCTCCTAAGAGCTGCAGATCAGTTTGCATTGCTGTATACATTTGTAACTTTGAGACACTGACCTTACAGAATGAGATTTCCCTTGCCTGTTCTTTGCAGTTACTGGTTTGCATGTGAGCTATAAAAAGGGAACTGTGAGGCAGATGAAGGAGAACTTTGTGGTTGCTCGTTCTATTGCAGTATGCCAAGATTTTTCCTTATTGGCCTGGAGAATTTTAGCAATTGTTATGACTTTTGTAGCCCCAATGATATGCAGTCACAGTCTTTGTATGAAAACTGTAAGTTTATTAACGTATTTTTGGTAGTCACTTTTTGAAACATCCTCTAGGAAGTAACTTAATTGTACAGCCTATCAAAGAGGATATGTAGCTTTAAGATGGATGGAACCAACTGAAATTTGAATTGTGTTCTCTCTTTCCAGTGACTCTATAGGACATCTTATCAATGCCATTTTTATTAAGACTACACTTATTATTACACTTATTTAGCTTATTTGTAGAGTTTGAGTGAGAAGAATGCAGTTTTCCAGAGGTATCCAGAGACTTTGCTGCAGCACTGAGGAACGTGCACTCAGTCAGATCATGCATGCTTTTTCTAGAGATACACCAGAAGAAAGAACAGGTCCTTTGGCTCATCTCTTTGCCTTTCGTTAAGAAGTCAGAGCATAAAGCAGAGAAGATGGATTCAAGAGAGATAAATTGTTTTCCTATAAACATTAATTTCTGAGTGGTTGTGTGGTTACTGCATTCATTTATGAGTGCCTATCCCAGTTCTTCTGCTTTGTCATTTAAGCAGAGCATCAGTGTAAAAAATATGAGGGATTCAGATATTATGGGATTGAAAGAACGGAAGAAATTTGCTCTTTTTAGAGCTATTCCAGATATTTGTGATGGAAAATCAAATGAACAAATGGAGGTTCATTTTCCTCTTAAAGTTTCTTGCAGACAAGCTTAGATTTTTCCTTTATTTTAAATTTTTCAAATATTCAAGTAGCTATTTTTATAAGAATTTTATTCCCCATATTGCTTACCACAACGTGTTAGGTTTATGAGCTTCTAGGATTTTTAATTAATCTTCATTGGATTGAGAGGACTTAAAAGTCCAGTATGTCCCATTGTTTTACTTCTGGAATACTTAGCTAAAGCTCTTTTAATTTTTTTCAAGAGGAAGACAACATGGTGAAAGAAGTGCATCAGAATGATATGTGAATTCCATAGCTATCCCTGCACCTAACAGCAAAAATCTCCTTTACAGATGTTCAGAATAAAATGGGAAGAGCTTCAGACCCCAGGGCTGTGAATTCATGGCTTGTATCCTAAAGCATGTTTGTGAATCGCTTATGACTCGGCCTGGGAGAATACTGTGAAATAATCTATCTGCCAATAATCAGATGGTGTTACACAGATGTATTAGCTCTTTCCTTTGATTTAGCAATGATTTCTATCTGGCCTGGAACTAAATCCATATGGTACTTCTTATTAACCTGTTTGAAGAGACAGGGCTTGTCCAACCTTCTGTTTGTAGGCTGCCAGTGAAAAGAGGTGGGAAAGCTCTTGCTCATAAAAGGGTGGACATGGTGTCAGCTCTTCCTGCAGAGAGGTAGAGTTTAACAAAACACTGTCCTGACTTCTCCTTTCCCACCTAGATCTTGTGATTTCTGTGAGTCTGAAGTTGCAGGTCTGAATGGTCCCAGGCAGGTACCTGAGTCTCAGCTACAGGGTAAGAGGTTTGGGGCAGCAGGTAACTCAGCAGTGCAGCACTGGAATGCTCCATTTCCCTCTCCTTCACCTTGAAACTGTAGTTGCAGCTGGAGAGGAGCTGAAGAGAGTCTTCCTGGGGAAGAGGTAAACAGCAGAAGATTCCTGAAGAACTTAGTTTGGACCACCTGAGGAACCGTGGCCCTTGGGTACACTGGTGGTCAAAAGTAGGATTAGAAGAGACAAAGTTCCATTATAGTGTGGCTCTGGGAGGCTTTCAATCATTGACTTTGATGAGACTTCTCCCTAGAGATTTTTCAACTGGGCCAATGTTGGTATTATTGGACAGATATCAACCTGTGCCTTAGGTTTAGATTTTTCTTTTGTGCTTCTCATGTGGCTTATTGGGTAATGTCCTTTCAAGCTTTGCCCCACAATATTTTGATTAGACAGCTTCTAACCTGGCTAGTTTCCCAAGATGCAAACAGAAAGGACATCCTGTACCAGCTTGTGCCCCATTGTAAAATATTATTAAGTCCTTTAAAACGTAGCAAAGTCCTTCCTTTGGAAGCCAAAATAGGCAGGCATGCTTGATTTTTTTTTTTTTTTTTAATCCTCATTTTGTAGGCACCTAATATAAAAGTTTATCCTTAAGAGGGAATAAGTTTACATAAAAGAGATTTTTTTCAAAAACCTTCATACTGAACATACAAGTCCACACTGTCATCTTGTCACATTTCTACACTGCAGAACGTGAAGCCCTTTGTCCTGTGAGCAGGGAGTTCTCTGAGGTTTAGCCCTGCATCAAGTGTGTACAGTTTCATTTCTGTATTCCTGTTAGCTGTTCTACCTTCCCATCCCACATTCATCATCTCTCTAGAAACTGTAGCCCAATTTGCAGTGCCAAGGCTGGGGGTTTTTGCAACATTTTTGATTTTTTTTAAATACCTTTTTTCTATTGAATAATTTTAAAATATTTTAGCTCTGTCTAACTTTTCTCAAGTATCACTTTATCCTTGAGTATTATCTCTATCATGAACACTAAGATGTATCTCTCTTCTAATTGAACCTTTTCCTTATAAGGTGTCATGGGTTTGCCAGTCAGCCTCCCCCGGGGGCTGAGGATGGTTCTGCCAGGTGGATTTCCGGAACAAA